>JAMZAV010000710.1:427500-452830 GCA_024449915.1 Sweltsa coloradensis
GACGACGACGACGACGACGACGACGACGACAACGACAACGACAACGACGGCGACGACAATAATGTTTTTTAATGTTTCTAAACGTGCCATACAAACGCTCTATAATATTCCAATAACAATATTTCATATAGTATTTAACAATTAATTTCAATAATGTCGGGCGGCGGATAAATCAAATTTCTTTAGACGTTAATGATATAAGTACTTGGTCGCTAATTATAAATGTCCACAGTGCGCAATATTTTTGCTCTTGTATGTGGTTGCTTATGTTGTAGATGGATGTAAAAGCCGTGTAAAACTGCTTTTATTTCAAAGCTTTTTAATAAGTTATATAGCATAATATAGGCCTACAAATGTAATTACTATTTGTGATAACTTTAATAATATTAATATAATATATAATAAATATAATTAGTTGTTAGGTATAATGTTTAGTGCATGTTTTACATCCCCAAGGCATCTTGCCTCTTGCAACTGATATCCTCGAAATAACATTCATAGACCCGGCACCTCCACCAAAACGCATTTTTGTGATTTAAAGTTAATTTTCCTCTCCTACTCCAAACGTTTGCGTTTTCGACAACTCCTTACTGCTGACTGTTTCATGTTTTAAATAGGTTAAACAAAATATTCAAGGCTCCATAAATTAAGGGTTGCAAATTATTGAGCCACATTCCTGGCTCTTCTTCAAAACTTAATTAGTGTTTGTTTTTTGCATAACGTTCCTATTAATGCAATATTTTTACTCGAGACGATAAGTGGTGATAGATGAGTGCTGAAATACAATTACAAAAAAAACGTGTCTTTATGAGGAACTTGAACACGCGTCTTGTGACCAGCGCCCTAATTGTTTGAACCACCGCGGACAGTTTTCAATATGTATAACACTAATAATTACACATCCTTAATGTTTTCCCCGTTGCTTATTTTGTTAGGTGATTTTTTCCAAGTTTCCTGTTGAATAAGCTTTGTTTGTTTGACGTTTCAGTGGCCGAGGTGAACGAATCATGCTTCTTCAACGAACAGTGCGAGATGAAGCTCTACAAGACAGAGTGCAAGAACGACCACTGCATGTGTCGCTACGAGCTCTCCGCGTTCGTCAACAAAGATGGCTCCATCGTGTGCATTGGTAAACAATAGCTTTATTGTATTCTCAATTAGAAACTTTAATTTAGTAAATTATTTATTTATTATTCGTCTATCCTTTTCAGTTATAAAAAAATGATATACAAAAGAGGACAACTTAATAAATCTAATAACATGAATTAAAACATGATAATGAAGGATGAACATGTTAAGTATGTTTTGAAGTAGTAATATCACATATTCATATCGGATATTAACTGTATAAAATAAAATAAATTAATGAACCAATTATAAAATAGGAAAAGAAAAGAAAAGAAAAAACATTTAAAAGATTAAAATAATAATAATGATAATATATAATAATTTTAAGAGGATTCGTTGAACCAATTACAGAAACGTTCTACGTGCTCATGGATATGTCGTTTTCATTTTCATAGTAACTAATGTGATGAGATTATGATATTTCACAGGAATGTTAATTAATGTACTTTCAATTGATTTTCACTATTCAGATGCAAAGAATGCGCCTTACATTCTCAGGGTTTTGCGTTGTTGCCCAAATTTGGTACGGTGAATGGAATTAAATGAAAATCACTTAGATAGAAAGAAAAGCTTATTTTTTACGTTCATTCAACTAATGGTTTATTACTGTGTACTTAACATTGTTCTTGTATTTTGTAAAATTATATTGATATATTAATTATAATGTTTACCGAATTCAGAAATATAGTAGACTTAAATATAATATTTATTTACGTAATATGAATCAATAAAAGATTCACAAGCAATATTTTCTAATGGAAAGATTGGAGGATTTTCATGGGGGTGGGGTAAAGGTATACAAAAAGTTTCCAGTTCAAATAGACCCCCACTTTTCTCAAGCTGACATACAAACTCACATCACAATCATAGCTGATTTGAAACTCATTTCTGAAATTTGGACAAAATGTGAAATGTTTTCACAATCGCGTTTTATCTTTGTATCTCCCGTCTCATCTGAATATTCGCATAGTTGGCATAAAGAGTTATAAATTTGAAATTAATTCCATTCCATGTATATCTCTTATAAAAGTAAATCCAATAGCTCTAGTCCCTATATTTGTGATTTTAAACAACTTTGGTGAATGTTTAAATGGATTAATTTTAAAATTTTGAAACCCCAATTTTTTTAATCAGTGGGTCTACAGTTAAAATAATTATATTAGTAACTTATTCTAGTTATTCACGATCGTATTCAAATGATTCGAATAATACGACTTTGATATCAGGAGGTTCTTCAAATGCACATAAATAAAATGTATGTAGCCTTCATAAGTGTCCTTGACCAACAAATTGATTAAAATTGACTGTCTGCTTTCGGGGGGAAAGCAGACAGCCCCCCTCCCCCCACCGCCACCACGCCTACCATATCATCAACACACCACTCTCAATATGTTGGAAAGAACGGCCATAATTTAATCGATTTATTAAAAAAATTATCCCCATTGTGCAGCGTTTATATTGCCCTCAATCAAGTTGTCATTCTTATTGCCTCATTAATCTATTCAAAATTAGTTAAAATATGCTGTGTATAACTCATCAGCTGCTGCTCATGCAGTTAGTATGAACGTACAGCTGTGGTTTTCCTTTCGTAACATTTCATCGCCATATTCGTTCATTAATATTCTTCACATTGTCAGGATGAGAAGTAACTAAACTATACTAAACTAAAATATCTACTTTCGCAATCTATCTATTTTAATTGATATTATTTATCGAACAAACTTGTAAAAGTTTAAATGTAACTGTACATATTTTAACTGCTTTTTTTGCCAGCATATTGCATTAAAACACTTTTTTCATTACTTTTATAATTAAAAATATCTATTTCCAAAGAGTATATAATATTTTAAACATATTGTTCGGAGGACGGGTACGGTAGAATTCATATGAGGAAGCGAATCTTCTACTTAATCAACTGATCTTCGAAGAAGAAATTTACTAAACTAAAATTACACATGTATTCCCAGCTATCTTTAAAATAAATTATGTTCATTATATAGATTATCAATCCAGGAATTACCAAATCCATCTCAGCGGGGTATCGAACCCCCGTCTCACAATTGCCGGTCGGGTGATTTACCCCTAAGCTACCGAGACGGTTCGAACGAAGCTTCCTTATATGAATCACTTTTCTGTTCGTCCGACCGTCACTGTCTCGGTACATGCATGTTTAAATGTTTAAAAGTAACATGCAAATCATGCACAACTGAGAACGGTAACGGTTGATTATCTCCTGTCTCTCACGACGTGTGTTTGATTTCAGCCCAGAACGAAGAAGCCGATGGCTCGGTGAAGTACATCGACCCAGCTATGATCGGTGTCCTCGTTGGCATGGCTCTGATGTTCGTCATTATATGTGTGGTCCTTCGACTCTTCAGCAAGTAAGTCATAAGACGTGTCAGTCAGTTGGGCATGTCAGCCACAAGACGTGTCAGTCAGTTGGGCATGTCAGCCACAAGATGTGTCAGAATGTTGGGCATGTCAGCCACAAGGTGTGTCAGTCAGTTGGGCATGTCAGCCACAAGATGTGTCAGTCAGTTGGGCATGTCAGCCACAAGGTGTGTCAGTCAGTTGAGCATGTCAGCCACAAGGTGTGTCAGTCAGTTGGGCAAGTCAGCCACAAGGTGTGTCAGTCAGTTGGGCATGTCAGCCACAAGGTGTGTCAGTCAGTTGGGCATTCAGCCACAAGGTGTGTCAGTCAGTTGGGCATGTCAGTCATAAGACGAGTCAGTCAGTTGTGCATAGGTTTAATGATTAATTCGTAAGACGGTCAGTCAACAACACACACACACACAAGTCACACAGTACAGTTGTCTTCAAGACATGTAACTCGGTTGGACATGTGAGTCCATTGCACATGTCAGTCATCATACATGACATAACTGTAAGTCAGTTAGCATCACAATTTTATTACTTAAGTAAGACAAATTGAGTGTCAAAAGATAGATCATTTATTTTTGATTTTTTTAGTAATTCCTTTTAGCAATGACCAGCCAAACATGGTTTGTTAAGTCTCGTCTAAAATTCTGCGTAGCTTTTTTGTTTTGTTTTCACATCTGCAGTGAAGGTCTTTAATCTCAATTTAAGGATTTAAAGCATTAGCAACATTTAAAAAAAAATTAATTTACAGCTAAAGTGGGCTGTAAGATTGTGAAAATTCCCAACGATGATGTCATTTCCATAGAAATATTTTTTTTCTTGTGTTGATGTCGATATTTTGACTAATATCTCAAACAGGTAGTGAAAATTTAATAGCTAACATAGAATACATTTTCGTCTATAATATGTACCGTTTAACCACATAGCAAGAGTTAAGCAATCCTTGTAACCTACGCACGATGTTTTGTACCGGAAGTGGCTCGTTAACATGTTCAAGTCAGGAAGGGTTTTTGTCAACTCTACTCTAATGGTGACGTCTAGTGTTCCAACATTGTATGGCACAGACAAATGACTTGACCTTTACCGTCTTAGTAAACCCAAAGAGAGAGAGAGAGAGTCCATACAAACTATGTCAATGACTGATCGAGCATGGGCTCGTAAATCACAAGCTTTAAAACTATGGTAAACAGGATCAAAATAAAATGTTATCTTATCTCCTTCGATTCACAAAATCAAAACAATACAGCATTGTACATACATTGCATAGCATTGTACAGCATACGGGAAGCAAATTAAACAAATATTTTAACTGTACGTATAACAAGCTAAAAGACAGTGTAGATTTTCCATCTCAAACATCAACATTAAACACTTTTCTCCCATGGGTAGGTACCATCTTTTATTTTTTTATATATTTAAAAAGGTCCTTTTGGGTTTTTTGATGTCATCGTGACCAGGGGGAAACCCTCAACAAATTTAAAAACTTTTTTTCCCATGGGTACCAAACTTTCATTTCTATAATTTACAAGGTTTTTAGTTTTTGGTGTCATCGGGGATCAGGGAAACCCTTTAACTTAAACACTTTTCTCCCATGGGTACCATCTTTTATTTTATATTTTTTACAAGGGTTTTTAGTTTTGTTTTTATGTCAAACGTGACCAGGGAAACCACAACATTTAAAAACCCTTTTTTCCCCTGGGTCCCAAACTTTCCTTTCCCATTATTTTCAAAGGCTTAGTTTGGGTTTATGTCATCTGATCCGGGGGGAAAAAATCAAAAATTAAAAAACCCTTTTTTCCCATGGGACCATCTTTCATTTTTATATATTTAAAGGTCTTGGGGTTTTTTGATGTCATCGTGTCGGGGAAAACCCTAAAAATTAAAACACTTTTCCCCCCAAGGGGTACCTCTTTAAATTTCCCTTTTAAATTTTTAAGGGTTTTTGTTTTGTTGGGTTTCATCGTGATCAGGGGAAAACCCTCAACCCTTAAACACTTTTCTCCCATGGGTACCATTTTCATTTCTATATATTTACAAGGGCTTAGTGTGTTTGATGTCATCGTAACCCGGGAACCATCAAAAATTAAACAAATTTTCTCCCATGGGGCCCCTCTTTCTTTTCCCATATATTTACAAGGTTTTTAGTTTTTTGATGTCATCGTGATCCGGGAAACCATCAACAAAAAAACACTTTTCTCCCATGGGACCATTTCATTTCTATATTTTACAAAAGGGCTTAGTTTGTTTTATAAAATCGTGTTTAGGGAAAAACCTCAACATTAAACACTTTTTTTCCCAGGGGGGACCATCTTTTATTTTTTTATATTTACAAGGTCTTAGTTTTTTTGATGTCCCTCGTGACCAGGGAAAAAATAACATTTAAACACTTTTTTTTCCCATGGGTAAAATCTTTCTTTTTATTTTTTTTAAAAAAGGGCTTAGTTTTTTTATAACTCGTGATCAGGGAAAAACCCTCAAAAATTAAACACTTTTTCCCAATTGGGGACCATCCTTTTTATTTCTTTTATATTTACAAGGGCCCTTGTTTGTTGATGTAAACGTGATCAGGGAAACCATCAAAAATTAAAAACTTTTCTCCATGGGTACCCTCTTTTAAATTTTTATAATTTACAAGGTTTTTGGGGTTTTTTGATGTCATTTTTTAGGGGAAAACCCTCAACATTAAAAACTTTTTTTCCCCTGGGTACCATCTTTTTTTCTAATATTTTCCCAAAGGCTTAGTTTTTTTGATGTCATCTTTATCAGGGGAAAACCAAAACCCAAAATTAAAAACTTTTTTTTCCCATGGGTACCTCTTTCATTTCTTTTATATTTACAAGGGGGTTTGTTTGTTGATGTCCCTCGTGACCAGGGGAAAACCCTCAAAATTTTAAAACTTTTTTCCATGGGTACCATCTTTCTTTTATTAAAATTTTCCCAAAGGGCTTAGTTTTTTGGGTGTCATCGTGGGTCAGGGGAAAAAAAACAAAATTTTAAACCCTTTTCCCCATGGGTACCATCTTTCTTTCTATATATTTTTTAAGGTCTTTTTTTGTTGATGGCTCTGATCAGGGGGAAACCTAAAAATTTAAAAACTTTTCCCCCCCATGGGGACCAAATTTTAATTTTTTATATATTTTAAAAGGTCTTAGTTTGTTTTATGTCATCGTGATCAGGGGAAAACCCTCAACATTAAACCCCTTTTCCCCCTGGGGAAACCCTCTTTCATTTCTATTTTTTACCAAAGGGCTTAGTTTGTTTATGTCAAAGGGCCCCGGGAAACCATCAACAAAAACAAATTTTCTCCCTGGGACCCTCTTTTATTTTTTATTATTTACAAGGTCTTAGTTTTTTGATGTCCCTCTTACCAGGGGAAACCCTCAACATTAAAAACTTTTCCCCCCTGGGGTTAAACCCTCTTTCATTTCATATATTTAAAGGTTTAGTTTGTTGATGTCTCGTGATCAGGGGAAACCCTCAAAAATTTTAAACCCCTTTTCTCCCATGGGTACCTCTTTTCATTTCCCTTTTATTTACAAAGGGCTTAGTTTTTTTGTTCATCGGGACCCGGGGAAAAACCCTTTAAAAATTAAAAAACTTTTTTCTCCCATGGGTACCATCTTTCATTTCTATATATTTACAAGGTCTTTTGTTTTTTTTGGGTAACTCGTGATCAGGGGAAAACCCTCAAAAATTAAACACTTTTCCCCCCATGGGTACCAAACTTTTTATTTTTATATATTTTCAATTCCCTTTGTTTGTTGATGTCATCGTGACCAGGGGGGAAAACCCTCAACCCTTTAAAAACTTTTTTCCCAGGGGGCCATCTTTCATTTCATAATTTAAAAGGTCTTAGTTTTTGTGTCACGTGATAAAGGGGAAACCCCTTTAAAATTTAAACACTTTTCTCCAAAGGGGACCCAAAACCTTTTATTTCTATATATTTTCAAGGTCTTAGTTTTGTTGAATTTTCATTTGATCAGGGAAAACCTCAACATTAAACTTTTCTCCCAGGGTACCATCTTTCCCTTTCTATATATTTTTTCAAGGGCCCTTTGTTTGTTGGTCATCTGATTTAGGAAACCCTCAACATTTAAAACTTTTTTTCCCCATGGGTTTTCCATCTTTTATTTTATTAAATTTACAAAGGGCTTAGTTTGTTTGGATGTCATCGTGATCAGGGAAAAACCCTTTTAAAAATTAAACACTTTTTTCCCCCTGGGTTTCCATCTTTCATTTTAATATTTACAAGGCTTAGTTTGTTTTATGGGCATCGTGACCAGGGAAACCATCAACATTTTAAAAACTTTTCTCCCATTTGGGACCAAACTTTTTATTTCCCAAAATTTACAAGGTTCCCTTTGTTTGGTTTTGATGTCATCGTGACCAGGGAAGCAAAACAACTTAAACACTTTTCTCCCATGGGTCCATCTTTCATTTTTTTATATATTTTCAAGGGCTTTGTTTGTTTATTCATGGGGGGATCAGGGAAAAACCCTCAAAATTAAACCCTTTTCTCCAATGGGTACCAAACTTTCCCTTTCTATATATTTTAAAAAGGGCTTTGGTTTTTTGATTTTCATCGTGATCAGGGGGAAAAAACAACTTAAAAAACTTTTCTCCCATGGGTACCATCTTTCATTTTTATATATATATACAAGGTCTTAGTTTGTTGATGTCATCGTGATCAGGGGAAAACCCTCAACCTTAAAAACTTTTTTCCCC
The DNA here is from genome assembly GCA_024449915.1 of Sweltsa coloradensis. Lineage (NCBI taxonomy): Eukaryota > Metazoa > Arthropoda > Insecta > Plecoptera > Chloroperlidae > Sweltsa > Sweltsa coloradensis. The sequence continues at coordinate 435,733 of JAMZAV010000710.1, forward strand.
CATGGGGACCCCTCTTTTTATTTCTATATATTTCCAAGGTCTTAGTTTTTTTTATGTAAACGTGGGTAGGGGAAACCCTCAACATTAAACAATTTTTTCCCCCCCTGGGACCATCTTTTATTTTTATAATTTTTCAAGGTCTTGGTTTTTTGATTCATCGTGACAGGGAAAAAACCCTCAACATTAAAAAACTTTTCCCCCAAGGGTTAAACCCTTTTTATTTCTATAATTTAACCCAAAGGTTTTTTGGTTTGGTTTTTTTTTCATCTGGTCAGGGAAACCAAACAACATTAAAAACTTTTTTTCCAATGGGTAAAACCCCCCTTTTATTTTTTATATATTTTTCAAAATTAGTTTGTTGATGTCATCGTGATCAGGGAAACCATCAACATTAAACACTTTTCTCCTGGGTTTCCATCTTCATTTCTATTAAATTTTCAAAAGGGCTTGGTTTTTGATGTCATCGTGGCCCCGGGAAAAACCTCAACATTAAAAACCTTTTTTTTTCCCCCCTGGGTACCATCTTTCATTTTTTTATATTTACCAAAGGGTTTAGTTTTTTTTATGTCATCGTGATCAGGGAAAAACCCTCAACATTAAAAACTTTTCTAACCCTGGGTACCATCTTTTATTTTTATAAAATTTAAAAAGGTCTTGGGTTTTTTGATGTCATCGGGCCGGGAAACCCTCAACATTTAAAAACTTTTTCTCCCATGGGTTTCCATCTTTCATTTCTATAAAATTTTTCAAGGGGCTTGTTTGTTGATGTTTATTTGTGATCAGGGAAACCATCAAAATTTAAAACCCCTTTTTTCCCAAAGGGTACCAAATTTTTATTTTTATATATTTACCAAGGGCTTGGTTTGTTTTAAGTCATCGGGATCAGGGAAAAACCCTCAAAATTAAAAACTTTTCTCCCATGGGGGAACCCTCTTTATTTCAATTTTTTTACAAGGGCCTTTGTTTTTTGGGTGCAAACGTGACAGGGGGAAAACCTCAAAATTAAAAAAACTTTTTTTCCCATTTGGGGCCATCTTTCTTTTATATATTTACAAAGGTTTAGTTTTTTTATAACATCGTTTATCAGGGAAAAAAATTTACATTAAACCTTTTCTCCCATTTGGGGGGCCCTCTTTTTTTTCTTATATTTACAAGGTTTGTTTTTTTGATGTCATGTGCCAGGGAAACCATCAACATTAAACACTTTTCTCCCATGGGTACCATCTTCATTCTATAGATTTACAAAGGGCTTATTTTTTTGATTCATCTGAAATTTTTAGGGAAAAAATCCCAAAATTTTAAAAACCCTTTTTTTTCCCCTGGGTACCATCTTTCATTTCTATATATTTACAAGGTCTTAGTTTGGGTTTAGTGGCATCGTGACCAGGGAAACCATCAACATTAAACACTTTTCTCCCATGGGTTTCCATCTTCATTTCTATAAAATTTACAAGGTCTTTGTTTTTTTTGATGTCAATTTATTTAGGGAAACCCTCACATTTAAAAACTTTTCTCCCCTGGGTTTCCATCCCTTTTATTTCTATATATTTAAAAAGGTCTTGGGTTTTTTGTGGGCATCGTTTAACCCCGGGAAAACCCTCAACATTAAACACTTTTTTTCCAATGGGTACCAAAATTTTTATTTCTAAAATTTCAAGGGCTTGGTTTGTTGGAAAGTCATCGTGATCGGGGAAAAAAACAAAATTAAACACTTTTCCCATGGGTTTCCTCTTTCATTTTTATATATTTACAAGGTCTCAGGTTTTTTTGATGTCCCTCGTGATCAGGGAAACCATCAAAAATTAAAAAACTTTTTTCCCTGGGTCCACTTTCCCTTTCTATTTTTTTACAAAGGGGCTTGGGTTTTTTGATGTCCCTCGTGAAACAAAGGGAAAAACCTCAACTTAAACACTTTTTTTCCCCTGGGGACCTCTTTCATTTCTTTTTATATTTACAAGGTCCCTTTGGTTTTTTGAGTCATTGTGATCAGGGAAACCATCAACATTAAACACTTTTCTCCCATGGGTACCATCTTTCATTTCTATATATTTACAAAGGGCTTTTGGTTTTTTTTGATAAAATCGTTTTTTATCAGGGGGAAAACCCCAAAAATTTTTAAAATTTTTCTCCCATGGTACCCCCTTCCCTTTCTATATATTTACAAGGTCTTAGTTTGTTGATAACTCGTGATAGGGGAAAACCCTCAACATTAAAAAACTTTTTTTCCCCTGGGTAAACCCTCTTTTTATTTCTATATATTTACAAGGGCCCTTTGTTTTTTTGGGTAAATCGGGATTTAGGGAAAACCATCAAAAATTAAACACTTTTCCCCCCATGGGTTTCCATCTTTCCCTTTCTATAATTTAAAAGGGCTTAGTTTGTTGATGTTTATCGTGATCATTTGGGAAAAAAAACAACATTTTAAACCCCTTTTCTCCCATGGGTTTCCTCTTTTTATTTCTATATATTTTTCAGGGCTTAGTTTTTTGTGTCATCGTGAAACCGGGAAACCATAACATAAAAAACTTTTCTCCCATGGGGGACCATCTTTTCCCTTTTTTATATTTTAAAAAGGGCTTTGTTTGTTGATGTCATCGTGAAACCCGGGGGGAAAACCATCAACATTAAACACTTTTCTCCCATGGGTACCATCTTTCATTTCTATATATTTACCAAGGTCTTAGTTTGGGGAGTTTCCCCCAAAAACGGTGATCAGGGGAAACCCCAAATTAAACACTTTTCTCCCATGGGTACCATCTTTCATTTTATAAAATTTTTCAAGGTCTTTTTTTTATGTCATCGTGACCGGGAAAAACCCTCAACTTAAACAAAAAAATTTTTTCCCTGGGGACCATCTTTCATTTCTATATATTTACAAGGTCTTAGTTTGTTGATGTCACCGTGATCAGGGGAAAAAAATCAACTTAAAAAAATTTTTTTTCCCATGGGTTTTCCCCTCCTTTTATTTTATATGTTACAAGGTCTTTGTTTGTTTGGGGTGGGCTCGGATCAGGGAAACCTCAAAATTAAAAAACTTTTCTCCCAAAGGGGGAAACCCCCCCTTTTATTTTTTAATATTTTTCAAGGGCCTTTTGTTTGTTTATAACCTCGGACCGGGAAACCATCAAAATTAAAAACTTTTTTTCCCATGGGGACCATCCCTTTTATTTCTATAATTTTCCCAAAGGGCCCTTAAATTTGTTTATGTCATCGTGACCCCGGGAAAACCTCAACTAAAACACTTTTCCCCCCATGGGGGCCATCTTTCATTTTTTATATTTACAAGGTTTTTGGGTTTTTTGATGTCTCCCTGACCGGGGAAAACCTCAAAATTAAAAAACTTTTTTTCCCATGGGTACCCTCTTTTATTTTTTATATATTTACAAGGCTTTTTTTGTTGATGTCATCTTACCAAAGGGAAAAACCTTTAACATTAAACCTTTTCCCCCCTGGGTACCAATCTTTTATTTTTATATAATTTTCAAGGGGCCTTTGTTTTTTGATGTCTCGTGATCAGGAAAACCATCAACATTAAACACTTTTCTCCCATGGGTACCATCTTTCATTTCTATATATTTACAAGGTCTTAGTTTGTTGATGTCATCGTGGGGCCAGGGAAAACCCCCCCAAAATTAAAATTTTCTCCCATGGGTACCATCTTTCATTTCTATATATTTACAAGGTCTTAGTTTGTTGATGTCAAGTAAACAACGTAATGATATGTTGTTTTGTCTTTTAATTTCAATTTTGTAAGCCCAAGTAGAATGCTGGTAGTATCCTGAACGAGAGGGCGTATGTTAAGCTTTGCATGGGTTCGTACGGGTTATCCGAATCCCACAGGGGTGGGGAAACCCACTTTAAAATTTTGCTAAAGGTTTTATCCCTAAAAAGTATTTTTTTTGGGTTTCACTTGCTTTTTTATTTCCTTTGGAAAAAATAGGTTGCATCCATAGAAAGGTTTTAAAAGTAGCCCCAGACAAATTGGAAAACAAAATTTTTCTTTTACAGTAAAGAAAAAAAAAATTAAACGTTTCCTTTAAAGTTATTCCCCTCTTGTCCCCCTTTTTGGGGTAAATCTCTCTTTTCCCCTGTACTCGGGCCCAAGAGTGTCCGATCCTGTTCCTTCGTGCACTGTGTCCTTAATCTCGGGACTTGGCCAAGGACAGAATACGAGTTCCCGAATCAGAGAACGGCTTAATAATAAATGAAAATGATACCCTTATCTCCTGGTCAACCCTCGAAATAGGGGTGTGGCCGGGGAAGGGACTTTTCCAGCTGAGCGATTCAACGTTGTATAAATAAGAGAGGCGTTTTGGTACAGTGCTCTTCAAGATTACTGGACGGTAAGTTTGACATTCAAACTAAGATCCTGACAACGTCCCTTCTGTTAAGAACATGTATAGTTAGGTAACATTCGTGTGATAGATAGCTTCTTAAACGCTTTCTAGACATTTAAAGCAATAAGCCGTCAACTGGTGTCAGATAAATACATACGTGGTACGCTGGGACTAGACGATTTTGATATTTGTCCTTTTGAATGCATCAGAAATGCTTACAATTTTCTGCTAAAAATTAATTGTATATTATTTACTTGCATTTTTCGTAGCGTATTACAATTGAACAATGCATTTGGGTTAAACTTCAACAATATTATATAAAAGCTGCGCAATCTTGTTTGTGGACACAAAGCTACAATGCCAATGCCTTTTCATAATCTCAAAGTGATTTATCCGAACCCTGGGTGTTTTACATTATTAGATCACAAACTGAAAGTTATCAAAGCTACCTTGGTCATAGCTTCGTTGTCCAATCAATCCGGTTGAACTTTCACAAAGTCGGATTTTGTTTGCCAATCAACAAGGACTACCCTTTTTTCACTTGACGGCATAAAAACCAATAATATATTTAAATTTATTACTAGAATTAAACAAAGCTTCTCATATGGGTCTAAGTCTACTATCTGTTCCGACAACTGTGACCAAGGAAATTTCTACATCATAAATATGAATATCATTACTAAGTCTGCAAGGCTACCAATATAATTGTTTACCTCATCCAAAATGAGCATTTATATAATTCATTGAGCTAATATTTATTTTTAATGATAAAAATACATGAAAAAGAAAATCAAATCAGGTTATTTTCTTAGTAGCCGATGCCTTGGTACATTAAAACAGCAGTTCGTGGGTATGGCCGCACAAATATCGTAGTCCTCATTCATGTGCATGCAAACTTTGGCAAAAAAACTACCATGGATACATTATTTTTACATAGCTTAATGTAAATAAATGTTGCATGATAAAGGAAATTAATAACGGTTTAAAGATATTATTAGAAATTTGGCACTTTAACATGTTTCGAATAATTTTAATAAAATTGCTCATTTTGATGGTATGTCCCGCCCAATCAATTAAAATATGGTTGGTATGGCCCTCTTTTACTCCGGCGTGCACAATGTAATGTTTTTGGTTCCAGGGCGCGATGGCGCGAGAACCGCACGATCTTCAACACGCCGAACCCCCGTCTGATGAACGTCTCGCTGCTGCGCGACAGCAAGCTGCTGCACAGCAACGAGCAGCGGCGAGGTTCCCGGGCGAGCGTGCGGGCGCCCTCCCGCCAGCCCAGCATGGCCTCCTTGCGCCCACACTCGCCCAACGAGTCTCCTGGTGGGTTAGTTAGAGCACATCAATCAATATAGGTGTTAGCTTCTTCTTCTTATAGACGACCACTGACGTTATTGACAAATCAACTATACTGAAATGCCTAGGGGTGCAATGATTGCTCCCCTCCAGGGTTCGTATTCCTGTAACTCTCAACTCTTATCTATCTTAACCCCTGTGTTAGATGGAAGCCCTGCCCTAGACTGTATCCCAGTACAGGTGTGGTAGTGGTACAAGTGCAAGTGATGTGTGTGAGCAATACTTGTACTGTATCCCAGTACAGGTGTGGTAGTGGTACAAGTGCAAGTGATGTGTGTGAGCAATACTTGTACTTGTCTCAACCGCGAGGGTTAGGGCAGGGCTACCATCTAACACAGGGGTGAAGTTAAGAGTTGAGAGTTTAAGGAAAACGAACCCAGGTGTGTAGTAGAGATGTGCAAAAATGGTGAGAACGAAATTCGCGATATTTTATTTTTTAGTTGTAATAATCACTTCAAATTCAGTTTGCGCACGAATCACCTGAATTGTGATTGAATGGTACCAATTTCCAATTCGGAATTTTCGCGATATTTTAGTTGATAACGCGAACTAGTGGCGACATTAACAATTATGTCTTTAAACGCGAATTAGGTTACGATTTTTTTTTAAGTTTTGGTGGAGGTGCCGGGTACGTAGTCGAAATTAAATTAATTCTGGCTGGTACATATGGTGGAGGTGCCGGGTCATAAAACGCGATTGTGAGATCGTAATAATCGTTAGTACGTGAGTAAGCTCAAATTACTTTATACCAAAATATCGACATTACACAAAAAATGCATAATTTCGTTATTTTGGTGGAGGCGCCGGGTAGTCGAAATTAATCCTGGTAAAAGCTGTCTGAAACTTTAAAAACTGAAGGCTGAAATTGAGCTGAAAATTAAAACTAATTCTCACGCTCATGTGCTTGTTTTTCTTTTAAATTAATCATTAATTGTCCTGGAATTTGTGATATTGATAATTTAAAACTAGACGGTTCTTTTTTAGTTGTGCATTACCAAATTGTTTTTTGGTAAATAACGAAAAATCGCGAAATTTTATTTTTAAGGCGCGAATTTTCAAACTTTAAAAAACATTTTTGCACATCTCTCGTGACTAGGATATATATTGGAGAAAGGACAAGACTGAAGTATGATTTGAAGTTGAGGGCTTTAAGAGGACTCAATCCCTTACATTCGTATTAAGAGTAAGCCGGCGATGATTTGATGTTCCGCGCGTTCCTTGTCCTGCTGACATAAATCATTACATCTGAATACAACTTGGCATACTTGACAATGAAGGGCATATGTACGCGCCTATCATATCAGATTTTCAATATTTATCATAGATCAATAAGAAAATGTGTAGTTTACCGTAGTTTACCACTGTCGGTGAAACAACTACTGATAATCCGTACCAATCATTTGTTTTAGAACTTACGGCTGAATATTACTAACCATACCCACTAAAAATTTATAACATTCAAATTAATTTTTAATTTTAACTCATATATTCTAGATATTTTCTTACTTTATCACTTGAAGATTTTCTACGTATCCTCGATCATTAGCAAAAGCTTAAGTGTTGAAAAGAAAAACTGAGCTCAGAACAACTTGATGACTTTTTAATTCGAGGATGAGAAAGATTGATAACTTTCGAGGAAAACCTGGCCGGAGATTCTTCACTTATTGACTTTGACTCAATCCCATGATTGAAGAAAATCCTGGAAAAACTTTCAGAGAGGATTGCCAACCTCCCGAACTTGAATCTTACGTTATCTACGAGTACGCCCTACATCTATGGTAGTACGACTGTGTAGTTGACTTAACCTGACTATTTGAATCGCATGAAATCTTCTTCGTATGATTTACGCTCATGTACTGATAGCTTTGAGCTGTAAACTACCCCTTCCCCTCTGTATACTAGACCAGTTCTTCAGTATAGTCTGTAGTTCAGACTTCCTCGGTAGAACACTGACCTATACGTAGAACGTATAAACAGACAACCCATTCAATAACTCCAAAAAAATCATTCTTTGAATATTTTTGAAAATTTCAAAGATTTCAATTTATTCTTTTAGAATAATGTTTAAAGAATTTTGGGAAATTTTAGATTGTGAATAAAACACAAAATTCTGTACCGAAAATAAAATAAGCATCAAAATCGGGGAAAATAATTGACTTTTTTCCGTACTTGACATGATTTTTACTTTGTTGTGGGAAAAAAATAAAGATTAATAAATTTCCGGGACAAAACAAAATATTGTTGTTTTTGGCTCTTTTTGTATAATAATATGTTTATTTTGAAAGTTCTCTAAAAATGTCCTATTTATCATAGAACCACGAAACAAACTAAACATTAGTTGCATGAGTACGTTCAAGATTCAAAAATAGGGCTTAACCCTTATTTAGTTACAATAAAATCAAAAACTTTATGTACGTGTTCATGTGCACTGGATTTGAAGGGGTTCCCGGTAGAAGAGTGTATTCAGTGGAGAAACTGAAGGTATAACTCGTTTAGCGATATGTACTATTTTTATTGTAATTGGTCAGAAAAGTTGTAAAAGTTCAAATAAGTCATTGATGGCATTGCAGACAGAGTAGTAGTGTTATATTTTTTAACCATTCTTGCTAGGTAGTGCACAAATTCACTCTACAGTAAAAAACACTCTTTTCCTCGATGATATTGGTGAAAATTGGTTGACTATTTTCCGACATGATGTATAATATTTTAAGCGAGTTCATAGATAATTGCTTCATTGCACACACCGCGAGAATGAGCGCCATTTTCAATTTCGATATTCACAATTTTTATTTTCTAACAGTTAAAATATTATTAGCATTGCCAATTTTAATAAAATTACCAAGTGATCTGACCAATTGCGTTGTCAATTTGCATTGTGAGAAAGCAGCTGTTTGCCTCCACATAATTAAGTGAAGCATGGTTAAAAGTCGAGTAAATTTAAAGAAAGAAGAGAAGTAAGAAAAGGAATACCATCAAGCTAAGTTGATGAGAGAGAAAACGGGAATAGAAAGGCTTTAAATTAAAGTGGAGAAATACGTTATGGCGTTAACGCTTCAAAAGGAGTGCTAAATCTTGCTGAATATAAGCCATCTTTCATCCTTACTCAGTTACTCTGGCATGGGGAAGTAACATGGTCAAGGGGACGAAACGTAGAAAGTAAGATACAAGAGGCTGAAATGACATCCGTTCTCTACAGTGCAGGGGTGAACAAGATTAGGTGAACTTAACTGGGATAGGAAGCTTTAAAAAGTGCGCTGGGAGACATGGGTAAACTGAATAAGCACGTGTTCTGATGGGCATGTGATGATCGAGTGATGAGAAGCAACAAGGTGTCATGACTCGGGATCAAGATAGATGTGATGGGTTGTGGACATGTGGAGTGGAGGCGAGCTTGAGCTTAAGAAGGAATTGCAGTGAGGGGACAAGAGAAAAACTCAACTCCATGGCTTCATAGTTTCTTTCAAGTCCCATAAATACAATAATATATGTCATACATGTGATGACAAAGAAGCTTCTGCATCGAAGAATAACGCATTCAGAAATTGGTATAGAGTTAAGTCACAGGAGTCTGGGGACGAGTACAACAAAAGTAAAAGAGATGCACGGGCAGTGGTCAAAGAAGAACGTCGAAAATGGTTTCTTGTCTGGACAGAAGAAATGAGAGAGGATGTGCATGGTAACAAGAAGATGTTGTATGGCATAATGAGAGAAAGGAGAAAAGAAAAGGTTGATAGCCACAACTTGGTTAAAGAAAATGGTGAAGTTGTGACAGATGATGAAATGAAGAGAAAAATGTGGAAGACGTACTTTGAAACCCTTCTTTACCCTTATATCAACCAAAAGCAGATAAGAACACCCAAGGTAGTACATAGAGAAGAGTCTGGAGATGAGGATGAAGAAGAAGATGGTAGCATCACATGGAGAGAAGTGGAACTGGCAATGAAGAAAATGAAAAATGGAAAAGCTGCGGGAGATGAGCTGGCCGTGGAAATGATAAAAGCGGCAGGGCCTGTGGGGATGCAATGGCTATACAGAGTCTTATCTGTTGTATGGAAGAATAAGGAAGTTCCTTTAGACAGGTCTCATTGAACCTGTATTTAAAAAGGGAGACAAGCAAAACTGTGCCAACTATAGAGGGATAACACTGACATGCCACTGTGCCAAGATCTACGAAAGAATAATAGATAATAGAATTAGAAACTCGATTGAAGGAGATCTTAGAGAGGAACAACATGGATTTAGAAGAGGAAGATCGACGGTAGACCTGATTCAGACAGTTAATGGAAAACTGATATGACCGAAAAAGGACCTGTGTATAGCTTTTCTAGAAATCGAAAAGGCATACGATAGTCTCAAGAGAGAGAAGATTTTGGATGCAATGCAAAATATAGGATTTAGCAAAGGAATAATAACAAGAGTTAAAGAGATGTACTCGATATCTAGAAGTGCTGTAAAGACAAGAGGTGGAATTACAGAGTGGTTTGACATTAGGAGTGGGTTAAAACAAGGAAGTGTACTGTCACCACTATTGTTCATTATTGTCATGGACAAAATCACTAGGAAAGTTGAAGAGAGATTTGGAGAAGAATGTATGAAAATAATGTTATTTGCACACGATCTTTTGGTGTGGGGAGAGGATGAAGAGGAGGTACAATCTCAAGTTGATGTGTGGAGTGTGGTGGCAGGAGAATGTGGTCTGGTGTTTGGAAGTGGCAAGAGTGAAACAATGCTGATGACACGAGATAAAGCGAAGAATGTCAGGATTTTACTAGGAGGACAGATTTTAAAGCAAGTGGAGAATTTTAAGTACGTGGGGAGTATAGTAGCATGCAATGGAAGGATTCAACCAGAGATAGGAAAAAGGACGCAGCAAGCTGTTGGGTTATTCCAATCTATCCGAGATCTCATATGGAACAGAGAAGTACCAAAGAAGTGCAAGGTTACCATCTACCAGACCTACTTTGTTCTAATACTGACGTATGCAGCAGAGACTTGGAATATGACAGCAGTGGAGGAGAGTCTTGTGCAGGCTGTAGATATGAAGTTTTTGAGAAGCATTGTAGGTAAGACTAGATGGGAGCGAATACGGAATGAGGATATCCGAGATCAAGTAGGAGTAGAGAGAAGATTAAAGTGGTTCGGACATGTCAAAAGGATGGAAAGATCGAGATTACCGAGAAGGATGATGGAATTGGAAATTCCAGGTAGGAGACCAAGGGGCAGACCACGACAACAATGGCAGAATAGTGTGAGAAAGGATGTAGAACAGCGGGGAGGAGAGTGGAATGTGGTGGAAGGAGAGGAGTGGTGGCAGGACAGAAGAAGATGGAGAGGCCTGTCTTCAAGGCAGACCCAACGCAGAGTTGGACGTGGCAACAGATAATGATGAGATACAGTGGGAACAGCCTGGAACGTTTGGAAGGGGAGGAGTTTGCACAGGAAGATGCTGTCGCAGCAGACCAAGAATTCGTGCCCACTAATTTAACAGCGAGCACCTAATGTGGAACGAGAGAGTGGGACAAAGAGGGAGAGGCGTGATCTTCAATGCCCCGACCCCGCAGATTGGTCGTCAACCTAATAATATGTTGCAGGGGGGAGCCTGGGAATGTGTGAAGAGCATGTGGTGGCAGGACAGAAGAACTGAGACTGTCTTAAATGCCCCAACGCAAGTTAACTTAAAGTTTCAATGAGTAAAACAAACAGGAAAGAATGTGGTGGAAGGCAAGAGTGTGGCAAATAAGAACTAGAGCCTTCTTCAATTCAGACCCCCAAAGCAGATCAGAAGTGACAAGATATTGATGTAAACAGCGAGGAATGGAATGTTGTAAGGAGAGGTTGTCGCAAAAAGATGCGAGCCTGTCTTAAAGCGACCAAGTAGAGTTGACGGGAAACAGATTAAGATCAAGAACAGCGAGAGGAGCCTTTTAAGGTTGTGAAGGAGAGAGTTGTATGGAAGAAAGAAATGGAATCTTATGCCCACCAATCAATTGGTAAGATGAGTGACAGCAAGATACGAAGGGTCGGAGGGAAGTGTAGGACAAAAATCCTTTTGCACTTGCCCCCGAGAGTGGGAGTGGGTAAAGAAGTGGGCGAGAGGAATTCTGAGTAAGGAGACGATTCAGCAGAGAAGTTCGGAGATTTCCTAGTTTCAACGCAAAAACCCAACGCCAAGTTACGTCCAGATAATGTGTAGAACAGCGAGAACCGGATTTAATAAGATGTCAGACAGATTGTAAATACTTTTTAACCTACAACGAGAGTAGTGGCATGGTCAGCGGGAGAGACTGGAATTTAAGGACAGAGGGGAGAAGAGAGATGAACCATGTCTTTCAATTGCAGACCAAACAAGTTGGGGTTTGGACAATATGATGTGGACCGAAAGGATGAGAGATGAAAGTGTGGGAAGGAGGCGTGGTGCAACAGAAGAAATTTGAAATGTCTTGCTTTCAAGAACCAACGCAATTGGACGTGGCAACAGATAATGTTGATGATACATGTGGGAACAGTCTACTTTTAACGTTTTGAGTGTGGACTTCACGGGAAGATTGGTCCGCAGGTACCAGGAATTTCCTCTCCTCTTTACCACCACCACCTTCCTGGCCCGAGCAGAGTGGACAAGAGGTAGATCGTATCTATCTAATAGTCCCTCGACCCTTCTATTGATGGTCTCGAAACCATCCAATTAAATTATTTTCGCTTGAATAGAGTTAAATCCATTTTCCTTTCATTACGTAAACTTTTGTAATTTACCTTTTAAATGCCCTTTAATGTTAATGATTTTAACTTAAATGTTTCACTGAAGTAAAATCAACACGAAAATGTTTTTGAATGCCAAAAATTGATTGAAAACTAAGAACTTAACAGTATAATATACAACACACTTCTTCATCAGAAGTGCTAAGAATATTTTGTTTTAAAAAACATTTTCGTGTTGATTTCATTTCAGGGAAACATTAAAGTTAAAATCATTAACATTTAAGAACATTTGAAAGGTAAATTACAACAGTTTATGTAATGAAAAGAAAATTAATTTATCTCTATTCAAGGGTTTAGAGACCATCAATAGAAGGGTCGAGGATAGGTAAGATCTAAATCTTGTGCACTCTGCCCGTCCGAGGAAGGTGGTGGTGTTAAAGAGGGGAGGAAATTCCTGGTACCTGCGGACCAATCTTCCCGTGAAGTTACGAGTATTTTATCTCTACGTGTCCAGACCAAGAACCAAGCGACTACCCAGTCAAGTCCATGTTATAATCTTTAAAAACCAAGTGATAAAACCGATTAATTAAAATCATCCTCAATTTTGTAAATACTTTTTACCTACTATGTATAAATATTGCAGGGTCACGGTGGATCGTTCATTACACACTGAGAAATATATAAAAATTTCTTTCATTTTTAAACAAAACAAAAAACTTGTTTGCCAATATTATTTAAACCTCAAAGATTAGTAAGTGATGTTGAACGGAGGCCTATTGACAAAATATTGGAATTTCTTTGTAAAATGTTTTCTTGCTCTTCAAAGAAATCAACGATTACACAACATGTGTAATTTCTTTCGATCATGATTTTGTTATATGTTTACAGTATCCACAGTTCACTCGATATTAAGTTTTTAATTGAGCGACTCTCATTTAAATGAGGCGAAGCTAAGCGCAGCTTAATTTTCTGATTTGTAGCAATAGCAACTCATTTTTACAGACAAATTGAACATGTATTCACTTGACTTGCGTTGCAATATTAATACGCGTCTCTATAATATCACAAATTAAAATTGAGGCTTCAATCGTACCATCCACTCGAAATTATCAGTCAGACAGCGTACTATTTAAATCATAATAAGTTATTAAATTATTATTATTAGTTTATTATTATTAAATCGGCTATTTGTTGATTTTTTCTAAACCATGCTTAGGCCTATAGCTATATATACTTTGTTCGTAGATTGCTTGTTTTATTCCAATTCTTTTTATTTATTTATTGCTTTCTTTAGAATGATAAATCTTGAGCCTTTGAAGAAGTTTCATAAAAATTATTAAGGTTTCAAAAAGTGTGGTCAGAATGAGATTATGTATTTGTAGTAGATATTAGCTTCATTTTTGTCACGTTATACATTTAACATAGAAAATATAAACCAAAACAGGTTGGAATAGATCAAAACACGTGTAATACACGTTAATTTTTAAAACGAATAATATATAATGTATATATAAATATATACCACTTGTATACACTACAATAGCAAGGTATATTATAGTGACATGACAGTAATCAGACAATGAAAGAACAGTGATACAGAAATAAAGAATGGAATTAAAATAGATACTTGGGCCTAACTGAGACTGTTGGGAAAATATGTGTTAACACTTTGCAAGAGCTAGGATATAGGAATATAGTCCCCAAGGTCGTGAATGCAAGAAAGCAATGTGTGTATGCCTACAGGGTCTCGCCGCGGAAGCAAGGGAAGCAACACCTCGGCGACCTCTAAGTCGCCCACCAAGACCCACGGCAACCAAACCCCAGTCGTGGAGAATGTCACAGTGGAAATACAAGACCCCAAGGTCTAGACCACCGACGCCCAGGCTTCGAATTAAAAGGGGGGAAATCTTTTTCATTTCCAGCGTGGAATTTCTTACAATTGGAATACATTACACAACTTCTAGTAAAATAATACGCTGCCCATGGTTTAAGTGGGTATTAAGTCAAAAGTTGTATTGCAATCATAATTTTTGGGGGCCCTTAGCAGTCACTATGCCCTTTTGCTGTAGAATAATAATTCTGGTGGGTTTCTATATATACACAAATATATATAAAGAATTAATGTTAAGCATTAGTCGTCGATCTATGAACATGAGTCAGGTGTGTTTGTAATTCTAGTGATTCTTACTAGGGACCAGCCAAATTTCCTCATCTACTTAAAACAATTAACTATTGTATTGCAGCTCTCATCAAGGGAGATACGTCTACACGAAACAAAGAGTCTGAATGATAAGGACAGAGAGTATAGTGCTATCTTTTTCACTAGACTCAATCTGATCTGATCGGATCGGATCTGATGGTAGTAGAAAGTAAATTCAACATCGAGCTTCTAGACTGAAAATAATAGACAATTGCCCTAGTTTGGCAAACAGTTTTCTTCTACGGCTCTAACTAGATAGATTATGCAAGGAAATATCGTACCGTTGCATTTATTTGCAAGTAATTATTAAGATCCGGAAAAAGTAGCGTCCGTGATGAACTAGATTAATGATATTCCTGGATTTGAATACTCTCAAGAATGCACATAATAAAAATAAAAATCAACACAATCTCTATTTTGTGCCTATTCTTTTCTACCTGAAGGTCATTAAAATGGTAAGCACGTTGCGCGTGTTCGTTTCATGCCACAATTTTTTCTAGTCTTATGATAGTTCATACCACACTTACTGAGCTTTAGATGGATTTACGTAGAAAATAGCTAAACATTTGTAGGAACAATGTAGCATTAGAAACTCAAGTATAACATAGTCTGTAATTTTAATTGTAAGAATTAAGAATTAAAATACTAGATTCATTCCAAACCAATGTTGTAACTTGGCTTGGAGATAATTTCAATGCTTAGGTCTTCTAGTATTAAATCACATGGTGACAGATAACAATGTATACATTTACTGTAAGAATAATGAGGAACTTTTTGAGACCTCCAGTAACTTAACTATTTATCATTCTAACATGTACTGTGAGAGCTAGTTCCCACTGCACAGTTTCCAACGTGACCTCTAAGCTGATAGAAAATTAGGGGAAGGTTTTTTATCGGTTTTCACAGGTCGCTGGTACGTAGATGTAGCCACTTTTCCAACCTTGCGCAAACCCTTATTCAGTCTTGTTGTGACTATTAGTTGGGATATAGTATAGACACTAAAACTGACTTTTTTACTACTATATTTATACTAAACTCGGTGCTCAAGCCAGTCAAGCTAATCTGTGAACTCACATACTTCTAACTAAATTGTACTTAATAAAAATCCACATTAACATTTAGTATGCACACAACTTTAGAAGTGTTATCAACTTTGTAAGTAAAAAACATATATGTCGTGATTGATTTGGCATGCAAGCATGTGATATGCAAGCAAGCATCTTGTAGCTTTCCTGCTAATAATTATTCAGAATATATTTCAGTTGTTTAATGTAAAACGTGAATCATCGGGGAAGAGGTTCACGTTTTTAACATTAATCAAAGTGTGTGAAATTAATATTTTATGCAGTTAATTGTTTTTTATATCTTGTCAAATCTTTACTGACTTACTTATGACCATACTTGATTACTGTCATAAATGTTACCTTATCTTAGTCCCTTTTCCTACAGTAATTCTTGCTATCGTCACTATCGTCTTGGCCAGAGAGCGAGGACGGTATGAGTTTGATCTCTTGTACTTGCAAACTGATTACTATAGCATTTTACTTATACTTCTTCAATAATAAAAACTTCTATCAAAAACAGACATGTTGTTGCTTATTACTAACATATAACCGAACCTCTTCCCATCCTTGGCTTCACGTGAAGAACTCATTTGGTCCGTGGTCGGTGACTAAATATCTAACGTTCTCGAGATTACCATTATATACGTGGATATACGTGTTGACCCCACTACCGGCTAACATAGCAGTTTTCAAAAACAGGCTGAAAAACAGCTGTTCCACCCAAACGTAAGCAACTGGTCATGGCTAATTACTGTTTTACTAGTTTCAATAGTACTGTAAAAAGTTCCTTAATAATAATATTAATCTGAGATTCTTCTGTAATTACCTGAAAATTTCATCATGTGCATTTACATGTTATTTCTATCTACATACTACAATATATTGAAATGTAAATTAAATGTAATGTAAAATAGAAACTTGTTCTGTAAATGCCATACTAAATGCCTTGTAACATAGCAAAATAGCTTAAAACATGGTTAATAAACATACATACACAAATGCAGTGTGATTGCAGAGTCCTTTAGTTTCACTTCTGTGATATTATAAGAGCAGTATTTCAAGTCACTCAGCCGAGAGAATTAATGGAATTTGACTTAAACTCAAGTTGTATAATATCATCTTAATTCTGTACGCCATCAGGTCCATGTCTATGTATTACTTTGTCCTGAAATAAATTGCCTCATTGATTTCACATGGATAAAAATCCAATCTTTATGATCCCACAAAATTAAGTTAATAAAAGAATACATTATAAACAAACCAGTTACAGGGCACCTACCACTTCTTAACGCTAAGACCTGGACACTCTGTTGCCAGCTTGACTCGCCTACTGAGAGATCTCTGCTTACGTTGACACCATCTGCACCGTTGTGGCCCTTACCCTCTATACGGGACACCTACACTTCTAGAAACCTAAGAGCCCTGGACACCTTTTGCCC
>JAMZAV010000711.1:0-377539 GCA_024449915.1 Sweltsa coloradensis
TTGACGTTCGTGCAAGTCCGACCAGACCATTGGCAAGGGGGGCAGGAGGGGGGGGCAGTGGCGTAGGAAGGAACCGGGAGGCAATTCCCCCCCCCCCAAGTTTGTTCAGGGGGGCAATGAAACTTTGCTTGAGAGGTTGGGTTGAGTGGTTTTATTATATCATATAAAGTTTCAAATTGTTTGGGTGACAATTCGAGGTCAAAGAGTGGCCCAGAATGTTTGCGAGATTCGCTGGATTTGACTAGCAAACTATTTTTAATGGGCACCTTAGAAATGTAAAAGATGGCTCACACCTTGTACCGTTGACTCGACAAAATACACAATTCACAATTTCGTCTTTGGAGTTTTGACTTAGTAATCATATTAGTTTATCAACAAGATGCTGGAACCAACGGTCGAGATACTTGTCCATCCACGTGGAAATAAATAGGAACACAAAATATAGTTACCAACTTGGGATATAAAACATGTATTGATGTTCAGTAAACCATCCAGCCTTTTATTCTCAATACAAAATTCGCCATATTTTAAGTGTGCATTCTCAAAAACATTTTTAGAGACTTCGGCCTAGATTTTTTTATGAAAATAATATTTCTTTGAAGATTGCAGCAGAAGTGAAACATCCTCCGTAAAACATGAACGTTGTTCTTAGGGTTGTCACGCCTACAGATGCTGGTGTTAGACGCTGCTCTGTGGGTTGTAGTATACTTGCTCCAACGAAAGAATGCAGATGCTTGGTAGTGGTAGGGGTAGAATCTTCTAGAAGGCATCTGGGGGGAGGAAACGGAAACATACTGACACTTTGCACAATAGTATGATAACACACACAGAAGTGAACATGAATGAACGTGACCGTAAACATGAACATGAGCATGAGCATGAACGTAAACATGAACATGAACACGAGCATGAACGTAAACATGAACATGAACATGAACGTGAACGTGAACATAAACGTGAACATGAACATGAACATGAATTAGATACTGGTTCAAGGAACAAATGTAACTAATTGTTGTAAATAATGCATGATATTGTTCATTGCGTGGACCCTTATAGCAAAATTTATCAAATATTGCTCGTACTATTTTTCATTCAATCATATTGTGGGTAAAGTTAAAAGCGCAATCGACGACTAGAATTTTACCCGCCTCCTGACGTCACGAGGCAACATGGCGGAATGAGTTGGGATAAATCCTCATTTCCCAAGTTTACGTCTGTTGAACGGCGCAACACTAATAATTACGCTCTAGCTCTTATTCTATTCATTATTTGGACAAAACTTAAGAGGAATATTATTTAGCAAACAAACTTTCTCAACTTCAATTGACAAAAAAACTACTGACCGGATTTTGACAAGACCTCCTTCAAAAAATGCATCTGGCTGTTTAGACAAGAAATAAATTAACTTTCTAGATAGAAAGTGCACTGAACGAAATTTTATAGCATAGTTTCATATTAGTCCGGAGGATTACTGTAAGAATCGTGCATTTTAGGGTAGAAGCATGAAATTTGGCACACATCCTCCACACACCCAAAGGATCATTTTAAGAAATAGAGGCATTTCTGATCGGCCCCAGGGGGGGGCATGCCCCCCTTCCCCCTGAATAAGTCCCAAGTATTTCTGTAATAATTAATAGGAATCGTGCTTTTTGGGCTAGAAGCATGAAATTTGGTAGACACACTCCACATACTCATATGATTATTTAAAAAAAATAGAGGCAATTCTGATCAAACCCAGGGGGGGGAGGGGCATGCCCCCCTCGCCCTGAATAAGTAACGAGTATTTGTGTAATAATTAATTGGAATCCTGCATTTTGGACCTGAAGCATGGAATTTGGTAGACACACTCCACATACCCATAAGATCATTTTAAGAAATAGTCATTTATGATCGGCCCTGGAGGAGGGTGTCGTTTGACCCCCTGCATGATGGCTGCCATGGGCCGGCATCATTCGCTTTCCTTTATCGCTAATATCACAATACATTTTCCTTGTAAAACTATGCAAACATAATAACATTATGTGTACTACAATGAAGCCACATAACATAATAATGATTGAACATTATTAGAGGCATAATTTGCCCCATGCCCCCAATAAGTAGATTCTCGTATGGTCTTTATTTTCAATGCCCATTACAAAATTTCTAAAGAAGATTTTAATGCCAATACAATATGATTTTCTTATTTCGATTAGATTTCATTTCCTGAAATTAGAACACAAAATGATTGGATAAATATTACACAATCTTAATTTATGTCATTTCCTTGAAAAGAGGTACAAAATTAACTTATTTCTCTGTTCTAAAATAAGGGAACAACTGCAACAAAAATGCATATATTTATTTCACCGTTATGAAGTAATCTCGATATTAATAGGCATAGTCATAAGTTCAAATTAGTCAACTTGTTTTGTCTAATTTCTCTTCTCCTGTTCGCATCCACTGCGCGTACGGGAAACATGGAGTTGGAGGGGCAACTTGAGTTGGGGGAATGTTTTTAATCTGTCTACCCTTACGAGTGAACAAGTCCCTCCTACAATCATAGACCGTGACTTGAGTGAGACCGTGAGAGCTGCTGCATCTGTCGTGAAGGAGTCCTACAAAATGCTCTATTATTGGCAGTACGGACTCAATTTAATCGGTTTTAGCGACGTTAGACAGCACAAGCAGTGCTTTAGTAATCAAGGAAACGTCCCCACTGTTTCAATGCTTGCAGTTTCGTTATCCTATTGAAAAACGAGGATGTATCGCAACCTGTGAGTGCATGGAACGCTAGTAGGGCTTTGCATCTTTCTTCTTTCAGCACCTGAGCAATTTGAGTACAGTTGGTGTAGCGGTAGTCCTTTCCTATACCAAAAGGTTACCCACAGGTTGTCACAAGCAAGTTGGAAATAGATGTGGTGGTTTTAGCAGAGGTCTTCTATGTGACACTGCACTGCAATTCTCCTTTACCTGTGTTTACTCCATCTGCCACGTGAAGAAATATGCAGGTGCTAGCTTCCTCATGCGAACATGGGGCGACACCACATAAAGCGGTGTTCCTATGATAGACAGGGAATTCAGTCTGCAAAATTCGAAGTCTATGCTGTTAATGAGTAGAAGCAATTAAAAATGCTTTTTAAACTAATTCGACCATGCTGAATTCAAAAAACAATGTTGGCAAAACCAAAAATGGCTCCTTCACGTTCAAAACATCAACTTTTGGAAATCGAGAAATCCTCTTTTGTTTGTTTTACTATCTACAATTATTTAAAAAAAATGTTTTTATAAAATATGAAGTAAATAATAATGATATCTCTCATCTCATCAAGAATTATGATCTAAACCAGCCACCTGACATACCCTGACAGTCTCACGCTAAGAGTATTAATACTTTGTCTTAGGTGTTGGTTCGAATTTTAACTTTGTTTGAAATATAGAATTATTCGCATCTATGTGCATTATACCTGCATGAAGTCTGTGTCATTCTGTTTTATTATAGTTGAATGCGTGAAAACTAATTCATGTGAGATACCAAGAAGTGAGTTGTAGACAAACAAACCGTTTTAACCCAACACATTACGTGAGCCGATCAATCTGAATCGTCCATTTCTGGAAAGAGTTGCATCAATTAGGTTCACCACAGTACAAGAATTACATTTATTTAGTTATGTGACTACATTTTAAATAATATTGAAGAATAGTATTGTATATTATAGTGGTTAAAAAAACAATAAAACTCTTGGTGCGATTCTGTTAATTTTCACGAACCATTTATAGTGGGTAAAATATTTTATTTTACATTTATTGTAGAATTTACTTTTTGTTATCCTATTTCGATCAGTGTCGGTTGCATGTAATGTAAAAGATCCAAATTCTTATCATGCCTGCATTGATATTCGAAAATCCTCGTTCTAGTTCAAAACACTTGCATGCATCAGTGCATGGCATCCCTGTTTTTTTTTTACACCCATACCTATTAGTTGAGCAACCAATTTTGTAGCTACAAGAAATAACTTCAGCACATCCAACTGGAATAGCATCCGTGGTCATTAGAATAGGGGTGATATCGCACCCACTAATGTTCTACACAAATTTGTGTGGGTTATATTTTTGGATTTCCTATTGGGGGAAAATGAGAATATTATAGCACATACTTGTTAAAAATAACTTATAATGTAATAACCCTCAGCAGTAAAAGTACCTCGGGTTTCTTGATAGTTTTCCATATCATAGTTTGGTAGTGACATCTCTTAATATGCCAATGGAGTGCAGTACTTGTTGGAGTAATACGATATATGCCAATTGTATTATGAAACCCTTTAGATATTGCATTATTTATGCGAGCAAACGCGACTACGTATTTCACATAGTTGACTTTTTCTCTGTCTTTTAAAGCATTTACAAATATCTCTTTTTCTTTGTCTGAAGGTGTCTGTAAATCGCCATTTTTCGACGACTGAGAGGTAAGACAAGGGCTCAAGACGTAACTGTCAGAAAACAACTATGCAGTCATAACACAAGCTCAAACCAGCCTAAAAGAAAAAATTGACTATCTATAATGCTGTAAAGTAATTAACAAATTATTTGTTTTAAATTGAACATCTACTGATTAGGCCTAAATGAAAAGACTAATCATAAATCTCAAATTACATGCATTATCAATTATCATGAACACGCCCTGGAAAATGTTGAAAGAGGCTGACTTTATGGACTTGGTTTAGTGTTATCGATACAACGTTACGTGTAAGAAACTCTGGGGGCCTAGAAAGAACACCAATATTTCTGTTCGATGTTGATTGTTACAATGCACCGACAGTGTTGGTTCCAGCGTTAAGCGCGCGACTCTGATTCGCGAGGTCCCGGTTTCAAATCCCGCCGAGACCGGCAATCCTGACTGATGGTTTTTTCCGAGGTTTTCCTCAGTCGTTAATGCGAATGCAAGGGATTGAGTCCTCTTAATCAGCCCTCGGACATCCCTTCACAATTGTCATATCCACAACATACCTAGTTAGACACCTGAAGAGGGGCATGAATTGCACCCTGGGCAGGCTTCCCACAAAAATTATTTAATTATGTTACAATGCGGTCAAATTACATGTCTCCAAATAACCTTGAAGCGTAATATGCCACTCTGTCTACTAGCGGCGTAGCTGAGCATTTTCTGTCACCAACACAACACACTACTCCGCGCACTGCTTATATTAGGCCTTACTTTGAAACAATGAGAGTTTGTTCCATGTTTTTAACACAGCACATGAGCATAGGGCTTACAGTATTATGGGACTAAGATGTAAGTGATAACATACCTTCAAATCACGTAGACGTAGTGCAGGTATATCACATAATTATAGCTGGTTTTTATAACAAGATCCACTGTCAGCAATGAACCCTTCCCCCCAAAAAAACACTGCTAATGGCAATGATTATTTACGTTTACGACTGAGTAGAGTGGACCGCGGAGGGAGGCTAGGCGACCAAGGCCGAGAGCCAATCAGCGCCGCGGGTTGATGCTGGCGGCACCCGCAGGGGATTAGCGCGACAGAAATCTAGTTGCGCATTGTCTCAGTAAACAATTAAAAACTGTCGATTGGTATGTTGAAACTGGGCCCGATTTGGCAAGCGTGTTCTACATAGAAATAGACAGATTTTGGTAAAATATTACTATCCCAAATCTCTACAATCAGGAGATATATTGATGTACAAATTTGTGTACAAAAATTACGCAACAAAAATTGAGATAAAAGTGGCACTTAAGCCCTAGAAACTACACGTAGGCCAAAAGTAGGTTACACTTATTGAACCTAGATATCTATTACGATTTGTGAATTTTTTTCAAATTTTTCGCATGTTTATTTTACGAGCAATTGAATATTTTAATAAGTGGTACCAGATTTGGGTTTTTGGTACCCTTTTGGTACTTCTACTCAAAGTAGACTTTGCCAACATTGATAGGTAGATGAAGAAGTATTGCCTTAAGATAAAAAACCATGTTGGCAGCTTCTACCCCAAAAATGTTGTACGATTGACTTCTAGAAGGCTTTTGGATATAATTGCCCTCTCTATGAGTGCAGAGAACGTCTTCTCCATACGTGACAAGAAGCATCCCGGGAAAGGATGCTGTTGAAAGACGAATGCTTAGCAAATGAAACAATTGCTGCTTATTGTAATCGAATCGAAGAGACCTTTTCAGTTTGAAGGAGTTTTGTGGTTTTCTTTTACTTAGATGAGAGTTTCTTTCCCCTCGTCTCTCGACCAGAAGCTTTCAAGCTAAATGGAATGTAGCTGTCAAAGACCACATCTACCCTGCGTACAAAACCGGAAAATTGCTTCCCGACATAATGAACGATCTTGTCACTGTAGTCGCTAAAAGTATCGCCCTTTCCTGGCTGGACCATGTGCAACAGCAGCTCCGTCAAAGACTGCCATATCAACCTCGGGTGAATCTAGTGCGGTGTTATGCATTTCGTCACCTTACTCACCCTCCAAGTTAAATGCTCCTGAGGTGTTGGAAAGACGCTTAAGACACTTCAACAGGATAGCTTTGTCACGGGAGTTGAGAGCTCCTTCGTCGGACAAACTTGGAGGATACTCCCGATTTTCTTGTTGAAAGAATGTTTCAATACCTCCCTGGCGAACTTGGCAACCTATGTATCTAAATTTGTAATTTTAACATAAACTCGGGACTTAATCAAAAGGGAGGGGGCATGCCCCCCCCCCCCACCGGAGGCTGATCAGAAATGCCTCTATTTCTTCAAATGATCCTACGGTATGTGGAGTGTACCCACCAAATTTCATGCTTCTAGCCTAAAATGCACAATTCATATTAATTTTTACAGTAATACTCGGCACTTATTTAAAGGGGAGGGAGGCATGCCCCCCGTTGGCCGATCAGAAATGCCTCTATTTCTTAAAATGATTTTGTGCTTATGTGGAGTGTGTCGCCTAAATTTCATGCTTCTGGTCCAAAATGCACAATTCTTATTAATTTTTACAAAAATACTCGGGACTTATTCAGGGGGAGGGGGGAATTCCCCCCCTGGGGCCAATCAGAAATGCCTCTATTTCTTAAAATAGTGTAATGGGTATGTAGAGTGTATCCACCAAATTTCATACTTCTAGCCAAAAAGGCATAACTCTTATTAATTTTTACAGAAATACTCGGGACTTATTCAGGGGGGAGGGGGGCATGCCCCCCGTTGGCCGATCAGAAATGTCTCTATTTCTTGAAATGATCTTATGCGTATGTGGAGTGTGTCCACCAAATTTCATGCTTCTGGTCCAAAATGCACAATTTGTATTAAATTTTACAAAAATACTCTAGTCTTATTCAATGGGATCCAAAATTTTGATTTTCTCCGGTCCCTGTTACCCGATTTTGGTTTTGAAAGCAAAAGTATCTGCGTCTGAGGTACATCTAAGTGTGGTCCAAGTTTCATAGTTCTAAGATGTACCGTTTTCTCTGTAGGCTCTTATTCCTCTCCGTCAGAATCCGCCAGCCGGAAGGTTTTCGACGATGTTGGAGGCACTTTTTTAACACAGAACTGGTTATCGGATCGAGCTGATTTTTTTATTTTGGTAGGTCAGGGACCACATATCAGGTCATATACCGAGTTTCAAGATTGTAAATCTTTCTTTCGGGGCGACGTGTGCAGATAGCTGAAAACCCCCCAACTCAGGTAGGAGTATACAGGTCGAGTTAGTCGTTAAGCAGTCGCGTGCACTTGGCTGCGGGCGAACGACCGTCGCCCTAGATAAGTTGTGCAGATCAGTTAGGCCCCGTCCCCCTTGTTTTCTTGGAAGTGTCAATCTTTCTATTGCTGATTTAGGATGATGCATTCTGTGTTTGGTAAGTGTAGAACGAGTTAATATTTCCAACGCGTGGATGTCCGTCTGTGACTAGACTTGGCTAGGGTATTACGCCACTGCTATATATACCCCCGATTTAATGCAGATGGTCCAGGATGAAACTCCCGGATAATACATTAGGTAATTATATTATTTAATAAATTACTCAAATGAATTTAGCAGGCTATATTATATGTTTCTCAGTTTGGTTGGTCGGGAAACACTCCCGTAGGTGTAATTGTTATTATTTACTACAATTCAGAAATTAAAAAAGTCCGTCCCAACCGGGATTCGAACCACGGGTCTCCCACATTCCAAAGCTCACATTTAAGACGCTCACCTGGAATGTGGGAGACCCGTGGTTCGAATCCCGGTTGGGGCGGACTTTTTTAATTTCTGAACTATATTATATGGACGTGATTTAAAAAATGTAGTACTTAATTTTTGTTCAAAATTCAAATACTTTTTTATGATTTTATGAACATACATAGTCAACAAACTTATTAATTAGCGTTTGACTTAAGTTGGGACGCAGGTCAGAACCCGAGCTAGATGGCAGGATTGAATTTCGCATTGAAAACTCAGCAACTCGCGTCCGTTTAATCAAAGAATTTTACCCGCATAACCCACGAACACACGTTGAAACAACTAGTAATATGAAGAAACGGGGTATCAGAGAATCCTACAAAATAGAAATTCCCAATTTATTGTCTAATTATTTTTGAACAGTTGATTTTCATAAGACTGCAGTTGTCTTGTCAATAATTTTTTAAGTGACGCACTTTTCTTGTTCCTAGATCATGAAAATCTTGTCTGCATTATACTGGGTGAGGTTTGATAAAGCCTAGTTTAAAGTAGCCCCCTGCATACAGGGGTGTCGGCTTGGAGGTAAGGGGGGCACTTGCCCCACCCCCTCGTTTTTCAATATATTGTCAGTATTCAAATTGTTTTTTATGGTTTTCTAGGTTCCACTGTACACAAAAACTAAGCTATTTTGGTATTGCATTCAACCTACCATTTTTAAATCACCTAACGACTTTTAAAACCAAATTTTCATCATTTTTGCCTGCGAAGCTATTATTAACTTCCGTGCCTGGTTTCTTTTCTGGTCTTTTTCTTTGGATGGGCACTGATAACTTTACTGTTGTGTGATGTGATGTGTGATGACTTTCCCACAAAATTACTTTGCATCCCACCACCTTTTTATTTTCATCTCGAGCACTGCAGGGGGCTGAAAAGAAGTTTTATGCCTTCACCCTTCTGCTCAAAATTCTGCTTACATGCCACTTACCAGTCTTAACTCTTAAAATTAAAAAATTAAATATTAAAAAATAAAATGCATTTACAGTCTACCCACTCAAGTCACATAACTGATTTTCAGGAGGAGACGTTAAATTTAAAGCAGACCAAGCCAACCAGTGTAGGCATCAGCACCATCAATGAGCTAACTATTGCTAGGAAAACGCTAAAGTCCCGCCGCGTTCATGGATGAGCTTTTTATAGTTTTAAGTTTGTGTGGGATATCTTTACTTTTTCAAGTGCTTTGTTTTGTTGCCTACGCATTGAAGGTGATTGTTGTCAAGTTTTTATTGTTTCTTGTCAATTGCCCAATTGGTATTATTTACCGTAAAAAACTTATATTAAAAGCTTTATTTCTATGGATTCTGGCTAACTTTTTCAACTTTTTCTTTCAAAAGGTACTACATCACCATAACCTTAAGTATAATATGAACGTTGTAGCCCCACCCGTTTGGTCAGAATTGGCCCAAATGGCACGCACAAAAATCAAGAAACTTATATTAAAAGCTTTATTTCTATAGATTCTGGCTAACTTTTTCAACTTTTTCTTTCAAAATGTACTACATCACCATAACCTTAATGACCATGTATAATATGAACGTTGTAGCCCCACCCGTTTGGTCAGAATTGGCCAAAATGGCACGAAAATATCGCACAAAAAATCGAAAAAAATCAAAAAAAATCGTAAAAGTACGATATTCATGAGAAATATTTCTTCGATTGTACCCAAAAACGTAGCAAGTCTAAGTTCAGAGATTTCGAAGGTCCTGTCAAATTTTCATCAAGATCGCATATGCCGTTTGCCCGGTAGAGAGCGAACAAAGACAAAAATACAAAAAACAAACAAAAACAAACACAAAACAAAAAAAACACCCAAGCTAAATTTTTTGGGGGGTCAGTGAAATTGAAGTCTTCGCTTCACTCGCTTCGCTCATCCAATAATGTAGTTCCCTTCATCTTTTCAGACTTTAAAGGAAATTCCTTGGAGATCGTCTTACAATTTAAAGAACTGCTTCTTTCTATATTTCTTTCAATTTTACCTTTCTTCTTAACTATCAATCTTATGTCTTAGGTGATAAGAAAGGAGAGGCCAAATGGCTAGATAACGTTAAAATGGGTGTGTGGAGAAGGAACCCAACAGCTTACCTGGTCAATGACTGCTGGGATCTCGTAGATTATGATAGAAGCAAATATATTCTATACATAAAACACACGAAAGGAGAGATGACTCATCCATCCGCACCCATCGAGTGAACAAGACCCTGTTTGGCCGAAACAGTTTCAATGTTTTTGTGTGTCTTATCTTATTGGATAAGCGTAGCGAGCGAAGCAAAGATTCCATTTCACTACACTAGAGAAAAAAATCCGGAATGTTTTTTTTAATTTTTTAAATTTTTTTGTATTTTTGTCTGTCTGTTCACACGATTCCAGTCCCACCGATACTCCGATTGCAATGAAATTTTATGGAGGCCTTTGAAATCTCTGAACTTAGAACTGCCACGTTTTTCAGCGCAATCGGAAAATTATTTCTCAAGAAAATCGCAATTTTACGATTTAAAAAAAATTTCTTCGACAAATAACACCTACATACTTTGTTCGATTGTAATGATTTTTTTACAGAACCTTAATTTTATGAATTAATATATTCGTGTGAATGTTGAGTGTAATCAAAAAATTACTTCTCATGAAAATCGCGATTTTACGATTTTTTTACGATTTTAAAAATTTCTTCGGCTTTTAACACCTACATGCTTTATCCGATTGTAATGATTTTATCACAGAACCTTAATTTCATAAATTTATATATTCGTGTGAAATTTGAGCGCAATCTAAAAATTATTTCTCGTGATAATCGCAATATTACGATTTGTTTCGATTTTTAAAATTTCTTCGACTTATAATACCTAGGCCCTACATGCTTTATCCGATTGTAATGATTCTTGCACAGAACCTTAATTTTATGAATTAATATTATTTGTGTGAAATTTGAGCGAAATCGAAATATTATTTTTATGAAAATCTCTATTTTACGATTTTTTTGTTTTTAAAAAATTACGCTCATCCAACAACGCGCCTGAAAAAGCGTTTGCGAAGCTTCCTAGTTTATTCCTTTCTTTCATTATCTACAAGATTCGTGCAATCCCGACCAGATAAGATGTTGGGTTCCCTCTTCACACCCCAATTTTAACAATTGTACGTCTTTAGTTTTGTTACTTGTCATATTTGTTAACTTTTGTTGGTGATCTTTATATGCCATGGGTATACACTACTACTACACTAATGATGTGATGATGGGTACTAATGATACATATGTATCATTAGTATGCAGCAGTATGTAATTACGTGCTGGAGGCTGTCGCCTCATGCAATCAGGTTATTTAAACTACAGAAAAGAGCCATTGGATACATGTCACATGCTAGCAGCTTAGCTCACTGCAGGGAGTTGTTTGAAGAGCTTTACATCTTAACTCTTACTGGTCTTTTTATTTATAATTCAATTTTGTATGTTTTGAATAATGAACAGTTAACTATGACTAATAGTGATTGCAATGAGCATTTTACGAGAAAAAGAAAGGATTTTAGAATTGAAGAGCATCATCTTAACATATCATGCACGCGGCCTGATATTGCAGGCGCCAGACTTTATAACAAATTAGCCAACTGCTTGAAGAACAACAAGAAGCAATCTTTTAAGGCCGAACTGAAAAAGTTTTTAATTGTTAATACGTTTTATTCTGTTAAAGAGTTCATGCTATCTTAAAGCATTGTGTGTATTTATTAGTGTATGTGTGTGTATTTATATGTATTTCTTGACCTGACTATATATCATTGTATAATTGACGACTTGAATTTTACCCGCCTCCTGACGTCACGAGGCAACATGGTGGAATGAGTTGGGATAAATCCTCATTTCCCAAGTTTACGTCTGTTGAACGGCGCAACACTAATCACGCTCTAACTCTTATTCTATTCATTATTTGGACAAAACTTAAGAGGAATATTATTTAGCAAACATTTCATTGATTATAATAGCGATTATTGCGATTTTTTTTACACAGCCGTTAACTTGTTATTACAATGTACGCATCATACATAAAAAATAATCAAAACGACTATTCACTTTCTCAACTTCAATTGACAAAAAACTACTGACCCGATTTTGACAAGACTTCCTTCAAAAAATGCACCTGGCTGTTTAGACAAGAAATAAATCAACTTTCTAGATAGAAAGTGCACTGAACGAAATTTTATAGCAAAGGTTCATACGCAGTGTATGTGTTTTAATGACAAATACGCACTTTTGACGTGCGGATGAGCCGTGAAAAACTGCACGCTGCATATTAACCCATGCTGTAAATTTTCGTTCAGTGCACTTTGTGTCTAGAAAGTTAATGTATTTCTTGTCTAAACAGTCTGATGAATTTTTTTAAAGAGGTCTTGTCAAAATCCGATAAGTAGTTTTTTGTCAATTGAAGTTGAGAAAGTTTATAGTCGTTTTGATTATTTTTTATGTATGATGCGTACATTGTAATAACAAGTTAACGGCTGTGTCAAAAAATTCGCAATAATCGCTATTATAAGCAATGATTAGAGCTACGGAAAAATAGCACTTTCAAATACAAAATTTAGCACTTTCATTTCAAAATTTAGCACTTTGTAGCATTTTCAAATTGCAAATTTAGCACATTGTTGCAAATTAAAAATATATGCAATATTTAGTTGCGGGGGCCTCGTTCAAGGTTCAACTAAGTCTAGAAAAAAAATCATTTCAATTAGCTGAGCAATTGGGGTTTATTTTTGCAAAGAGGGCCATGTAAGGCACTGTTTTAACACAAGGAAATAACATAGAACCAGGAAATTAATTAAAATTTGTAAATTGTTAGCCACTTTTACAAACAATACCGGAGTAGCTAACTTAAGCCTTGCAGATATGCCCACACTCGGTTATGTTTATTTGTTTTAATTAATATAGCCCTAGTGTAAGAAACCGGGCACTCCCCCCCCCCCCCATCGTACTACGTCGTAGATAGACGGCCGTGAGCCGGCCTAATAACAATTTAAAAAACATGATCCCTACAAGAGGTAGGCGAGGCCTATGGTTACTAACTTTTGCAGATATTCCCGCGTCGCCGGGTGGTCTAGTTTGTGTAACGGAATATTGGCTTGCAAGCACCATTTCACACTGTCTTCAATGAACTCAACTTTCTCGACCTTGGCCTTCTTTCCTTTATCCAGGCTTTCCTGGATAGTAGATTGGCGTTTGCTAGTTGATTGTTGCTCTCGCTTTTCTTTTGCCTTCAAATGTGAGGAAGACAACACATGTTTGTCTAACGTATCCTTCTTGACTGCATCTAATCGCACATTACCGCACATCATTATTGTCGAATCACTGACGTAAAAACCATTGTTTTTGTATTTTGCAGCTCGTGTCTGCAGACTTATCTTTTCAAGTGGCATTTTATCATAATTTTTACTAACTCGGAACACAGAAATAAAGCGAGCCGACGAGAGACAAAACCACAATGCAGGCCGAGCTGCTACACCCTCCGTTTCGTGTCCTTGAGCGAGCCGTGCTACGTATTCTTGGCTTGTAGAGATCGCACAGTCCAGCAAAGGTCAATGATCCGAGTAGCGTCGAGTGTTGGTCTCGCGGAAGGCGGAGGAGGGGTGGGAGGGGGGGGCAAACACTTGCCGCCTAGCCGGCTCGGGAGTCGGCGACTGATGCAAGTGGTGTCGGCGGCTGGCGCTACAAAGCGGCGGGGCGGTCAATCGGCGATCGTATTTTGCTGTACTTAAATTTCGCATATATTTAGCAATATCGCTGATATTTCGCCATTATGCAGACATTTCGCAGAATCACGCAAATTTCGCACTTTGTCGCATTTTCAAAAACGCATTATTATAGCTGTAAATACCTTGAAAGGTAAAGAAAAGTGAAAAAAACTTCATTTTTCAACATTTCGCATTTATCGCACATGCGAAATTTACGTGCCCCTAGCAATGATATGTTTGCTAAATAATATTCCTCTTAAGTTTTGTCGAAATAATGAATAGATCAAGAGTTAAAGCGTGATAAGTGTTGCGCCGTTCATCAGACGTAAACTTGGGAAATGAGAATCTATCCCAACTCTCGACACTTGGCATATCGATCGTTTTAAGCTCCGCCCATCACCAGTCGTCCATTGAATTATCGAATAGCAATTCTACATACCTAATACTCGTAGGATACTTATCAAAACCAACTTTGAAAATCAAAATCAAACCAGTAAGGAATTAGGAATTTATTTATGAACATAATGAGTCTGTATTTTAGGGATGTGCAAACCCACTATTTTTACTTCAAACTCGAACTCTCCCAGTTAAAAAAAACAACTTCGAACTTTACAAAAATTTTGAACTGTATCGAACTCAAACCTAACTTAAAGGTATATTAAACCGTCATAATAGGCAAAATAAGTCTGGACCAGCACCTCTACCATGAAAGTATTAACTTCTGGACCGGCACCTCCACCATCCATTTTTTGTTTTTAAATTTGTACCTGTAAACTGAGAACCATTTTTTGACTTGTCAAATAATATGTGACCGCACACCACTATAAATTAGTAAAGAAAATTTGAACTTCGAACTTTTTTTCGAACTTGAACCGAACTCGAACGTAAAAAGTTTTCGATTTCGAGTTTGAATTTCGAACGTTTGCACATCCCTACTGTATTTGCATTATAAATCTTACTGTTTAATTTCTCTGCAATACCATATCAATATCATATTTACTCTTTTGATATAGCCTGAAATAACATCACATCACTTGCATAACACAACATATACCTAATGGAGTCAAAGTTTTGGCTAATATACCTATTACGTACCTACAACAATTTGGACTTACGACAATAAACTAAAAAAGGTACTGGTTTTTGACATACCTACTCAATTTACATTCAACAATTAAATTGGTGCAAAATTGAGAAAATGCTTTTGTACCAAAACCGACTTTGAACATAATTTCTATGAAACGTGTTTGTAATAGATCAACGTAACACATAATCTTTTGGCCAATCGACAATCTTTGGAAATTGTTCAACCTCTTGTTTGGAGTACGCATCTAAACGCTTTGGTACCGGACGAGGTTGTCTCAACTGATTTGTTATATTTTCTAGAATATCTTCTGGCACCTTGGCGTCTGGGAATATATGAAGACGCTGCATCGTATGCCGTCGCTGAAGGTTTCCATGTAGCGACTTGTACACAGCCTTCCATAGTACCTACAATGAAAGAAAACAGATCATAAAATAAGAGACAAGAATTTGTGGTGAAAATGACATTTAATTCTTGTTTATGTTATGCCCAAAACAAGTGTAAATAAATATAAGCCTACCTAATTCAAAATTTAATTTACAGAGGTGAATTTGTTCCCTCTGATAGTTACTAGGAAAACGCTTAAAGGAATTATCTCATCTTGGTAGCACTTCATAGCATATCTTGAACCATTCAATTTCACGGAAAAAGATCTTAGATGCAGCTTGATCGGACATCTGGTTGCTAAGTAAATAGAGTTTTAAATTTTAAAATATCACTGCACGAAAACTAGTGGCCTAAAAATGACGTCACTGTGCGGCCACTCATCGAGTCGACCCGAGCGTGTAGCCTCCTCGCGGCCGGCTCGCGTTACGAAGTGCTCGGCTTTCAAGACCCAATCAGTCGATTACTCACAGCTGTGCGTTTCGTTTGTAGAGCATCAATTATGATGAAGATGATGATATGATGATGATGATGAATTATTATCAATTATGATGATTATTGATTATGATCAAGTATAGCGAGTACACCACGTGCTTCCATTCCTTCGTATGGATAGTGAACTCGCTTTGGAAGGTACTTGAGTCTTTCATTGTGGTAAGATTCTAGGGCACCTGTGTAAAACATGTTATTTCGTATGTCAAATTCACATTACATAATGATCTAGGTACCAAATATTGAACATTTATTGCGAAATACATTTTAGAAGTACGTTCATGCAGCAATATAATATTCATGTTGTGAATGTATGTGCGTGTTTGGGGGGGGGGGGGGGGGGGGCTGGCATATCAACCTATCGTCATCTGTGTTTTCTTTATTAGAAATGATCTGTATTTGTTTGAATACGAGTGCGTTGGTAAGTGCGTAGAAGTATCCTCAAGTATCGCATAACTTATCACGTATACAACACAGATTGCGCGCTGGGTGTTTACGACCGCTCAGATAAATGTGAGTGCATGCTTGTGTCATGTACAGTCGTGTTAGGAAGATTCTATTTCAAAGGTGATTGTCTGCTAGATGGTTGCTAGACGCTCATCTAATGACTGTTTATTATCATTGATTTTGAATGATTCTACATATGATGGTTATTGCATATACATGCATTTGCTCACAATATTAGGACAAAATGTGCACGGAAAAATATAAAATAAATATTTTTTATGAAAAACAAAGACATGTATGACAATAGTTGCTGGTATGCTTATGGTAACTTATCACAGTTTGGAAACCGATGAAATGATAGCTGTTTGTGTAATTTATTTTCTATTATTACATTCATATTCACATGCACTTGATCACCATTTTATATTTAGACTAACATACACCATTATAATATAGCATTGATATTATTACATTATTACTTCAGCTGATGCACATTCTTTCACCACACTCTTGAATGATGAAACTATACTGCAATGTTATCTCTTTATGCGGGGCGGGGGACCGGGCGCGCATACGAAGCTCAAGTCAGCCAGCGAGCCGGGCGTACAATGACGTCAGTCCACGTTCGGCCGGAAAACCACTAAAATCGCTGCCGAGCGCAGCGGAATTTTTTGGGATTTTTTCCCTTTTAACCAACGTTCTAAAACATCAACACCTTTAACATATTAAAAGTTTTTCCAAGTTGATATACCGACTTTAAGTCCCGCCGCGTTGTTAGGGTTGCCAACCATCCGGAATTTCTCCGGACAGTCAGGATTTCAACACATATGTCCGGATGGAGGAATTGACCCGTTCCGGAGGTCACTTTGTCCGGAATTTGTAATAAAACACTAATGTTCACTACATATTTTTAGAATTCGTGTATGATCGTCTAAAATCATTATTATTCATCCTCTAAATTTTCGATGTAGGCTAGAATCACTCGCAATGTTTCAACTTTGTAATTTGTTCTCGATCTCTGCCATTCGGTTGCAATCAGCTGCTCTCTTTGTCGTCAACCGCAGCACGTACGCGGCGGGCGGCACAGGCACAAACACATTTCGTTTTGTCGTTTTGTTTGGCTACGATTTGAGCGGTGAACTGTGTACTTTTGCTTGTGATGTTCATTGTTTATGTTCTGTTCGCATTTTGGATTTTGTATTGCTAGGCTTATATCTAATCATTACTAAAAGGAGTATTCAACGCCTAAGATGTTCATAATTAGGCAGGCGCGGACTGGGTCGAAAAGGCCCGGGATGCTGGCATGTAGTAGAGCCCGTATGAGGTAGCGTATTAAAGCAGGGGTCTGGCGAAAGCCCAGCCACGAGCAATTTGGCCAAAGGCGAATTTTTTGTGGTAGTTTGTTTTATTTTATGGCTAAACGTATTTTAGGACGCGATTTAATAGGCGCCACGGGAAAGTGATATACCCAAGGCTTCGCATTCAAATCCGAAGAATTTTTATATTTGAGGAACCCTTACAACCAATAATGTAACTTGCAAGTACCAAATACACTCACAAAATGCGAGCTTGGGAGATGAGTGTATACTGGACATTTTGATTGAATCATGCATAACTTTCCAATAACAATGTGTAAGCGTAAGCTGTAACCTGTAATGAGACGATTCACGGTACTACTTCTACATCCCCTAGCCGGCGCCGGCTGCCCCCCCCCCCAACCAACGCCATCCCCTTGCTAGTTGGAACTGGCAAACCAAAACCAAAATACTTGCAATCACATCGAAATTTCTTCTCGTAGCGCGGCGGCGAGAAAGTCAATTAGCTATACATGATAGTCACTAGTTCCTACTAAAAACTGAAAAGTGAGAACACTGAACAACCATTCTCTTTTGAAGAGCTGCCTACGGCACCCCATGAGTCGTCGTTAATATTATCTGATGTATTTTGTTCGGCAACTCTTTTTCGCAGTAAACAAGTATACAAATATTTTGTCTGAAACTGAAAGTGTAGTGTGTACAAATGTTCCACAGGGACCCGGAATGTGAAAAGCCCGGGGTGCGATCGCACCCCAGCACCCCCTGCCAGTCCGCGCCTGCAATTAGGGAAGACGACCAGTACCCAGTTTGACATCTCTAATGTTTCCAATCTGCTAGAAGCCAAAAGCTATCACCCATGGTGATAACTGAAATTATAAGCACATGAGAATAGAGATACTGCAGAGGCTGGCCTCTCCTTATCTTGTTACAATTATCTGAACGCCAGAATTTCCACTTTAGCCCCCCCCCCCCCCTTGCCCTGCACCATTGCCTTGTGACAAGATAATAAAGCAGATGCAAGGAACAGTAGGCCTAAGTGTTATCTTAATGCTGTTCCTCTTTCGTGATTACGAAATACTACTTCATCGGGACGTCATTGTTTATAGAACTGCGTTACATCTGAGATATTACGATAATTGATGAGCGCGTTTCTTCGCAGTTCATTAGACACCCCACACGATTTTTTTGGGGCTAATTTCCAGGTAACCCGCAGGTAATGTGGACGGGTACCCGGGTCGTAAAAAAGTCGGGTTTCATCATCCCTATTCATAATTCACAACACTCTAATTTCTACAAGTTGATCCTGTGTTCCATACTTTCATTTAAAAAAATATCTTTAGTTGAGTAGGCCTAAAATGGATGGTTGTAGTAAAAAAAATTAGTGTACCCCCCCACCCCCAATCATATGAGGCTTTGTCCGGAATTCCATTCCTGTTAAGTTGGTAACCCTACGCGTTGTTGGATGAGCGTAATTGGTGCATTGAGCTGCCATGTGTTACGCGGATTTTCTGTTGTTCTGTGAAAAAATCATTACTTAGTCGAAGATTTTTTTTAATTAAATTAAATAAAAAATTAACTTAATTTTTTTAATTAATCGTAATTTTTTCGTAAATCGTTAAATTGCAATTTTCATAAGAAATAGTTATTCGATTGCGCTCAAATTTAACACGAATATATTAATTTATGAAATTAAGGTTCGGTGAAAAAATCATTACAATAGGATAAAGCATGTAGGTGTTATAAGTCAAAGAATTGTTTTAAAAAAGAAAAAAAAAACATAAAATTTTGATTTTCATGAGAAATAATTTTTCGATTATGCTCAAATTTCACACGAATATCTAAATACATAAAATTAAGGTTCTATGAAAAAATCATTACAATCGGATAAAGCGTGTAGGTGTTATAAGTCGAAGAAATTTTTTAAAAATCGAAAAATCGTAAAATTGCGTTTTTTATGGGAAAAAATTTCCCGATTGCGCTCAAAAATGTGGCAGTTCTAAGTTCAGAGATTTCGAAGGCCTCCATAAAATTTCATCGCAATCGGAGTATCGGTTTAGCCGGAATCATGTTAACAGATTTTTTATAACCAACGATCGGATTTTGTTCTAAAACTATACAGCAACCCGCCTAGGTGGTATGTACATGTGTGCAAAATTTCAGGTCGATCGGAGAAACGGTGCGACCTG
This sequence comes from Sweltsa coloradensis, assembly GCA_024449915.1. Classification (NCBI taxonomy): domain Eukaryota; kingdom Metazoa; phylum Arthropoda; class Insecta; order Plecoptera; family Chloroperlidae; genus Sweltsa; species Sweltsa coloradensis. The sequence continues at coordinate 19,812 of JAMZAV010000711.1, forward strand.
TACCGAAGCAGTCATAGTTCTTCGCAGTTCTTGTGTGAGTGAGTAGCATACCGTTTAGGCCTAGTGTGTACAGTAGACTAGGAAAACGCTCAGTTGGACGCGTTGTTGAGCGAGCACCGGTACGTGCAACATGACCCGAGTACGACATTCCCATAAGGCCCACCACACAGTGTAGGCCTAACTGGATATTGACATTGTACACTATATACTATTCCAACATCTTTGCATTGTACTAATTCACGTCATGCCTTCTAAAGTATATCTTTGTATCTTCACTGCCTCCTTCATTTTTTAACATCATTTTTTGAAATATGATTACCAATAAGTCTTTAAGGTCTTGACCGATTTAGGTGAAAATTTGGAAAATAGGAGAGAATGTTGTACTTATTGACCCTGCAAAATTTCATAACGATCGGTACATTTTTTTTTTTTTTTTTTTTTTTTTTTATAACCAACGATCGGATTTTGTTCAAAAACTATACAGCAACCCGCCTAGGTGGTATGTGCATGTGTGCAAAATTTCAGGTCGATCGGAGAAACAGTGCGACCTGTACCGAAGCAGTAACAGAAAAGAAAAAAAAAAAAAACAGACATTCGAGCCATAAGAGTCAAGTGGAGACGCTCGCTTCGCTCGCTCAATCAAGTATCCAAAACATTGGAGATAGTATTGAATGTATCAGTATGGCCAGCTCAACTTGATACGTATGGCGATAAACAAGTGCAATCTTTGTCGGAATATTATGAAAACACGCTCACAGTTTCACACCAAGGATGCTTAGTTCAAAACTTACCGTTTGAGTGGACAATGCTAAAAAATAAAGTGCAAACAATCGATGAAAATCTAAGAGAGTTGACAAACGTAGCTAAGCAATGTAAAAACATGGGATTTAAAAACCTACAAGCACTGATTAGTCTCCTGCTAATCCTACCATCAACGTCAGTTGAATGTGAGCAGGGATTTTCTCACGTGAAAAGAATTAAAACAGATTGGCCTAGTTCCCTCAAGACAACCACAGTTTGCGATATCCTTAGAAATAGAATTAATAGCTACTATTTTTTTTAAATTTGAGCCCTGGCAACTGGCTACTACTACTTACTAAATCATCAGTTTCAATTAGCCAGCGATTCTGACAGGGCTCGAAATGTAACAATTGCCGAAACGGAACGCCCTCGTTGTAGTCTCTTTAGGCGGTGCAGCTGGGGTCTGGGGCGAAGCCCCAGCCGCCGGAGGCTTTTCGCCGAAGGCGAAAAATTTTTCAAAGATTTTTATTCTTAAACGCCTATAAACACGTTAAAATCAACACAAAATTGGAATCTAACGATTTTAAAACTTAAGTAAAATACTCTCAAAAATAAGTTGAACTGAACATTCTAGCCATGGTTTTGCAATTCGTAAATTTTTCTCGGCAAATATTCCCAAGTTTTACTCACTTTTGAAGAGGACGAACTAGAACAGGAACTTTCGTCTTGCGAAGTGTCAATTTTTCTTTTTTGCAACCAGTTAGTTATAGTGGAAGTCATTTTTTAGAACGATACGTCCGTGTTACACTGACCATTAGGTCCATTACACATTATCCAAGTATCAAGTAAAAGGGTTGGGGGTTGTCATGTTGTGTAATACGTTCTCAGCGGGTGGAAGGGACAGACAGCGGACAGAACAATAAACGCTTAGCTTGACCACCAATGGTCATATTCTTTGAATTACTACCGCAAAGGAAAACATTGGCACTATGGCTATTGCTTGCAATATGGGCTACAAGTGCAAAACCTTCTCGAAAAATTGAATAAAGATAATATTAGCCCTTCGCGTTCGATAGCAAGCCGGAACGCAATTTTTTATCTTTTGACGAAACGGAACGATAACATATACACGAATCACGAACCGGAACAGCGTTCCGGTGCGTTCCGGCTCATTCCGAGCCCTGGATTCTGACCAAACGGGTGGGGCTACAATGTTCATATTTTACATGGACAATTAAGTAATTTGGTGATATAGTGCCTTTTGAAAGAAAAAGTTGAAAAAGTTATGGAAGGCAACGAAATAAAGGTTTTAAAGGACGTGTCTGAACTATATTCTCATTCTTATTCTCAATATCGGTACGACTAGTTCTTACGTGAAATATAATTTTCGGTTATTTCTTGTGGGAGCATCAACAATTTGGTATCAATATCAATATCAAAGGGAATCCTGTCTCTATTGGATAACACGACAACACATGATGGCCGAGTAGGCCGCTTGGGGGCATATGAAAAGAAGAAGAAGAAGAATATCAAAACAAACAGACGAAAAGCCGTGGAGTTGACACATGCAGGAGCTCGGCTGATAGCGATCTTAACAGTACTTTAAATTGTTTACATAATGTTTTCATACCAAATTTATTTATGCACTATTTATTAACTGTATTATACTAAATAAACAAATTCGTATTAAGAGTCTACCCACTCAGTCATATAACTGATTTTCAGTGTGGGACATTAAACCAAAGGCGACCAAGCCAACCCTGTAGGCACCGACGCAATCGATGAATAAGCGATAACCAACCAAAGATCAATATTTTTTAAAGAAAATATAGCAATCAGTGGTATGGACAGTGCGAACACCCGTGGATCAACGCCAGAATCAACAAGGCCGATTCAGAACAACTTTGAATTTATTATGTGCCTCATTGCTAGGACGGCTCCAAAGTCACCGTTTAAAAATTCCTAATCCAAGAATTGATGGACTTAAGTCCAAATCAGAAGTTAAAAAACTTCTGCCAATAGTGGGAATCGAACCCTGGTCCTTCTGCATTAGAAGCAGAGACGATAACCACAAGACCAACGAGCCACATCAAATAAACAATGAACACATTTTTATTGGATGAGCAAAGCGAAGACTTCAATTTCACTGACCCCCAAAAAATTTAGCTTGGGTGTTTTTTTTGTTTGTTTGTTTGTTTTTTGTTTGTTTTTTTGTCTGTTTGCTCTCTACCGGGCAAACGGCATATCTGATCTTAATGAAAATTGGAGGGGACCTTCGAAATCTCTGAACTTAGAGGTGTATTGTTTTTGGGTACAATCGAAGAAATATTTGTTATGAATATCGTACTTTTACGATTTTTTCCGATTTTTAGTGCGATATTTTCATGCCATTTGGGCCGATTCTGACCAAATGGGTTGGGCTACAACGTTCATATTATACATAGACATTAAGGTTATGGTGATGTAGTACCTTTTGAAAGAAAAAGTTGAAAAAATTAGCCAGAATCCATAGAAATAAAGCTTTTAATATAAGTTTTTTACAGTTTAGTGCGATATTTTCCTGCCATTTGGGCCGATTATGACAAAACGGGTGGGGCTACAACGTTCATTGGATGAGCGTAGCGAGCGAAGCAAAGATTCCATTTCACTACACTGGAGAAAAAAATCCAGAATGTTTTTTTTTCTTCTTTTTTTTGTATTTTTGTGTGTCTGTTAACACGATTCCGGCTAAAACGATACTCCAATTGCGATGAAATTTTCTGGAGGCCTTCGAAATCTCTGAACTTAGAACTGCCACGTTTTTGAGCGCAATCGGAAAATTATTTTTCATGAAAATCGCAATTTTACAAAAAAAAATTATTTTTAAAAAATTTCTTCGACTTATAACACCTTAATGCTTTATCCGATTTCAATGATTTTTTTACAGAACCTTAATTTTAAGAATTAAGATATTCGTGTGAAATTTGTGCGCAATCGAAAAATTATTTCTCATGAATATCAAAATTTTACGTCTTTTTTTTTTTTATAACAGTTCTTTGACTTATAACAAAGACATGCGTTATCCTATTGTAATGATTTTTTTACAGAACCTTAATTTTATGAATTTATATATTTGTGTCAAATTTGAGCTTAATCGAATAATTATTTCTTATGAAAATTGCAATTTTTCGGGTTTTTTCTTTTTTTAAATTACGATTAACTAAAAATTTTAAAATGTAAGTTCATTTTTTACTTAATTTAATTTAATTTAATTAAAAATTTTTTTTGACTTAGTAATGATTTTTTCACAGAACAATAAAAAATCCGCAAAACACATGGCAGCTCAATGCAGCAATTACGCTCATCCAACAACGCGGCGGGACTTAAGCGTTTTCCTAGTATTATACATAGACATTAAGGTTATGGTGATGTAGTACCTTTTGAAAGAAAGAGTTGAAAAAGTTAGCCAGAATCCATAGAAATAAAGCTTTTAACCCGAGAGTAGTCGCGTGTGGTCTTTTGGACCGACTTTTTTTTTCAACAGTGTTGGTATTTGTGCAGCGCGCATGCGTGGCTTGTCTAGTTCCGCCTACCTTCCCAAAATAGATTTGTGAAGCCAGTGTGCAATACGCGATTCAGTGTTTTGCAGAACTTCAACTAAGATAAGAGGTCCTGTTCGGTTGCTTGGTCTTTTCGACCGCTGCGCGACTACTAAGGGAGGCAAAAATATGCATACTCAATCACTATTATGAGACATGTATTTTGTTATTGTAGGTTGAATATTCTTCAACATACACTGTTGGCATAATATTATTGTCTTGGTTTACTAATAATTCGAACTACAGGGTGTTTCAAAACATATTTTTATACCTTTTTGTAGGTTTGCAACATTCTGTGTTTCATTGATTATTGATTGATTATTTATTGATTATTGATTGATAATTGATTAATATAACCATGTATGCTGTCACATATATGATAAATTATCTTATATTGGTAATCAAAACGTCATCCTAACGTTCTTAGCCCATAATAAATAATGCGGTCTAAAGGACCGCGCGCGACTACTAACGTCACAAACAGGGGCGCGACCACTCTCGGGTTAATATGTTTTTTACTGTAAATAATAACAATTGACAAGTAACAATAGAAACTTGACAACAATCACCTACAATGCATCAGGCAGCAAAGCAAAGCACTTGCAAAAATAAAGATATCCCATGCAAACTAAAAAAAACTCATCCATCAACGCGGCGGGACTTAAGCGTTTTCCTAGTTAATTAAATTTAATAATGAATTTGGTTACCCTACTTAACGTGATTCGGAAGTGTTTTATTTTGATCGTGTCCCGAAGCCGCCATTTTTTAATAACACTAATAAGAATGAAAACGATTGTGGTATTTTCATTACTATGTTTTATTCTCCTTTTCAGTCTCGATCTGGACCCTTCGTAAATTGCTTCTGACATCACCGATTATTGATGACGTCAAATTGAGAATGAGAATAAGAATAAGCAACGTTTTTCAAGCTATTTGACACGTCCTAAAATAAGCCTTTTACAGGTATATAATAAACAAGTAACTAGGCCTATAGAAACTTCACAATAATCACCTACAATGAGTACAAAAAGCAAGTCTTTGGGTCTCAAGATATTTTACATTCTTTTGTTAGTTTTTTTTTTAGTATTACCATAGCAATTAAAAGAATTAATACTACTTTACAAAAATTATTCTAATTTACCAAAAATAATTTTGCAATGGAACTTAAAATAATGAGATCCCACTCATTAATGCTTGCATGTCCTTTAGATGTGCTTACGAGTGACAACGTGGAAATAAATAAATACAAAAAACTTGTTAAAAAAATACAACCAAACCTTACACATAATAAAGCAATCAGATCTAAAAGAAGGGCCAAGCTCATGTACCATTCTACATAATTTTGCACATTCTTAATTCATAAACATACACTGCACAGCTTGGCAAAATAGAATTTGCATGAAAAATTACGTTTCAATTAATAGTTAAAAATTACATTTTGCCAAGCTTTTCACAGATGTACCGTAGTTACGGGGCAGTGTATGTTTATGAATTAAGAATGCGCAAATGTAGTGTCCATGAGTTTGGCCCTTGTTTTAGATCTCATTTCTTTTTAATGTGTAAGGTTTGGTTGTTTGTATGCATGGGATGCTCATAGTCCCCAAGTCCTCTAGAAGTCAAACGTACGTTACCATAGTCTAGTGTTAAAAGAGCTAACATTGTTTTTACGAATAATATACAAACATAATAATGTATATTTATTAATAATATTCACTCATCATGGAATGATTTGCACATAGTAACTTTAGGCCTAGCGTCGCTGGCTAATGGATAATGCAAACGATTCTTGGGAGTGTCTTGAACAAGAGTGATACACGGTGAATCTAGAGGCCCTGCACTACAGTATCACATTGCTGAAAGTGAAAGGTAATTAATTGTGGATGATGATGACTTCCTATGCTACATATAAAATATAGGGCCTACTTGATAATATGGTCAATCAATATGTGTTTTTGTTTCTGATTTTCTTAGTTAATTTCTTGTTGAGTAATAGACCAGGAGCTAATTCCTGTAGGAGCAAAAATTGGCATGATAAGAAAAATGTAAATAGCATTTCGGTGTTTTGCTCCTCTCGATGAGACATTGAAATAGTAGACCAGGAGCTAAAACCTGCAGGGCCTTTATTAACAAAATGGGCACAACCCACTTAACATCTCAAATCGGACTTGACCACGTGTTAGTATGCACCTTATGAAACAGCCCCAGGTAGTATTTCCCTTCGAATTGTGGTATACGTTTTTTTTTAGAAGCGATTTTGTTTTTGGATGTGCGATCATTGAAACGCTTACTTACTACTATCTTTAAATGTACATAACTAGGGACTCGGTTAACCGATTTTATTTATTTTTATACCGATTTGTAGGTAACTGTATGGTTTCACTTATTTTTACAATCAATTTTTAATTATATGATTTCATTGTTAAAAAATGCAGACACGGCAAAAATAGTGTAAATAATTTCACTAAAATGTGATTCAAATAAAAATTCAACATTTTTTTGAACAGCTAGCGTGATGTTTTAATCACTACTAGGGGTGGGGGTAGAAAAAACATGAGAAATTAGGTTGATTGGATCGAAACATGCTTGAGCATAATATTATTGGATAATTTTAATAATTACAATGTATAGAATACGACCTAGTACCAATTCCAATTTTAAGGGATGATAGAGGGCACTTCGGGGTGAAATATCGTTTGCCTCCCAACGGAATAGTAATCCTTATATTTTTATCTACCACCATTCCAAATTTAATGCTGGTAAGTGTTGATAAAAACAATCACTATTAGGGGTGGGGGTAGAAAAAACATGAGAAATTAGGTTGATTGGATCAAAACATGCTTGAGCATAATATTATTGGATAATTTTAATAATTACAATGTATAGAATACGACCTAGTACCAATTCCAATTTTAAGGGATGATAGATGGCACTTTGGGGTGAAATATCGTTTGCCTCCCAACGGAATAGTAATTCTTATATTTTTATCTACCACCACTCCAAATTTCATGTTGGTAAGTGTTGATAAAAAAAATCACTATTAGGGGTGGGGGTAGAATGAACATGAGAAATTAGGTTGATTGGGTCGAAACATGCTTGAGCAGAATATTATTGGATAATTTCAATAATTACAATGTATAGAATACGACCTAGTACCAATTCCAATTTTAAGGGATGATAGAGGGCACTTAGTGGTGAAATATCGTTTGCCTCCCAACGGAATAGTAATTCTTATATTTCTATCTAACACCATTCCAAATTTCATGTTGGTAAGTGTTGATAAAAAAAATCACTATTAGGGGAGGGGGTAGAATGAACATGAGAAATTAGGTTGATTGGGTCGAAACATGCTTGAGCAGAATATTATTGGATAATTTTAATAATTACAATGTAAAGAATACGACCTAGTACCAATTCCAATTTTAAGGGATGATAGAGGGCACTTAGGGGTGAAATATCGTTTGCCTCCCAACGGAATAGTAATTCTTATATTTTTATCCATCACCATGCCAAATTTCATGTTGGTAACTTACTTAACAGTGTTTGTCACTAAAAGTATAATTATTAGGGTTGGGGGTGAAAAAATTGTTTGTTTTGTATGAATGATTTGTAGACTGGACTATAACACATCAACACATAATTTAAATTAGCAATTGAAATATTTAAAATGTATTAAATACTACCTTACGTTTTTCCCAAAGTTAAGGGTGGTAGAGAAAAATAGGGGTGAAATATCGCTTGCCTCCCGGCGGATTATTATTTTTCAGGTTATTATGTACCATCATGCCAAATTTCATGCTGATAACTCACTAGGTGCCTCACTGGTGAATGCTGGAAATCAAGGTAAAAATAATATAAACTATTAGGGATGGGGGTTGAAAGAATGTGGTTTTTTGAAATGAGAATAGGCCGATTGGGTTAAAACACATTAAAACATAATTTTAATAACTAATTTGAATAAAAAAAAATTTTGGGTTAGAGCTATGAATTATTCTAATTTTAGGGGATGATTTAGGGGGTGTTGGGGGGCGAGATATCGCTTGCCTCCCGGCGGATTTATAATTGTGATATTTTTATCTACCCCCATGCAAAATTTCGCGCTGGTATCCGGATTTGCAATATTGTAGTGTTTTTTCCCCTTTACAGCTCTCACTAATAGGTAGGTTTTCCTTGAGCATACTATTGTTATTAGTTTGAGAAAGTTAATAATCTGGTTGTGTTTACGTCTAGGCTAGGACCAATCTCATGGCATTTTCTCTAATCAAACAAAATAATGGCATTTCTTACGACCTTGACCACCCACAACTGGATCCATTACCAACTCAAACGTACGAATCAAATCTGGCTCAAGTTTTAAAATCGGGGCCTAGTAAAACTATAAAATGTGACGTGATGTCCTGTTATGGCTACATACTAAATAAGTACAGCCGACGATACAGAACGAATTTATTGATGTTTATACATGATTTTCAATATCCATAGCAACTAGTACGATTGTTAACGGCAATTTAACAATGTACAAATAACATGGGAAAGGATGGGTGATTGCCAAATCTTCACAAAATTAATGCCAGATTTGACCACTCATGGCGCTAGTTGTATGAACGCACGGTGCCTATATTGCAACTTTGATTTCGATGCCTTACAGTATACTTATTAAATTTTTTTCTTTCAAAAGTACGTTTATTACTACTATTTACATGTATTACTACTTTTAAATGCACATTACAAATACTATTGTCTCTTTATTAAATATATTTTTTGCTCAATTTTTTAATTAATCCAATAAATAACAAAGTTACTGTAGTGATTTGTAATCACCGCCTAAAGTGCACCGCCACCTTAGGCTTACATTGTATCAACATGTATGTATCTTTAGAAGGCTCTGACCTAGTTCACTCTCTGATCATGATGGCGTAAATAAAGCTTTTTGTAAACAAAACCCTTCCCCGCCTAGTTATTGGAGTTATAAAGGTGTAAAAACACTACATGGTGTCGAAGTGGGATGTTTGTTCTTAATTTCCGACCGAAAAGTAGTTCGGGGTGGACTGTATCCCGACTCTAGCGGGGATGTGCGATATGCAATAAGGCCAAGTTTTGGATTTCCCCTACCTTGCTCTTCTGCAGAATCATTTTCACCGACTTTACACTGGCTTCGGCGAACCCGTTGCTTTTTGCGTATCTTGGGCTGCTTGTTGTCAGTGTAAATCCATATTTTTTTCCAAATTCTAGGGTTCTTTACAATCAATTGACTTCCATTATCTGCACGGAGGATCTTTGGGGTATACCAAATCGTGCAAATATCCCTTTAATCTTATTTATGATGTGCATTGAAGTCATGTTCTGAAGTAAGACCACCTCCGGATATCGTGAGAAATAGTCTTCTTTACTAGACTTATTCCAAGGTCTACTTTGTTTATTCTTACCGGTTTTCACCGCTGCGATTTGTTCATTCGTGGGTGGTCGCACTACCGATTGTTGGCCTCGTACTGACTCCCGCTGAGTTGCCCTATCGACTACTTTTTCTAGTTGTAAGATTTGGATCCATTTGGAGCTCTTCACTAAGTCTAGCATCACGCATGCCAACAAATATGCGGTCTCTAATGAACTCATCCCCGAGTTCATTGAACCCACAGTGCTGGGACATGCCTGTGTAAGTTCTGTGACAAACACACTCATAGGCTCACCCTCAGCCTGAACTCGCCTATAGAATTTCACCCTTTCATATATTACGTTTTTTCTTAGGTTCAAATCTATTATGGAACGGGTTTTTCACAATGTCTTATTTTTTTAGATCCTGTGTTGAAAGTTTGAAGCTAGCCAGAATATCATCTGCATCTTCGCCCATTGTGTAAATAAACATATCTACCTGTTCTTCCTCTGTTTTGAAAATGGAGGCCAGAAGCTTTTCTAAACCTTTTCCATCTCTGTGACCATTTTAGCCAAGTGGATGGCTGTGCAAAATCAAAGGAAGCGGGTGGACTGACCTGGTATGTTGTTCTAGGCCTAGTTGATGACGCTGCTGCAGTTTCAGTTACTTCTCCTCCTGGCATTATGAATTTGTTTTACCTTGAATGTTGATAGTAGTATTTTAGTAGGCCTACTCACACTTTTCAAGTACTTTTGGTATTTGCTCAGGGCCTGAGCACTATCAAAAGAAGATAACGCAGGTACTAGAAGGTCTTAAAGGTGTGTGCAACCACATAGATGACATTTTGGTCTATGGTCGCACACAGAAAGAGCACGACGAAAACCTAGATGCTGTTCTGAAGCGACTAGAAGAGGAAAACATAACTCTAAATAAAAGTAAATGCCAATTTCATGTTCCTAGAATACAATTCTTAGGACATATAATCAGTAAAGATGGCATTAAATCAGATCCATCCAAAGTGGAGGCTATAAAAGCCCTGAAGAATCCGGAAAAAGTAGAAGAACTTCGCCGATTCCTAGGCACAATCAACTTTCTGTTGAAGTTTCTTCCAAACGTAGCCGAATTAAACCAAACCATTGCGAGATCTATTGAGCAAGAAGAACGATTGGATTTGGGGGACCTCAACAAGAACATGCGTTCCAGCAGTTTGAAAGAGTTGTATCCAATACACCAACACTGGCAATGTACAACCCTAATAGAGAAACTCGTGTTACATCTGATGCCTCATCATATGGATTAGGTGCCGTTCTTGAGCAAAAAGAGAATGATTCGTGGCGGCCAGTCCATGTACGCGTCAAGAAGTTTGACTCCTACAGAGGGAAATGGGCCCAAATAGAAAAGAAGCACTCGGCATCACATATGCTTGTGAACGTTTCTACGAGTACATCATCGGGATGAAGTTCCAAATAAACACGGATCATAGCCTCTCATCACGCTATTTGGATCTAAGCCAATAGCAGAAATGACTCCTAGACCTTCAAAGGCTCAGAATGAGAATGCTTAGGTTCGATTACGACATCAAGTATATACCCAGGCAAAGAAATGTACACTGCCGATGCTCTCTCCAGAGACCCGATACGTGGTATAATGAACAACGAAGACAAGTTTCTAGAAGAAGCATCGAAGCCTATGTTCACAGCATCATAGCTAGCTTGCCTGCTACAGACTCGAAGATCGAAGAGATTAGAGTGCAGCAAGAAGCAGACAATACTTGTGTAACCTTGAAAGGTTTCATAACTGATAATTGGCCGAACCAGGCAAGAAAGAATCCTCAATTTTCGCAGTACGCAAAATACAAGGATGAATTAGTGATTGCGGATGACCTAATCTTGAAAGGAAATCGATTACTAATTCCAGTCAGCATGCGCCAAGAGATTCTAACAAGACTACATGCGGGACATTTGGGAGTGTCAAAATGTCGTCGCAGAGCAAGGGAGTCTGTATGGTGGCCAACCATAAATGAAGACCTTCAGACACTGATATCTAAGTGCAAGACCTGTATTGAACACAGAAGCAACCCTGTGGAACCCCTGATCAGTACAGTGTTACCTGAAGGACCGTGGATGTGTGTTGGAGCTGATATTCTCACTATTGAAGGACGTAACTACCTTACAGTAGAGTACGTTCTTTGCATTGTTAGAAAAATAAGTTAGAAGGTTTAAACGTTGAGTTACCTCATTCTCTATTTTATGTTATTCTCATAATAACTAAGAGATCTAAGAATCTTCTTATTAAAAAAAGAAAAGGGAGATGTAGTGATTTGTAATCACCGCCTAAAGTGCACCGCCACCTTAGGCTTACATTGTATCAACATGTATGTATCTTTAGAAGGCTCTGACCTAGTTCACTCTCTGATCATGATGGCGTAAATAAAGCTGTTGTAAACAAAACCTTCCCCGCCTAGTTATTGGAGTTATAAAGGTGTAAAAACACTACAGTTACAGGATCTCATTTTGGGGCCATCTATTTATGGAATACTTATCATCATATTTAGAGATACGTGTATATAGTATTTTCAATTGTAATTTTATAGCGTTTAGTAGCATCTATTTTTTGGCCACTTTCAAAATCTTGAGTGTGAAGTTTTTCCATATTTTTATTTTATTTAGTTTGGAAAAGGCCAAATGGCTAGTTTAGTTTAGATTGGAGAAGGGTTGACAGGTTGGGAAAGCATAGAGAACATAAAGCCCAGCCTGAAGGGCTGGGGGCGACAAAACTTTTCACCTGCTGATGACAACTGTAGCTAATTTAAAGTGGTTACCTTAATCCACGACGCGTTTCGTCCTTCTGGGACTCTTCAGGCGGATGGTGGCCACTAAAAATCAGCTAACTACATGCAACCAAAACTCACAACACATAACCAAACCTGTGGTAGGGCCACGCAAGAAGTAAATTCTGCAAGCATGTTGTCATCATCAGCAAGGTTACTTCACACACCATTCATACTGTATATATCTATAAACAACTGTATATATATATATATATATATATGTATATATATATATATATATATATATATATATACATATATATATATTAGTTATATATTATTATATATAGTATATATATTATATATATATATATACATATGTATATATATATATATATGTATATATCTATAAACAACTGGAGTTGAAGTCTGAGAGCAGTTGATGGGAGGGATCCAGAGAGCAGTGAACTTCCTCAAGTAAGTGGGATTAATTAGATTTTTTTTTATGATGTTGCATTAATTAATTACTTTTTGATTTTCTGTTAAATTTTTTTTATTAATTGAGATTTTCGTGTATTTTATTGATTGAGCTAGTAAATTCACTAATCTATGTATTAGATCTCAACTACTCAACCGGGTAGGAGTAGTGAACTTGATAAGACTTTTCCAAGAATTTAAAGGCATTAAATCACAATGGATGAAGTATTTTTTTAATACAAGAAGGTGTACAAAAAATAAGAATGCCGGACATTTTGGCAACCTTGGATGAGGCCTATACCCTATACAACGGTTTGTTTTGACGCGCGCCTGGGGGCATGTGACGCGGGTGGATGGGGACCTGCTGAGCTGACCGAGCCGGCCGGGCGAGGGTAGACACTCGGTTAGAACATGTGTTGTATTTAGTAAGGGGTTGACATTCTGTGTGGATGGAGTGTTCGCAGATTTGTTCTAGCACAGTGACAGCTCAACAAGTGTTTTATGTACTAATTTAATTAATGTGATAGTGAATAGCATTACAAGGTTTGTCGAGATATGTGAAGAGTACGGATGGCTCAGTGACTTCAGTTAACAAACATGCCTATATAGTTGAAGTGTGGATTTTGTCTTCTTTTAGGTTCTAGTAGTTTTTAAAGTTAGTGATACGTGTGTCATACAAAGAGACGGCAAACATACCGAATAATTATTAGTTTTATAAATAATTACAGTGACTACAGTTAACAAACATAGTTGGAAGTGTGGATTTTGTCTACTTTTAGGTTCTAAGTTGTTTTTTAAGTTCGTGATAAATGAGTCATACAAAGAGACGGCAAACATACTGAATAATTCTTAGTTTTATAAATAATTAATGTGTGACGCGTGAGTGTTTAAATGTGGATGTATTGGACAACAAAATCAAAATCAGGTTTATGATACAGAAATGTGGTTTTCATATAATTCCGTGGGTTAAAATCGTGTTACAAATGAATACACTGTTCTAATCCTTACAATGATAAAGAAATCATTAAAGTCGAATCACTTTTAGTCAAAGAGTCCACAGTACTCCCGTATGCGACTTGAAATCCTTTAGATATATCGTTGTTCTTTACACGTGGAGAGTAACAAAAACTGTTGCCTAGCAGTGTTGAGAGAATGAATGTTAATAATATGCTCGAACCCATCATGGATAGTAATACAATCGAAATTAGCACACAAATTTTTTTTTTCCGATTCGTGACAATATAAGCACTCTGTGTCGGTATCCATTGATGTACATTCATTACAACTACACCATTTAAGATCACCTTTCCTGCCACTAAACTGTTTTATCCAGGCTTCTTTTTCTTAATTTTTCTTGAGATTTTTCCTCTGTTCACTTTCTGTGTATGAAGGCTCGAAAATGAAGGGAGCTAATCCAAACACCCTGTACATAGAACAAACACTTTTCAACTGACCCGTCCTGTGCCCGATGGTATTGAATGGGCGGGCAGTGAGCGGCCGCATTTACTCGAGTCGATCGGTAGCGAAGCTCTGTAGCCATCCAGCTACGTCACGGGTGGTGACGTCACGCACCATACAATTTCCACAATATTGATCGTACCATGTTTAAATATTGACCGATTTAATTCATTTTTTTTTCTAAATTCTTAAAATAAATTTAGGTTTAACATAAGTAAGCAACAAGTCAATGTGATAGTATGGCTTTAAGTGCCACCAATTAAATTTGTCTCGTCTAAATTGCACTTTACCACTTTTTCCACTTTTTAAAACTGAAAATCCTGTAAAATCGACCATTATGTAAAATATCTTGAAAACACATTGATAGTATTCTCTTTACTATTTGCTTGTATTGTTGGTTAAAATTACTTTCAAAATATAATTCTATGATAACAATGACAAAATGAAGTTGGAATAAAAACATAGCAAAATAGTGCCCAAGCCACTGAAAATGCTCATCCTTCAATGCTAATCTTCTGAAACACAAAAAAATCTATATATTTTATTTGTTTAGTTCATAAATATATTTTATAAATCATAATCGAGTTTAAAAACATCACGCTAGCTGTTAAAAAAATGTTGAATTTTTATTTGAATCACATTTTAGTGAAATTATTTACACTGTTTTTGCCGTGTCTGCATTTTTTAACAATGAAATCATGTAATAATTAAACGAGTGAGCGCAGCGAACGGAGTGATCTCCATTCAACTTAAACGGCCCTTATTGTTTATCTGCGTGGTGTGTGTGTGTGTGTACGTTGAAAATCAGCCGAATCGCTGAACAGATTGCGCTGAAATTTTAAACAGACATCCAGTACGAGTTTATTGAGAACTGCTAACAAAATCAGCTAGATCCATTGCGATTTAAACCTACAAGAAATAATAAATTGAAAAATAGGCTTCCAATGTTTAGAAATTATTTTAACGACAATGGTTTAGATTTTGAAAAGATATTTTTTGTTTGTTATTTACCTGGCTGTGAAATGCCGTGCCCATGCAAGGTCTATCAAATGTTGAACGTCAAGGTCCCCCAAATTCCGCTCGTAGATTGAGTAAACCTTGCAATATTTACACGTATTTTGTACTGGCTATGTTTTCCATAGTATTGTCACAGATGATAAGACTACACTGCGTCATATGCATTTCAAAACATGTTCAATAATTTTTTAAATACAATCTAGATATGACAAAATCTTTCCCGACCATCAGGGGGATTGAACCCACGTCTCCCACATTTCGGCTATAAGGGCGCTTTAGCCAACTAGACTTGGGAAACGCCAAAGTCGTTGTTAGACGAGTGAGCGAGTCATGTGTTGAGTACCCGGGAACATTTGCATTTAAGTTTGATAATTATTTTCGTATAAATAATAGTTTTTTTAAGTTTAGTTGGTATACGGGCGCGTTAACTGTAAGGCCATAATGCGCCTCTCTAGCCTATGATAAGCTAGAGAGGCCTAAGGTAGGGGGAAGAAAAGTAATGTTACCGGGTACTCAACACATGGCTCACTTACTCGTTTAACAACGACTTTGGCATTTCCCTAGTTAATAATTGATTGTATATAATAGTGAAACCATACAGTTACCAACAAATCGGTATAAAAAGAAATAAAATCGGTTAACTGAGTCCCTAGTTATGTACATTTGAAGATAGTAGTGAGTAAACGTTTCAATGATCGCACATCCAAAAGCAAAATGGCTTCTAAAAAAAAAACGTATACCACAATTCGAAGTGACATACTACCTGGGGCTGTTTCATAAGGTGCATACTAACACGTGGTCAAGTCCGATTTGAGATGTTAATGAGTTGTGCCAATTTCGTTAATAAAGGCCCTACAGGAATTAGCTCCTGGACTATAGCAAAAAAGAGGGAACATTATCCCTCAGTCCTCGAAGAATTCTTTGCAGATCATCATCATTATCCATCGCCGTTTCCTGCTTCTGGCAGGGTCAGCTTGGGTTTAGCAACAAAATTTTTCCACATCTTTCTATCCTCCCACAATCGTATCTCTTCCACATCTTCCCAGCTTTCTCCTCTTGCCTCCAAGTCTCCTGCTATCCTATTTTCCCCATTCGTTTCATATGTCCATACTATCTCAACCTTGTCCTTCCCATTCTGTCACTTAACTTTTCTACACCTAGCATTTCTCTAATGTTCGTGTTTCTTATTCTATTTCTTCTCGTCTTGCCCACTGTGCTCCTCAGGAATCTCATCTCTGCCGCCTGTATCTGACTCTCCTCTCGATCTTCCATTGTCCAAGTTTCTGCTGCATATGTAAGGATCGGTATGAAATAAGTTTTATATAGTGTCATCTTACGCTGAATGGGTATTTCCCTATCCCACACCAGGCCTTTCTCACATTGGTAAAAGTTACTGGCCTTTTTTATTCTGATGTTAATCTCCTTTTTAATCTTTCCACTTTCCATTACTTCACTTCCTAGATAACTAAAACTATCCACCACTTTCAGGGTTTCTGCTCCAATGTTTATCTGTGCTTGATAATTCCCTGTGTCCCCTTCTCCTGGCATAGTTACAACCCTCACTCTTTGGAACGCTTATTTTCATACCTGCTTCTTCTATGTTTCTATTCCACAAGTCTATATATCTTTGGAGTACCTCCTCATGCTCGGACCATGCCACCAAGTCATCGGCAAACAACATAACCTCTACCTCTTCCATTGCCTCCATCTTTACCTTGTTGTGGATGTCATCCATCAGGATTATGAATAACAGAGGTGACAACACACTTCCCTGCCATAGCCCTGTTGTTATTTGGAACCACCCTGACAATCCAAATTGTGTTTTCACACAGCTTTCACAAACTTCATACATACCGGTACTTTTTACCCTGACTATCAGTCCATTATCCACTCCTTTTCTTTCCAGACTCTCCCATACCACTTTCCTTGGCACACTATCATACGCTTTTACTATGTCTAATACTCATTCTTCTTCCAAGCTCCCAACTCTTTTCCATGGCCTGTCTATGTACGAATATAGATGCAGATACGTTCTCTTAATGTATAAGCTTTATAGGCATATCATTAGATAATAGATATTGTATCATACTATTATAATTTTTGTGGAAAAGAGTCTAGTGGCAAGAATCCAAAGTACATATGCCATAAGCAAGAGCTGCGTACAAACACCACTGGGTAGAACGACCTGGTTCGAAATAAACAGTGGTCTACGACAAGGCAGTGTGATGTCTCCTACACTGTTCGCCATTGTAATGGATGCCATACTAAGAAAAGTAGAACCAACCGAAAGCAAAATGTCAAAGACGATGATATTTGCCGACGATATAGTGAGATGGGGAGATTCCATTGATGAAGTCTAGGAAAGTATAGATAAGTGGAATGAGGAAACACAGGAATTTAACATGAAAATAAGTATCGAAAAGAGTGAGATGTTAATAGTAACCAAGAAAATTAAACCCAACCAGAAAAAAGTAACACTACGTGGAGAAGAGCTGTCAATTGCAGAAGAATTCAAATACCTGGGAAGTATTCTGACAAAGGATGCCAAAATAACAGCAGAAATATCAAGAAGAATCATACTAGCACACAAATTCTACCAAAGCGTACGAAAACTACTATAGAAAGAGGAAATATCAAACAGATGTAAAATGATATTATACAAAATGTACTTTCTCCCAATTTTGTCATATGCATCAGTGACATGGACAATAGGAGGAAAGGAAGAGAGCAGACTGCAAGCAGCAGAGATGAAATTTCTAAGAAGTGCGGTGGGCATAACAAAACTAGACAAGGTACGAAGCATAACAACAAGATACAAATTAGGAGTGGAAAGTCTACGAGATAAAATAGGAAGAGAAAGACTCAGGTGGTATGGACATGTAAGAAGAATGAAGCAAGACAGAATCCCAAGACGAGAATTTGAACGTACATGTGGGGGAGTACGAAGAGTTGGCCGGCCAAGAGATAGATGGCGAGACCAAATAACGCGAAGCATCGAAGAAAGAGGGAAAACATGGGATAGGGTTAATGAAGAAAGACTCTGGGAGGACAGGAAGAAGTGGAGAGAATTATTAGAAATGCCGGTTATGGAAGAAAACGAGGAAGAAGATGAGGGGTGCCGAGCCTGGCTAGCAAGCACTAGAAGATAGCCCGAGAAACTGGTGACTCGTCACCCCCCGACCCGACGAATGTTGGAAAAGGGTGTTTGATATATATATATATATATATATATATATATTATTACCGGTAATTATAATTACAGTAATCATACTTTCCACATACCTTTTTAAACCAAGGGTCAAGACTCAACATACTTGTGTGTCCTATGTGAAACTGAACATGTAAAAAATAGTCATGGAAATAGTTAGATTTAGTTTCTAACATTGTTATTGATGAAGTTACTCAAGATTTATTACACACGTGCATACTCAGTACTCCCCATGTTGTTTGCACTGGTGGGATAATTCGCTTAAGCTTTTGCCAAAATTAGTTTTCGGATTCAGCTTGGCTGAACTAGTGGAATTAATGTTTTAATTTGCTTTTAACAAGCAGCAACAGACTTTTATTTAAATACCTAGCAACTTAGTACTAATTTATTACCATTGTGGGATCTTTGTCGTGTAATTCCCATGCTAAAGTCCAACTGGCACCGCCAGGATATCCTGTATGATGGAAGTAGACACGCTTCCGCCATTCGTCACCAGGCAGAGCGATATGTCGGCTGTTGATAACGACAACGTGGTCTCCACAGTCGTCTACAAAGAAATATCCACTACCATCAATAATAAGCCTAGACACATTTGTTTTTCCAAAATAGAGCAAAAAAGTGAAACAAAATCAAAATTTGTTAATTTTTCAATATTGGTTCAAAAAGTACTTTAGGCTAGGCCTACGCATGCCTATGTATCATACCGCAATTGAATATTTATCTGAAATTGTAATGAACACTTGTTGTTATTTTGAATCTTTTATGTAGGCCAAAGGCCTAAAAACTACTATTCAGAATAAGACTAATAATAATAATCTTTATTGCAATTCATATAGGTACATTATGTTACATTATGAAAATTACAATAGGTGATATTAATTTAACAGATATAGGGATGTAATCACATCACTAAGAGATGATCTTCCATACAACCTTACATTCATACTTTTACTGGTTACAAGTAACACTGATACATATAGTACATGGCAGATATATCCTGAAAGGGAGTGGCTGCACATACATACAGATGGATCGGCAAAACCTGGAGAAGTCAATGCTGGAGCTGGAATATACTGTAGAGAATTTGAGAAGGCATTACCCTGCAGGGAGAAATGGCAGTAGCTATGATGGGGAACTAAAGGCAATATTGGAAGCACTAAAGCTGGTAGCAGGTCACCCAAAAAATAAAATTATGATACTTTCTGACTCAATGGCGGCAATACAGGCAGTTGCGAGCAAGGATGAGGTGGACAGCGAGGTCAAGGACTGTAAGTTACACATTTTGAGACTGAATAATGAGGAAAAGAAGTTATACTACAGTGGGTACCTGCATACAGCAATTTGCATGGTAATGAGAAGGTAGACTTCTTGGCAAAGAGAGGCAGCAAGATGCCACAAACTGAGAAGGCGCTGTCTTATAAGGCAGTTAAGTCCCATCTAACATCTGCTGCTAAGAATTCGGTGCAGAGGAAGTGGGAGGAGGATGCAAAGGACAAGCCATGGCAAAGTATAGTATCAAGAAAGACAAAACCACCCACATATAAGAACAGAAAGGTCTCATCTGCCCAGTTCAGACTTGACACAGGGCATGGACCTGTTGGGTCAACATTTACACAAAGTATGAATGGCAGATTCAAGCCCAGATGCAGCTTGTGCGGTAATTGGAAGAACAGAATCGACGATATCTTTTAAGTTGTGAAAGGACTGTCTGAATTTGACGTGATGCCAGATGGCATGACGCATGTACAAAGGGAATCCTGTCTCTATTGGATAACACGACAGTCGACAACACATGATGCAGAGTAGGCCGATATGAAAAATACATATTTATTTATTTTTATTTATTTTTACATATTTATTTACTAAGGACAACAAATAACAATACATAGTTATAGTAAAAACAGTTTTTCAAGAAGAAGACTTATGCATATTTCTCGATTTGGTTAGTCGGGAAACACTCCCGTAGGTGTAATTGTTATTATTTACAACAATTCAGAAATTAAAAAAGTCCGCCCCAACCGGGAATCGAACCACGGATCTCCCGCATTCCAGACAGGCGTCTTAACCACTAGACCATCAGGACGGGTACATTTTAAACTCTGAATTGTAGTTGCATTATACATCTGAATGGATGGAACAGTACTGCAACGAATATCTGCTGCCTTTGAACTGACCACCAAACATTAATTATAATGTCCATTACCTTTACGCAGGTATGAGCGAGGGTTTATTTTTCGATTTGGTTAGTCGGGACACTCCCGTAGCCGTAGGTCAATTCAGAAAAATTCAGAAATAAATTTCTGAATTGTAGTAAATAATATAGGGCGACGGTCGTTCGCCCGCAGCCAAGCGCACGCGACTGCTAGAAGGCGATGACTAACTCGACCCTGTTTACTCCTACCCGAGTTGGGGGGTTTTCAGCTATCTGCACACGCCGTTCCGAAAGATTTACAATCTTGAAACTCGGTATATGACATACCAAAAAAAATCAGCCCGATCCGATAACCCGTTCTGTGTTAAAAAAGTGTGTAAATATCGACGATAATCGTCCGGCTGGCTGGTTGGTTGGTTGGGGGGGGGGGGGGAGTGATTTCTGCCAGAGAGGAATAAGAGCCTACAGAGAAAACGGTACATCTTAGAACTATGAAACTTGGACCACACTTAGATGTACCTCAGAATCACAAACTTCCGCCGAGAGACAAGCAATATTCCACCTCCAACACCCCCTAAATCATCCCCTAAAATTAAAATTATTCATAGCTCTAACCCAAAATTGAATTTTTAGTCAAATTAGTTATTAAAATTATGGTCTTATGTGTTTTAACCCAATCGGTCTATTCTCATTATATAAACCACATTTTGTCAACCCCCATCCCTAATAGTTTATATTATTTTTACCTTGATTTCCAGCATTCACCACGAAGGCACCTAATGAGTTATCATCATAGAATTTGACATGATGGTACATAATAACATGAAAAATAATCCGCTGAGAGGCAATTAAGCGATATTCCACCCCCAACACCCCCTAAAACTGGAATAATTCATAGCTCTAATCTAAAATTGATGTTTTATTCAAATTAGTTACTAACATTATGTTTTAATGTGTTTTAAACTAATCGGCCAATTCTCATTTCCTAAACCACATTTTTCAACCCCATCCCTTATAATTTAATTTTTTTAACCTTGATTCCAGCATTCACCATTAAGGCACCCAATGAGTTATCAGCATGAAATTGGCATGATGGTACATATATTATGAAAGATCATCGCCGAGAGGCAAGCGATATTCCACCCCAACACCCCCCCTCAAATCATCCCCTAAAATTGAAATAATTGATAACTCTAAACCAAAATTGAATTTTTATTCAAGTTATTAAATTATGTTTTAATGTGCTTGCTAACCCAATCGGCCTATTCTCATCCTTTATCACATTTTTCAACCCCAATCCCTAATAAGTTATATATTATTTTTACCTTGATTTCCAGCATTTCACCATGAAGGCACCTAAAGTTATCAGCATGGAATTGGCATGATGTTACATACTAATATGGAAAATAATTTGTCGCGATGCTAAGCGATATTCCTACCCATACATTACCCTAAATCACTCCCCTAAAATGGATAATTTACTAGCTTCAACCCCAAATTGTATTTTATTCAAATAGTACATTAAGTTATAATGAGTTTCTAACCCAATAAGCCTATTCTCATTTCTTAAACAACTTTTTCAACCCCATCCCTAAGAGTTATATTATTTTTACCTTGATTTCCAGCATTCACCATAAAGGTACCGAAAGTTATCAGATGAAATTTGGCATGGTGGTATATCAAAATATTGAAACATAATAATCCGCCAGAGAAAGCGGACATTTCACCCACTGTTCCCTCACTCATACTTTGGGAAAATCGTTATGTTGTATTTATTACAATTTTTAATTGATAGCCGACTAAGCGATGAACAATTGATTTCAAATTTACCTGGGAAAAAATCGGAATGTTTTTTCCTCTCTTTTCTCTTTCTGTATTTTTGTTGTTGTTAACCGATTCCGGCTAAACGTACTTCCATTCCTGATAATTTTTAAGCCTTGTATAATTTTCTTGATTACTTAGAATGCACGTTTTTGAGCGCAATCGGAAATTTATTTTCATATAAATGCAAAACATTTTACGAATTTTTTCACCCTTTTTAAATATTTCTCCTAATAAAACACCTACATGTTTAATTCGATTGTAATGATTTTTTCACAAAACCTTTATTTTATGAATTAAGATATTCGTGTGAAATTTGAGCGCAATCGAAAAATTATTTCTCATGAAAATCGAAATTTTACATGTTTTTTTCTTTTTTTAAACAAGTCTTTGACTTATAACACCTACATGCTTTATCCTATTGTAATGAATTTTTCACATAACCTTAATTTTATGAATTAATATATTCTTGTAAAATTTGAGCGCAATCGAATAATTATTTCTTATGAAAATCGCAATTTTACGATTTTTTCCTTTTTTAAAATTACGATTCATAAAAAAATTAAAAAATAAAGTCAATTTTTTATTTAATTTAATTTAATTTAAAAAAATTATTCGACTTTGTAATAATTTTGTCACAGAACAACAGAAAATCCTCATAACACATGGCAGCTCAATGCACCAATTACGCTCATCCAACAACGCGGTGGGACTTAAGCGTTTTCCTAGTATTTTAATTGCTGATTGAAATTATGCGTCAATGTGTTATAGTCCGGTCAACAAATCATTCACACAAAAACCCAAGACGACATTAACCATATTAAATTTAATAAAAACATTGAATATTGCCAACTAGGCCTACAGATTGTAAACAAAAAAAAAGATGGTAGCTTTTGTTTCTAGACAATCTGTTTCAAAGGCACTGTATCCACCTTTACACGTATTTCACATATTTTAAGCCTTGATATGAAACAAACAACAAAAAGATGTGCAATCCCCCCAAAATACAAAAATTTGTAAAAAAAAACGGCAGCCAAGCTCTCCTTCCAAAGTCTTCGGCTGTGAATGCTGTGAGATATAGAAGTTGAACCAAGCATTTCATTCTTTCTCCCTAGTTTCGCATTGAAAAGAAGTAAGATCATTTCGCCTGTTGACGAGCGCTAAGCCAACCATTTTCGTGGTAAAAAAAGTTAAAATTTTAAACTCAAAATCATAAAAAAATTACTTGGCTATTGATTTTGGTATGAGGACTCTAAAAAGTCAATGGCAAAGTAATTTATTTTTGATGATTTTGAGTTTAAAATTAATTTTAACTTTTTTAACCACGAAAATGGTTGGCTTGGCGCTCGTCAACAGGCGATATGATCTTACTTCTTTTCAATGCAAATAGGGATATATTAATCAAAACTCTTGGCTTTCAATTTTTGATTCAAATTAACGAATTCACAACCAAGATTTTAAACAGTTTTCTGTTTATTTTGTTATTTTTTCTTTTGTATCTTAAATAATTTTAATTGTCTTTACCCCAGTAAGCCTTTCAGGCTTGGGGTTTTTTGATTATATTCTTGTTAGATTATTTCTGTGGCCTATGTAACAGTTAATTATTTATTTGTAAATTTTGCTATGGTGTATGAGTCATGTATGTTCTATGTTCTATGACAATAAAAATAAATTTGTTATAAAAAAAAAAAAAAAAAAAAAAAAAAAAAAATGCGAAACTAGGGAGAAAGAATGAAATGCTTGGCTCAACTTCTATATCTCACAGCATTCACAGCCGAAGACTTTGGAAGGAGAGCTTGGCTGCCGTTTTTTTTTTTTTTTTACAAATTTTTGTATTTTGGGGGATAACAATTACACCTATGGGAGGGAGTGTTTCCCGACTAACCAAATCGAGAAATAAACCCTCGCTCATACCTGCGTAAAGGTAATGACATTATAATTAATGTTTGGTGGTCAGTTCAAAGGCAGCAGATATTCATTGCAGTACTAATCCATCCATTCAGATGTATAATGCAACTACAATTCAGAGTTTAAAATGCACCCATCCTGATGGTCTGGAGTTAAGACGCCTGTCTGGAATGCGGGAGATCCGTGGTTCGATTCCCGGTTGGGGCAGACTTTTTTAATTTCTGAATTGTAGTAAATAATAACTTATGCATACAGTCAATCCAAAATTGAAACTAAACAGTAAACATACTTATAATTAAACATTCTGCTTATTACTACTCTACATGTTGCTTTAGGCCTACATTAATTTATACTCTGTGTAATTCTACTTAAGAGAGAGATTTAGGGGTAAAAGTGAAGGGTTACTCAGCAATGTTTATAACCAATTTTTTTGTTAAAAAATCGACAAAAAAAGTAAAAACCTTAACGCAGTAATTGTACGATTATATATAATATAATATGTTCACAAAATAAAACACAAATCCGTTACTGTAACCAACTACCCAGATTCCAAAATGAAATTTGCTGTACACAACTAAATGGGGGGCGTTGCACCTGGACCAAAACTAGTGTTTTGAAATCTTGGTGTAAAGTTAATAGAATCTTATTTCAATTTAGATTATATTGGGAAGGTATGAATAAAAAAAGTGAGGGGATTAAAGTTAATCCTAGAATTGTATTAATTCAACTTAATTAAAGATAAGTTTATGATACTATACTACTACTACTACTATACTACTACTACTACTACTACTACTACTACTACTACTACTACTACTACAACAAAACGCACTAAAGTACGTAGCTACAACCAAAGCATTCCGCTATCACTGCTCAAGTGATTCTTCAAAATTACGGATTTAGGTACTATGGGCCCAAATGGTATAGAATCTGCCAAGGACAATGTCCAAGAACTACAAAACTTAATCAGAACATTATCATCAACATTGGTCAGCATATGACCTGATGCGTATGAAAGCTTGATTCTTATCGGCTGGGCTAAAGGATTGAATAATTCGTGTTTAAAGTCGATCGATGGTAACGGCGCATGTGATAGATATCCTTCAGATTCCAGGTACTGCAAGATGAGATTGAGATTGTGAAAACAGCAAAAAACTTTTTGGGCCTAACGGTACTAGTATTTATTTTATGGCGTTATGAAATGCGCTGGAATTCCCTATCTCATGCATTGTAGCTGAACAAAAACCTACACTTTCAATCACATATCGTTGCGTAACATCGTGACCCGTAAAGGAATATTAACAAATTTGGGTGCAAAATGTAGATAATTTCACGATTAACATTATTTGCTTTTGAAAATGTGGTCAAACGGGGTTCGTTTTCGAGATATTTGAGATGTTTGGTCCAACTTCAACTCGTACGGCCAAGCGATTACAAGAATTACGGCAACAGTGCCGTGACGTCGCACACTGTAGTCTGCTGTCGATGTCGAGAGACAGGGGTGGGTGAGGCCTATACATGGGCCTATACCTTCATTGCCCATTGTGCTCGCGGCTCAGCATTCATATCAATAATTAGTTATCTGCTGCTGTAATTTGTCAACCAAATAGATTAGACGGTAGACTAGTAGACGGTTATGTGAACGTACTTATTGTTCATTTATTTATATTTATATTTTATTTGTTTTTATTATTTATTTATTCCATGCTACGCAAACACGCTGCACTCATGCCACTAGAGTCCATGGCTCTTGGTAGGCTCAGATGAGTACTGCTGCAGACCTACGCGGAACGTTTGAGGAACGCTAAGAAGAAACAAGCGTAAAAGCTTTTTGTTTGCAATGCGGACCTGTTTACCACATGCAAATTCATCAGCTAACTTTTCTTTATCGTGATACACAGCCATATTTTGCAGATGTACACAACTACTATTTATTTTTATATAATATAAGTTCGAGGTGGACACTCGTAACTTGCTACAACCTTTGGGACATACAGTACTGCCATCATAACAAACCAGTGCTATATTGCCAAGTCAACATGTGGTTGTTTGCTACAAGAGAGGTAGAATTAAAATCTTCATTTGTGGTTTTGACTATCTTAAGGGCCATTCACAACCAACTTAGTAGCTAACTTAGCCTCTAACTTAAAGGTTTGTCTTATGGAAAACAACACGTCTGTTCATGACCAAACTTAGCCTTTAACTTGCACTTATCAGCAACCGAATGTTTGCAAACTCCAAGGTTTTATTTAGCAGCTAACTTAACATTAAGCTTTTAACCAATCAGAGAGAGACTCGAGCCGACAATTTCCGGTCATATCCGATTGAAAACGTAAACAAACAGCAAAAATGGATCCCAAGGAACATCAGCTATTGTTCGATGAAAAGCTATTGAACGAATTCATGAAAAGGCACTAAAATCTTCGTCTTTATACAAAGATAAGAATATCAAAGAAAACATTTGGCTATCGATTGGGGCAGAAATGTCAACTTACCGTCAGTATTATTAACGTTTATTGCGGTACTATAGGCCTAGCCCCCAGCTAGGGCTAGGCCATGTGAGGTTATGTAAGGCTTACGTCACGTTGTCTTAAATAAATACGTTTATTATTTTTACCATCAACTATTGTTTAATAAACTGTACAGTCTATAGTCAATCAATTCTATAATGCTACCTAAGTAGAGCTAGGCTAGGCCTACTTACTGAATGCTGAATGTTATTGTATGTCAAGCATTGGCGCGATAAAAGTAAACACTGCAAATCTGTGTTGTGATTGGTTTAAAAACATCTATCATGCACAGCCACCTAAAGTTAGAGGCGACGGTATGGCTGTAAAGCACTCTGCCACGAGCAACATCTAGGAGGCAGTGGCTGTTAAGTTAGCGGCCTAAATATCTATCATGAACAGCAACCTAAAGTTAGAGGCTAAGTTAGCTGCTAAGTTAGAGGCCTAAGTTGGTTATGAATGAGCCTTTAATGTCGATGAAGTAGGCCTACATATATAGAGAGAATTTATGTTCGTTTTGCATTTCTTTACCATTTCTTTCTCAATTGCTACAAATATTTATAGGCCTACATCGATTATTGTATAATATTTAGTTTTATGATTGTACCCAGCATGATATACTACTGGAGTCAAAATACAACATGCGCATTTAGAATGGAACAATATTATTATTTACTTTGTATAGCCTAAAATACATAAATTGATGAAGTTGTGTTGAATACCATTTTAAATAGGTAATACTAGATGATAATACGTAATACGTATAGATAAAATTATTATTTCAAGGTGTTTTAAGTTTATTTAATGTTAAAGAAATTGTTGTTTTGATATGGTAGTTCACTCCATCGATCGACTTTAAGTTAACGTTAGTCATCTTTGTTAATCCTATTACAAGCAGCATCTTAGCAGCTAGCACCATATTGTGTGAATGCTAACGCTGGTTTCCTGTTACTGTATACTTTATCTCAAAATCTGTGTAAACCAGCCATAACACAGCAGACAATAATGACCCACTTTGGGCAAGCTAGGCTATTGGGTAGGAACCCGGTACCTAATGAAATAAGTAAAACAGCAACTCTAAAAGCAACTAAGCTATAGCAACTCTCATACTGGTACATACTTTGTGGATGGTATATTGGTTTGTTGAGACCGCACAAGTATTTTCTTATGCACTGGGCAGACTCGAATGGGTTTTGCCATGTAGAATCAAACAAATGCCAAACTCGAGCAAAAGTAGTCCATTGCTGTGGATAAAAAGATTCGTTTAAACTTGCAAAGCTAGGACCACCTTAATTTTGTACCTAGGTAAGCATTCTATTATTTACACGTTTAAACATTAACATTTCTCAAGATTAATATTTAAAGTCTGTGGCCCATGTAGGGCTATCAATGTAACATCCAACGATCTCTAGCAGTGCAGTAGCACACTTGAGTGAGTTCCGATTGATTGACCTTGAGATATAGGCCTAGGCAAAAGGTTGCATGCAGATTGTGCTTTAAAACTTAGCCCAACAACTATATATTTATTTACAGTGCAGGAGGTAGAGGCTTCACAATGGACTGAGCAAATATTACAAAATACCAGATTGACCACTATGTTCAACATTTTGTCATCAAACTTAGCTATTCTATTTTGAAAATGACAACTCCCATGTACCGGTATTGGTACCTGGCTGGGTAGTGGGAAAATAGTGCACTGTGCTTTTGACTGTCATATTGCACTGATTGTTGTCCTCTAAGCAAAACTCAGGCGGAGCATAACGGCAACTTCAGTGCAGTGGTGGAATAACACCAATACGTATGCCGCTCGACGCTGCCAAATTTGAGTTTTTGAGCGGGACGTATGCCCTACCTAATCTTAACAACTAGAAACATTAGGAATGCAAACTATCTACAATTAATCTAAATGCTAGTCTGCATAATGTTGAAAAATTTGAATTTCATCAAAATATGAGATGGTCGTGAAAATGTCCTGGTTGATTTGCCATAGGAACGTCATAGGCCCCAGCAGCACCTGTTGTATTTTGTTGCCCATAAGCTTGCATTTCATGTGAACAAGACATACAAGCCTAGAACGTAGGAACAAGAAAACTACAACAGTTGCATCAAGTCCAGGCACAAAGTGGCAAATTTTTAATGTTTGTTTTTCTTCCACCTGTCCAACGGCACCTTCTTTTCTGTTTAGGTCTATTGTACCCATTGTTTGTTGTTTATTGACGTATTTCATACCACTAGGAAGCTTCGCAAACGCTTTTTCAGTCGCGTTGTTGGATGAGTGTAATTTTTTTAAACGGAAAAAAGCGTAAAATTGTGATTTTCATGAGAAATAATTTTTCGATTATGCTCAAATGTCACACGAATATATTAATTCATTGGATGAGCGTAGCGAGCGTAGCGAGCGAAGCGAAGATTCCATTTCACTACACTGGAGAAAAAAATCCGCGATGTTTTTTTTTTTTTTTTTTTTTTTTTTTTTTTTCTTTTTTTTTTTCTGTTTGTATTATTGTGTGTTTGTTAACACGATTCCGGCTAAACCGATACTCCAATTGCGATGAAATTTTATGGAGACCTTCGAAATCTCTGAACTTAGAACTGCCACGTTTTTGAGCGCAATCGGAAAATTATTTCTCATGAAAATCGCCATTTTACGAATTTTTTCGATTTTTAAAATAGTTCTTCGACTTATAACACCTACATGCTTAATTCGATTGTAATGGTTTTTTCACAGAACCTTAATTTTATGAATTAAGATATTCGTGTGAAATTTAAGCGTAATCGAAAAATTATTTCTCATGAAAATCGAAATTTTACGGGTTTTTTCTTTTTTTAAACAATTCTTTGACTTATAACACCTACATGCTTTATCCTATTGTAATGATTTTTTCACAGAACCTTAATTTTATGAATTAATATATTTTTGTGAAATTTGAGCGCAATCGAATTATTATTTCTTATGAAAATTGCAATTTTACGATTTTTTATTTTTTTAAATTACGATTTATTAAAAAAATTAAGTTAATTTTTTATTTTATTTTATTTAATTAAAAAAAATCTTCGACTTAGTAATAATTTTTTCACAGAACAACAGAAAATCTGCGTAACACATGGCAGCTCAATGCTCCAATTACGCTCATCCAACAACGCGGCGGGACTTAAGCGTTTTCCTAGTAAAATAAAGGTTCTGTGAAAAAATCATTACAATCGGACAAAGAATGTAGGTGTTATAGGCTAAGTCGGAAGAATTTTTTTTTAAATAAAAAAAAAATCGTAAAATTGCGATTTTAATGAGGAATAATTTTTTGATTGGGCTCATGAACGTGGCAGTTCTAAATTCAGAGATTTGGAAAGCCTCCATAAAATTTCATCGCAATTGGAGTATCGGTTTAGCCGGAATCGTGTTAACAAACACACAATAATACAAACAGAAAAAAAGAAAAACATTCTGGTTTTTTTTCTCCAGTGTAGTGGGATGGAATCTTCGCTACGCTCATCCAACTATTGTCAGGGACTACACAACTGGGATGTTTTTAAGGTGCCTAGCCTACCATAGGCGTTATTTTTAATATTTTTATGAGACTTTTATTTTTGCTTAGCATTACTTATGCACACCAACTGTAGGCCTACATCCTTGATAGAAACCAGGAAAAGCTTAAGTCCCGCCGCGTTGTTGGATGAGCGTAATTGGTGCATTGAGCTGCCATGTGTTATGCGGATTTTCTGTTGTTCTGTAAAAAAATTATTACTTAGTCAAGATTTTTTTTAAATTTAATTAAATTTAATAAAAAATAAACTTTTTTTTTTAAATAAATCATAATTTTAAAAAAAGAAAAAATTGAAAAATTGTGATTTTTATAAGAAATAATTATTCGATTGCGCTCAAATTTCACACGAATATATAAATTCATAAAATTAAGGTTCTGTGAAAAAATGATTGTAATGATAAAGCATGTAGGTGTTATAAGTCAAAAAATTGTTTTAAAAGAAAAAACCCGCAAAATTTCTATTTTCATGAAAAATAATTTTTCGATTGCGCTCAAATTTCACACGAATATCTTAATTCATAAAATTAAGGTTCTGTGAAAAAATAATTGAAATCGGATAAAGCATGTAAGGCCTAGGTGTTATAAGTCGAAGAAATTTTGTAAAAATAAAAAAAAATCGTAAAATTGCGATTTTCATGAGAAATAATTTTTCGATTGCGCTCAAAAACGTGGCAGTTCTAAGTTCAGAGATTTCGAAGGCCTCCATAAAATTTCATGGCAATTGGAGTATTGGTTTAGCCGGAATCGTGTTAACAAACACACAAAACTACAAAAAGAAAAAAAGAAAGAAAGAAAGAAAGAAAGAAGAAAAAAAAAAAACATTCCGGATTTTTTTCTCCAGTGTAATGAAATGGAATCTTCGCTTCGCTCATCCAATAAACTAGGAAAACGCTTAAGTCCCGCCGCGTTGTTGGATGAGCGTATATGGTGCATTGAGATGCCATGTGTTACGCGGATTTTCTGTTGTTCTGTGAAAAAATCATTACTTAATCGAAGATTTTTTTTAATTAAATTAAATTAAATAAAAAATTAACTTCATGTTTATAATAAATTAAAATAAAAAATTAACTTAATTTTTTTAATTAATCGTAATTTTTTAAAAAGAAAAAAATCGTAAAATTGCAATTTGTATAAGAAATAATTATTCAATTGCGCTCAAATTTAACACGAATATATTAATTCACGAAATTAAGGTTCTGTGAAAAAATCATTACAATAAGATAAAGCATGTAGGTGTTATAAGTCAAAGAATTGTTTAAGAAAAGAAAAAAACCCGTAAAATTTTGATTTTCATGAGAAATAATTTTTCGATTACGCTCAAATTTCACACGAATATATTAATTCATAAAATTAAGGTTCTGTGAAAAAATCATTACAATCGGATAAAGCTTGTAGGTGTTATAAGTCGAAGAAATTTTTTAAAAATCGAAAAAAATCGTAAAATTGCGTTTTTTATGAGAAAAAATTTCCCGATTGCGCTCAAAAACGTGGCAGTTCTAAGTTCAGAGATTTCGAAGGTCTCCATAAAATTTCATCGCGATCGGAGTATCGGTTTAGCCGGAATCGTGTTAACAAACACACAAAAATACAGAAAAAAAAAAAAAAAAAAACATTCCGGATTTTTTTCTCTAGTGTAGTGAAATGGAATCTTCGCTTCGCTCGCTACGCTCGCTACGCTCATCCAATTGCTTTAATTTATAATATGGTAAAATACAGTTCAAAGAACAGATTAACAAACCATGAAAATTTTCACCAAAATTTTCATGATATTTTAAAGATTTTTTCATGAAAATTCCCATAACTAACCACTAACCAGGCCTACATAATTAGTAATTAATAACGACTATCTTTGCCACTCTCACTGTGCGTCCCCCGAAAGGCCTACAAATTAGGCGGCAGACTAGGTCAAGCTTAGCCCTAGTCCTAAGGACGTATCCCTTGGCCCGTACCTACCCAACAGTCAGAAGCAACTTGGAATGGAGGGTCTTTTCAATTTGATTTGTCTAGGCTTACTTTAAACCAGATGCATAGGAAAGGAGGAGGACCTCAGAAAAAACATCCAATCACTGAGTCACGCCGTTCATCACCACGGCTAGGGCCTACAATAAAAAACTAGTTGCAGCCAGTAGGCAGGGGGCCATAACTAGAGTGTTTTGAATCATCATCTCCCCCTCGCCACTCGAAAGAGATCTTAGGACCACACCATGAAGAGGTCCACTTGCACAAGTGAGCAATTGTATTTACAACAGAGTTGAGGATCAAAACTCAAAAGAAGATCAGTTTGCAGAAGGCCTACCATTCTTGTACCATCATTCAAATGTGAATATGAATATGAATATCGTAAAGGTAGCCCTACTCTGAAGTGAAGTTTTACTGTCCATTAGTCTGCGCGGACCTTCATTTGAATCACAACGCAGAAAACGGGACGTCCATCGGACAGATAGGTTAAACTTAAACTTGGGTCAGCAGCGGCTCTCATACTTGTGATGTCAGAGCAAGCCAGGCCAGCAGATGGCACTGTTGAAGCTAGAGGTGTGTGCGTCAGTTGACAAACAAGGCTTTCCAACACATGTAATGGTCGTCTTGTAAAAAGTTCTGAACACATTATATTGGCACATTCTAATAATAATTGTATATATGCAAGGCACTTTGTGTCCTACCCTACTGACTATACCTGCTCTGGAGCTGTTAGGAATGGAACATCAAAGGTTATGTAAAGCCGGCTCCAGACGACGTGTGTATTTCACAAATGTTGGACTTGGCGCATTTTCTGTGACTGACTTTTATCAAAATCATCGCTGTGCTCTCCAGAGAGGTATCCTTCCACCAGATGTTGGCATTTGTGTAGTAGTGAGGGGAATAAGCCCCATATATGATTTTTTTTTATTTATTTTTTTTATTTATTTTTTAAGTACAATTAATATCATTTCAGATGACCTTGTACGTGTCAATACATATGATTGTGCACTTTTTGATTAAAGCACCAAACTCGGCACATAGTAGGGGGCTATACTAAGGATCATTTCCAGGGGCGGAGACACGAGCTAACATGCCCAAGTTAACTTTTAAGTTAAAGTTAAACTTTTACATGCAGGTGTACGGAAAACATTTTTTTTTAAAGCGAAGATATTCACATTAGAAAAACATTTATTGGAAACTATTTGTTCTGTACAGTGTTGTTTAGTACTGTAAAAAAATCAGTACCCTATAAGCAACAGTTAATTATTTTTTAAATGCTTAACTTTAATGTCCTTCGGTCACAAACCGCAAAACTTTTAACATGCAGGACTAGGTTTTCAAAAATGGAGGGCAAAGATATTCATTTTTGAAAACATTAACATATGAGGAAGCTTTACTAAGTGTCATTATCAGGAACAGAGACAAGCTCCTCCATGCACAAGTTAACTTGAAAAATTAAAGTTAAATTTGTAACATAGAGGTGTACGGTAAATAAAGTTTGGGGGCAAAGTTATTTAGTAATGAAACATTAACTAAGAAGGGGGTTACACTAAGGGTCATTGTCACTTGTCAGGGGAACAGACACACGTTTACATGCACAAGTTAACTTTAAAAGTTAACGTTAAAGTTTAAACAATGTGGTGTTAATAGGTTTTAGCTCGAAGATATTTATTTTAGAAAACATTTAGATAGGAGGGAATTTCTTCAACTTAGGCCTATAACATCTATAGTTTGTCTCATCTTAACTCGAGCCCGGCGTTTTAGGGTTCAAAGAAACTAGGATGTCACCTGCTCTATTATGAAAGGTTGTAAATCCGTCCGAATTTGACGGGAAGGATGGGCCTCTCCGTAATAACAAAGTACAATCACATCCGATGCAAGTTGGTTGCAACCTTCCGAGTATCGAAAACCACTTGTATGTAGGCCTAGGTTTAATGGTTTACTCTTCTTGCTGCGCCTACATTACTATAATGCCGCACAAGATCAACGTTTCAATTACACTCGCTCCATCAATATCATCCCCATACAGGATATAGGGCCAAGGTCGCACTGGATGTGACTGTACTTTACTGCTCTGCGGAGTCCACTTCAGCTGTCAAACTGTGATACGTTTACAACAAGACCACCACTGTCTGCGCTCTTTGAACCCACAAAACGCCGGGCTCTAAGTTAAGATGAGACAAACTATAGGCCTACATGCTTTATATCCAATTGTTATGATTTTTTCACAGAACCTTTATTTTGTGAATTAATATATTCGTGTGAAATTTGATTGTAATCGAAAAATTGTTTCTCATGAAAATCGCAGTTTTACAATTTTTTTAATTTCTTCGACTTAACACCTAGGCCTACATGCTTTATCCGATTTTAATGATTTTTCACAGAACCTTAATTTTATGAATTAAGATATCCGTATGAAATTTGAGCGCAATCGAATAATTATTTCTTATGAAAATCGCAGTTTTACGATTTTTTTCTTTTTTTAACTTAGGCCCAAGATTAATTTTTTTTTTAAATTTAAGTTAATTTTTTATTAAATTTAATTAAACTAGAAAAACGCTAAAGTCCCGTCGCGTTGATGGATGAGCTTTTTTGTAAATTTTTAGATTGCGTGGGATCTATTTACTTATCAAGTGCCTTTTGAACGCATTGTAGTTGATTGTTGTCAAGATTCTATTGTTTCTTGTAAATTGTCATAATAAACCTAAAAAAACTCACATTAAAACCTTTATTCTATGGATTCTGGCTAACTTTTTCAACTTTTTCTTTCAAAAAGCAATACATCACCATTACCTTAATGTCCATGTGAAATATGAACCTTGTAGCCCCACCCGTTTGGTCAGAATCGGCCCAAATATCACGAAAATATCGCACTAAAAATCGAAAAAAATTGTGAAAGTATGATAATCATGAGAAATATTTCTTTGGTTGTACCCAAAAACATAGCAAGTCTAAGTTCAGAGATTTCGTAGGTCCCCTCCAATTTTCATCAGGATCGCATATGCCGTTTGCCCGGTAGAGAGCGAACAAACAGGGGTCAGTGAAATAGAAGTTTTCACTTTGCTCGCTACGCTCATCCAATTAAAAACATTTCTTCGACTAGTAATAATTTTTTCACGGAACAACAGAAAATCCGCATAACACATGGCAGCTCAATACACCAATTACGCTCATCCAACAACGCGCCTGAAAAAGCATTTGCGAAGCTACCTAGTAGATAGGCACAGCTTATAGCTTTTTGTGTAACAACATAATTACAAAAAATATTTACAACTAGCATAAAGTAGGTAGGCCTATGATCACTGTCAAAGTGTTTGGTAGAGAGTAGAGACGACATGTCGTCTGAAAGGTCGACATAAATGTTGGCAAGTGTGCAGGTGACGTTGAGAGAGGTAGAGAGACCCTTGGCCTTTATGGCCAAAAAATCATTATAGCCTAATCGGAAATAAGTCGAAGAATTTTTTTTAAATCGGAAAAATCGTAAAATTGCATTTTTATAAGAAAAAATTTCCCGATTGCCCTAAAAAACGTGGCAGTTCTAAGTTCAAAGATTTCGAAGGCCTCCATAAAATTTCATCGCACTCGGAGTATCGGTTTAGCCGGAATCGTGTTAACAGACACACAATAATACAAAAAAAAAGAAACAAACAAAAACATTCCGGATTTTTTTCTCCAGTGTAGTGAAATGGAATCTTCGCTACCGTACGCTCATCCAAAAAATAATAAAATAAATAATAAATAAAATCGTCATGTTTTTGCTGGTTTGGTATTTTAGTGAACAATTTTATTTTGGACCCCCCCCCCCCCCCCCTCCCCCCAACCGAAAGAGCCTAGGGGCCTACATTAATTTGTAGGTATATTTGTAATTTATCCTTCTTCCCGCAGGTAACCATTAACCAATTGGTTGTTGGCAGTGCTGAAATAGGCCTACTAGGCCTCGTGCTAGCCCTGCCCCTGTAAAGAGATAGCCCGTAGCTAGGCATAGAGGGGGCTACCTAGGCCGGCACTTCTTCGGTTGGTAGGCCTACCTAGGCCCTACCTTAACTTTTTAACACTGCAATATTAGGGGAAATTAGGTTAGGGGGAGGGGGGGGGGGGGGGAGCGAAGCGCGTATGTTTTACAATATTATTTATTATTATTATTTTTAAAATATGCACTTTGCGCCCCCCCCCCCCCCCCTTCCCTAACCTACTTTTGGAACTCTTTTGGTTGGGCTCAGTCAACTTTTAACTTTTTCGGTTTGGGTCAGTCAATTATTAACAAAGTTGTTGTAGGTGCGGCTGCCAAGTTAGGCTATTAACGTTTACATGCAGGTTTGAAAACGATTTCAAAACGTTTTGAGTTTTCAAAACTTCATGTAGGCCTAGGCCTATACGCTTCGAATCTGGGTTTGGATTGGTTCAGGTCACCCCTGTTTGCTAGTAGAGATGACTTGAAAACTAGTTTTGAAAACTGTCATGTAGGCCTATACACCTTGACCTGGCTGCAACCAAAACGCTCGTTGCGTTGCAATTTGAGGTTATGTTTGCTAAAAGCAAGTTAAGAACGTGATCTTGTTATTCTGAATTATGTTCTAAATGTTAGGGCTAACAGCAAATGTTTTTGGTCATCTAACGAAGTTACACTTACGTTATACGCAATAAAATTATAAATTTTCTTCTTTAGAAAAAAGTGGAATTTGTTTAATACATTGTGCTGTCTACCGGGAAATAAGTGAAATAAATAATAGTTTGAGAACGTTTTCAGATCTGTATCATGTAAACGCGTCATCGACTCAAGTCAAAACTTTTTCAAAACTGCATGTAAACGTAGTAAATGTAAGACTAGGTGTGTCGTCTATGGGGTCCAGGGGCGAAGCCCCAGGGGGGGTTAAGGGGCACAGCCCCCCATTAAAGACAAGAAAATAATAAATTAAAACTCTTAAAGTCGCTATTTTAAACGAAACACCTTTTGCGTTGAAACCCCTTTAAACTACAGTATAGGTAGGATACCCCGCTTCGCGCGCAAATTTTTCAACGAATACTGCCAATCGCGTAACAACAAGTATCCCCAACCTCGTTTTTAACGGAAAGGATTTCGGGTGCGCTCTTATCAATTGTAGGGTGACGTGGGGTAAATATGAGACAAAATCACATAATTTGAACTCTAGAAGGTACAATATTGAGGACAAAGATAGGACTCCTACTTTAGGTGGTAATGTACACCTTTATCAATTCAAATTTCAGTAGGCAAAACACTCAAACATGATCAGCATATCAAACAGCGCTTGTCACAAAGTGTCTCATAATTTACCTCAAAAAATGGGGAAATATGAGACACCCATAGGGAAAAAATGAGACACAGACTTCCAGCACATATATTCCTATAAGGAATGAAGGTGTGGTGTTATGAGGTGAAAAATGAGACGGGGGGGTCCAAATATGATACACTGACATTAGTTTCAACCAGATTTTTACTATACTTTTCCAATAAAAAAATAATGAACATTTACAAAGAAAAGTGGCAATATCCAACATCACATTTTGAAAACTGATAACTTCTTCCACCACTTAACTATTTAAGTAAAACTTTGATGCAGAATTTTTGTACATCTGGCAGCAGTAAGTTGCCGCAAAAGAAATAAAGTTATATAGGCAGAACAAAAAATTATAGGCAATCTCTTCAAACAGTGTACTATTTAAATCAAATTCTGCCTGTAGGCCTACTTGTACTATGATTGGCCTACATGGCAAAACAAAATTTAAAAAATATGTCTTACACAAAAGGAAAGTGGTTTCTTTTATTAAGCATAGGCGGAGTAAGTAAGTAAGTAAGTAAGTAAGGCCTATGGCTTTTCATAAACATCTACTTCATCCTTAAGTTTGTATTTAATTCTCACTCCACTTAACTCCACTTCGGGTGTGAACAATTTCTTTAATGTATTGAAGTGATAAATTGTAGCTGTATTATTTTCTTCAGCACAAAATGTTTTTCTGTCACCCACCACACGAAATGCCATAACAGAGACTTCGTCATCATTCATAATTTCTTGCACTACACACAGATAGCGGTAAATATTTTAATAAAATATCAATAAATAATCTTTTTATATGCAAAACGGACTAGAATAAAGGCATCCACTGCAAGCATAGTTTCTGCGTTAGCCGGTGGTGTAGTCTGCTAGTTTTCTTCTTCCTCTGCAGTTCAACTTCAAAATCATCCAAACTATCTCCA
The DNA here is from genome assembly GCA_024449915.1 of Sweltsa coloradensis. NCBI lineage: Eukaryota > Metazoa > Arthropoda > Insecta > Plecoptera > Chloroperlidae > Sweltsa > Sweltsa coloradensis. The sequence continues at coordinate 58,532 of JAMZAV010000711.1, forward strand.
CTTGGAAGTTGGAACACAAGAAGAGTCGTCATCAGTTACCCCTACATCAATATAAACCAATACCTTTTTCTTTTGTGGCTTCTTGATTGACCTTTTCCTTTTTAGGAGGTGGTTAGCAACTATTTCTTTACTTAGTCTTTTTAGCATTCCTTTCTTCTATTGAAATAGGAATTTGCGGTCGTTATTAAATTTTGCGGTCATATCAATTTCCCACTTTGGGTTTTTTGCTGTGCTGGTGTTGACCAATCTTTTTAAGCAAAATATCTTCAAAAGACGTAGGCGTCATGCTGGGTTTCTAATTGAACTCACGAAGTACCGTACTGGCATGGGATATTCAAGGGTACTTATTTCAGATAGATAGGAGATCTTTGAGTGGGCCTAACGGGGTAGTGGTGTCCTCACTACTAGGAATCTCAAGTTGCAGGTCTTCATCATTAGGCATAATTTCTTCAACAATGTTCTCAACCAGAGTTTCTTTTTATTTTGGGAACAATGTAGGATTCAGACGATATGAAGATTAACCAGTGTAGCCAACTGTGCATTGGCACACCCTTGCTATGTATTATAAAATTTCAATTTCAGTTTTGCAACTGTCTCACTTTTCCCATCAAGGTGTCTCATTTTTCCCCTTTATGGTGTCTCATTTTTCCCCCCTATACATTTTGGGGTTCACAGTCTCCCGGTTCAACCTACATTTTTGTGGTAAAGATATAATGTTTCATTAAAAATTTCTGAAAGGGACCCATATATATATTAATAGTAATAACTATTAATTTTCTGAATTTTATCAAAAGCTGCACAAAGTATAAAAAAAGATTTTTGTTAAAAAATATAGGGCATATGAAAAAGTGAAAATAATTTTAAGAAAAAAACAACTACCATTATACCACATATATGAATAGATAGACTATGCACATAGTTTCATGTCAATGCAACATATTAAGTTTAAATTAATGATTTAACATATAATTTACCAATGTCTCATTTTAGTCCACTTTTGGACATGCCTCATTTTTACCACGATCACCCTATTCCTAAAAACAAAGCGCGGCGCACTGTAGCCAGTGTGAAGTTCGGCTAACCTAGCCGTAAGTAGTTGTTAATATAAAGTAGTACCGGGTAACAAGGCAAATTTATTGTTTTGTTAATGTAGTTACTATCGCATTGTGTATGTTGGCTGCAGTGGAGATGCGCGCGCCCCTCGGTTTGAACCGGGGTACCCTATACTGTAGTATTACCCTCTTTTGTATTTAAAATAGCGACGATAAAGGTGTTGTAGGTGCAGTGCCGTATTTTATTCATAAATGTGAAAAATTATGGCATACCTAGGGTTAGAATAGTTTTTAATGGAAAAATACAGTGTTAAAGAGTTGACTGACCCCAACCGAAAGAGTATCCTTGTTAAAAAGTTGGGGTAGGCCTAGGCCTAGCAACAGAAGAAGTAGGCCTAGGAGGCCTAGGCCTATTTCATACACAAAGCTTTAAGACCCCAGACCATGGCCCCAGACCCATTATTATTGTTATAGGCTTATTACTAATTTATTTTGTGCGTTAGGGCTTACCTGCACTCTTTTATAAGCACTCATGTTAAATCGTGTAGCTTCATACACAAAATCGATTAAAAACAAACGTATCAAGAGTAGGTCTACTCTGGCCTAGCCTACCCTACTAAATCTTTTCACAATAATTTGATTCCAATTTGTAGGTTAGGTCGATTGGGTCGATTCATCTCTTTATCGACTCTGCGAGTTCTGGGAGGCTATGCATTTTAAAATTTCCCGCTCGAAGTTATTTTTCTTCACTTTGTAGTTTGTTTATAATATAGACATTGATTAAAGAAGGCTACATAGATAATTGGATGAGCGAAGCGAAGACTTCAATTTCACCGACCCCCCAAAAAATTTAGCTCGGGTATTTTTTTTTTTTTTTTTTCTGTCTGTCTGTCTGTTCGCTCTCTACCGGGCAAACGGCATAATATGCGATCTTGATGAAAATTTGAGGGGACCTTCGAAATCTCTGAACTTAGACTTGCTACGTTTTTGGGTACAATCGAAGAAATATTTCTCATGAACATCGTACTTTTACGATTTTCGAAAACTTCACAGAAGATTTTATTTATACCTTACTCACAGCCTTGTTACAAACAATCAAAGATCCAACAGACCTAATGATTGCTTTGTATGGGCCGTGTTAATATGTTTTTATTATTTTAAATTAATATTAACATTTTATAATTAACTAGGAAAACGCTAAAGTCCCGCCGCGTTGATGGATGAGCTTTTTAAAGTTTTTAGTTTGCGTAGGATATCTTTACTTTTGCGTGCTTTGTTTTTGTTTTGCTGCCTACGCATTGTAGGTGATTGTTGTCAAGTTGTCAATTGGTACCGGTATTATTTACCGTAAACAACGTATATTAAAAGCTTTATTTCTATGGATTCTGGCTAACCTTTTTCAACTTTTACTTTCAAAAGGTACTACATCACCATAACCTTAATGTCCATGAATAATATGAACGTTGTAGCCCCACCCGTTTGGTCAGAATTGGTCCAAATGTCACGAAAATATCGCACAAAAAATCAAAAAACTTATATTAAAGCTTATTTCTATTGATTCTAGCTCACTTTTTTCAACTTTTCTTCCAGAAAGCAATACATCACCATAACCTTAATGTCCATGTGAAATATGAACCATGTAGCCCCACCCGTTTGGTCAGAATTGGCCCAAATGTCACGAAAATATCGCACGTAAAATCGAAAAAAATCGTAAAAGTACGATATTCATGAGAAATATTTCTTCGATTGTACCAAAAAACGTAGCAAGTCTAAGTTCAGAGATTTCGAAGGTCCTGTCAAATTTTCATCAAGATCGGATATACCGTTTGCCCGGTAGAGAGCGAACAAACAGACAGAAAAACAAAAAAAAAAAAAAAAAAAAACACCCGAGCTAAATTTTTTGGGGGGTCGGTGAAATTGAAGTCTTCGCTTCACTCGCTTCGCTCGCTACGCTCATCCAAAAAGCTCATCCATCAACGCGACTAAAAAAAGCGTTTGCGAAGCTTCCTAGTAATAATAAGTTGATCCGCGGGTGTTTGCACTGTCCATAGCTCTGATTGCTATATTTCCTATTAAAAAATATCGATCTTTGGTTGGTTATCGCTCACTCATCGATTGCGTCGGGCCTACAGGGTTGGCTTGGTCGCTTTGATTTACTGTCCTTTTTTTTTTAACTTTTATTGGTTTTTATTTACTGTAATTATTTATTTATTTAAGCATATTTAGCAAGCAGAGTCGGGGTGATTTCGAGGTGTTACCCAGCCGTCATGTAACGTGATGTGGTCTTGAAAACTATCAAAGTTGAGAGGATTTAGGTACCTGACTACACATGCCAAATTTTATTGGGGTACGAGTACGACCATTCCTTCTTGGTGAAAAAATGGCTTGAAACATGCTCAAAATCACTTAAACATACTACTGCTACTACTGCTACTTTACATGGACATTAAGGTTATAGTAATATAGTCTCTTTTGAAAGAAAAAGTTGAAAAAGTTTGCTGGAAGGCTTCCAAATAAAGGTTTTAAAATAAGCCTTATACACTAGGCATTCAATCAACAAGTAACTATAGTTACTTGACACTTGTTGACGGTATAAGCAGAGTTAGGCGGGAAAGTGCGATACATAAACAAATAGCGGACATTTTAAATTTTGCTTCTATGTGTGAAACGAGAAAAGTTGTCATTATACTCTCATAAAACAAATCAGAAACCGTCCCTGGCCTAGGCCCAGATGTAGAAAATTATTTATAATACAACAGTGTAGGTCTAAAATTCCATTAGGCTATACGGTAGTTTTAGTAGAGATTTGTGGGCGCTGCCATCTTGGCTGTGACGTCACGGAAGTGCTGCTAGAAACTCGTTTCCACCATGTATGCAGCACATGTTAGCACAGCACTTTCATGGCGCCAACAAAAACAACCGTATAGGACTAGATAAAATTAATACTTACATTACATGTTTGACAAGTCTGGCCAGCCCTAGGCCAGCACAACCTTGTTCTGACACACTTCCCGCACAAATAACTAGTTTTGATTACTAAAAGCCTAATGCAGATAAACAATAGTATGATTGTCCACCTAGGCTATACAAAAATGTATGGAAATAATACACCTATTCTTTTCTTTCAATGATCTCACGCAAAACTCCTGTCACTATATAAAAACGAAAACAAAAACTGTACCCATTTTCAATGTTCTTTTGATAATCTGTTGATTTACATGGCTGTGAATGCAGTGAAAGGTGTAAAATAACATTAGTTGTGCGTTTGTTGTTACATGGGAAAGTTTTAATTGGATGTGAGTTGCCTAGACTTAACCAGTCCTTATACCGTCCGGCGTCGTTATACCATGGTTATACCCCCTATACCCAGGATGTACATGAATCCGGGTCTAGATATTTTACATCCTATTGTTATTTCTAATACCATAGAAATTAAATCAACTTTGATAAAATTATTATATTTTAACAAATAATTTTGCAATGGAACTTGAAAAAGTAATGAGATCACACACAACAAAAACTTGTAGAAATACAGCCAAACCTTACACACTCAAAAGAAATGAGATCTAAAAAAAGGGCCAAGCTCATCTACCCTTCCACATTTGCGAATTCTTAATTCATAAACGTAGTGTCCCATAACAGCATCCTCGAAAAGCTTGGCAAAATAAAATTTGCATGTTATTACGTTTAAATTAATTAGAAAAAAGAACTTGGATGAACTATTACGTTTAAATTAATAATCGCAAATTCTATTTTGCCAAGCTTTTCGAGGATGCTGTTATGGGACACTGTACGTTTATGAATTAAGAATGCGCAAATATGGAAGGGTAGATGAGCTTGGCCCTTTTTTTAGATCTCATTTCTTTTGAGTGTGTAAGGTTTGGCTGTATTTCTACAAGTTTTTGTTATGTGTGTGTATATTAAACATCTAAAGGTAAAATTGAAAAAATCTTGAAAATTTAATTGTTTAGTGTTTTTTTAGGAGCCACTCTTTCAGCTTTGTTTTGAACGTTGAGATGCCTCTTGTTACGTCGGTAAGTTTAATGCTGTCTGGGTGGGACTGGGAGCTCATTTATATATTTGGTAACCCCTGAAGTTAATTGAGTTTTTCCCATAGTTAGTGTATACTGGATTAAGGTATAGAGTTTCCCTCTGGCCCGAGTATTATAGTTATGTTTTTGTTGACTTAGGGCGTTGGATGTGTAAATAAGTGCATGAGAATATTTATAAATCATGGTGCAGTTTTCATATTTATTTATGAGTTCAATGTTGAGTATGTTGTAGCTTTTATAGAGTGAATCTGTTGGTGTTCTATACGGAAGATTATATATGGTTTTAATTGCTCTGTTTTGGAGGACTTTTAGTTGTTGTGGATGTACTTGATATGCGCTGCCCCATACTATGTTAGGTGTGAATGTATCAGGGAGAAATAAATTACCCTTCTTACGCTGCGTGGGATACAGGTAGACCTTTTGTAGAGTATACCTACGACTGGGGAAACTTTTTTTAGAGATATTAGAGATGTGAACATCCCATTTGAGGTGTTTATCGATATAGAGTCCTAAAGCTTGAACAAAATTTACCTCAGAAATTTGGACGCCGTCAACAGATATAACGTTATTGTGTGCTCGATTTTTCTGAATAGTTGATATTATCATGTAATTAGTCTTATTAGCATTAAGGGTCAGTTTGTTTATTTTTAGCAGATTAGACAGTATGTTGAGGTCATATTGCATATCTTTGACTAATGACTTTGACTAAATCTTTGCTTCAACCTTCAACGAGATTGGTTGGCTCATTGTTGGCTTGTGGTGCAGCCCCTCAGCTTGGACTGCATTAAATATTATGATTTATTATACAATACCAGTTTATGATAACGACTCTGTTCGCACACCTACCTCCTACCAAGGATACCTTCTACCTACCAATGATAATATTTAAAAACAACTTTTTTGCCTCCTACTTTCAGGGTCGACCACGAGAGATCGATCCTGTTTGATCGATCTCTTGCTATGCGTTATTCAAAGAGCTCAGAACATTTTGAAGATCTTTGGGAAACGAAATCAAAACAAAACACAAATTCAAAACTAAAACATGGCCGCAGTGAAGTTAAAAAGTAGCGGTGATTCTTCATGTAAACATGAAGAAAGTGTGAAAAGAATATTTCAAACAAAAACAATGACGTTTAGTGTTTTTGATGCATGTATAGTTTTTCTTTCAATGGGAACCTTTATTGTTGACCTAACCACAGGTAAGGAGAAGGCAGGTTAGCCCTAGGTTCTAGTTTGTCAAACACACAATCATCTCAAAGTGCCTAGGCTTACAAAGGTACAAACCACCTGTAGGCCTTAGTCTTGGGGCCTTGTAGGCCTAGCTGGCCCTAGATCGACGCTGTTATTTAGGAGGGTCTAGACCTAGGCTTGCCCTACTAAAAAAGGTATAGCCCCTACTAATTTATAGATAGGCCTAGGCTAGGCCCTAGACCTAAATTGATTCAAGGGCTTAAATCTTAGGCCTAGGCCCTAGGCCTAGACCTAGACCTCAATCACTCACTAATGAACGCAGTTGCTAGGGCTAGACTGGAGGGGGATGGGGAGCGGGTACTTTTTCGGTTTGGACGGGACAGTTTTTCTACTTGTTAAACGGAAAGAATTTCGGGTGCGCTCTTATCGATTATATCCTAGAACTAGCGCGGCGTAGGCCTACTAGGCCTAGGCTACAACTAGGCGGAAATTTCGACTAACCTAACGAAAGTACACCTTTAACATAAGTAGTAGGGCTAACAAGGAAATATAGCAGTGTTAACAAGGTGTACTTAAAAACTGTCCCGACCGAAAAAGTTCCGGGGAGCGAGCATAAGGTCTAGGCCCTAGCGCCTTTAAGCCAGCACAAAGGCCTAGGTAGCCTAGACCTAGGATAGAGTTGCCATAATTTAACGTAGTGGATAGTCGTACGGTCAGCCGTAAATTACTAGTGCAAAATTAGTCGTACGGTCATCGATGATAGGGCTAGGCCTAGGTTCAAGTGTGGTAAAAATGAGACACAAAAGTACACTTTGATCTGTAGGGCCTATAAGCTACATTTCATATCTAATTGATTAAAAAGTGCTCTCACAATCTTCAGCTTCCAAATCTGAATGAAACGGTGATAACAAAGTTAAATATATTTCAAGTTTAATATCAGTAATTAATCAAAAACAGCGTCTCATTTTTTTCAGTCATTTTGGACAAAAATGAGACAGTTATGTTTAAATATGAGACAGTCCATATAGGCTTATATAATGGTACTAGAGGAATGGGGTGGTAAAAATGAGACAGAGAAGGAAAAAATGATCAGAAATACTTCAAACTTTTTTTGATTACATGGTCAAATCATCTTTTAATAATCAATTTACTACAATGATTAACACCATTGACATTAGCTATGTTTACATGAAGGATTCAATTCTGCATTGGTATTGGATTGGATTCTGAGGTGAGCGTTTATATGTCATGAATTGAACAAGTGATTCAATCCGTTTTCAATACCAAACTAATGCGATCTAGCGGTAGCTTTGAAAACTGCTGTGCTGTGTGTATGCTGTGCACTCGATCCAGTAGTACTCACAACTGTTTACATGCTTGTTTTCGATCCGATATTTCAATCCGATCCTAACTTTTGGGGGATTGGATCCAACCGATCCGATCTTAGTTCCAAGTGGTTACATAGATGTTTGAGAGGTAGGATCGTATTCAATGCCGTATTGAATCCTCCATATAAACATAGCTATTGGTTGACTCAAATATTGACACAAACTATGAAAATAAGTTGACTAATAATGATTAGAAGATATTATCAGACTTACATACACTTAGGCACATATCTAGCTTCAAATTGAGCCTAGTACGTCTCGCTAGGCTCAACGAGAGCTACATTTATTTAGGCCTTGTTTTGTACTTTAATAGTTCTGGAACCTCACAAACAAGTCTTCCATTTGTTGGAGTTATATAATATATAGCCTATACATTATATTATATACCTAGTTAAATATAGTTATGTTAGGACTACGGTATATAGTTATATATTATATATAGTTATTTATTTTTAAATAGGACTAGGCTTAGCCACATTATTTAGGCCTGCAGAAATCCTACATAAAAACAAATTAGAAATTTATTCCCTAACCAATTAAATATAAATGTTTAATTTTGCTTACCTTATTATTTATATATTATCAACAGAACAATTGTGGAATGGAATAAATTGCCAGCTGCAGCTGTTGAGGAATCCAAAGTGAAAAGTTTCAGAAAATGTTTGGAGGAAGAAGTAAAGAATAATATTTATGATGTCAACGTTTGTTATTTTTGATATTGCAATTAAATGTTAATTATAAAAAAAAATGCTAAGTTAAGATAAAAATGTTAAGTAGCCTACTTGCCACCATGTATAATAGGCTACATAATTGCAAGGTATAAATAAATAAATAAAATTTGAAGAATTACTGAAAATGTCAGCACTAGTGTTTGAGTGAGGTGAGTCTGAAGAGAGGGAAAAGTGGCTTTAGCATTGGTAAGTAGTGTCTCATATTTGTCCAAATGAGTGTCTCATTTTTACCACCTAACTCCGGTTAGTAGTTCCTATTAAATGATGCTAGAGTGCAGCACACCATGGGTATTAAAATGTTCATTGAAATATTGAGCATGTTTTTAGAACTAGGAAAACGCTTAAGTCCCGCCGCGTTGTTGGATGAGCGTAATTGGTGCATTGAGCTGCCATGTGTTATGCGGATTTACTGTTGTTCTGTGAAAAAATCATTACTAAGTTGAAGATATTTTTAAAATTAAATTAAATTTAATAAAAAATTTAATTAAATTTAATAAAAAATTAACTTAAATTTAAATTTTTTAATGATTCGTAATTTTAAAAAAGGAAAAAATCGTAATATTGAAATTTTTATAAGAAATAATTATTCGATTGTGCACAAATTTTACACGAATATATTAATTCATAATATTAAGGTTCTGTAAAAAAATCATTACAATCGGATAAAGTATGTAGGTGTTATAAGCTGGAGAAATTTTAAAAATTGAAAAAAGTCGTAAAATTGCGATTTTCGTAAAAAAATATTTTTTTGATAACGCTCAAATTTTACACGAATATATCAATTCATAAAATTAAGGTTCTGTGAAAAAATCATTACAATCGGACAAAGCATGTAGGTGTTGTAAGTCGAAGAAATTTTTAAAAAATCGAAAAAAATCGTAAAATTGCGATTTTCATGAGAAATTTTTTTTTGATTGTGCTCAAAAACGTGGCAGTTCTAAGTTCAGAGATTTCAAAGACCTCCATAAAATTTCATCGCAATCGGAGTATCGGTTTAGCCGGAATCGTGCTAACAAACAGACAAAAATACAAAAAAAAAAAAAAAAGAAAAAAAAAAAAAAAAACATTCCGGATTTTTTTCTCCAGTGTAGTGAAATGGAATCTTCGCTTCGCTCGCTACGCTCATCCAAAAATGGTCAGTCATTGACATGTAACCTAACAAGTCTGCATATCAAAGTTGAACTCAAGTTGTCAAAAGATTTTCAGCTGTATTTGTAGTGTTTTTTTTTACATGGAATTGTTAATAATTATTTCATATTATGCATTGAATTTCAAACTTTATTAATATATAATGATTGACAAACTAATGTTTTTAAAATTTTATAATTTACCCCAGTCTCATTTTTACACACTTTTTTGTGTGTCTCATATTTACCACACTTGACCCTACCACCTAACTAGGCCAATAGCTTCAAACATCACAACGCAGTGTGGCAGAGTGGTAGCCTAGGCCTAGCGTGTCCAAATTCTATGCGAAAGATCGGTGGTTCATTGTTAGATCGTATTTTTTTTCCATTTTATTTAGGTCCATGTTTTTCTGCAAATTATTTCACTACATTCGGCCTCGTCGCGAACACAATTCTACGCCAGAGATAATAGGCCTAAAAATGTTTAAAAGTGTTAGGCTAGGCCTAGAAAGTTTTTTGCTTCTAAAACAGCAGAAAAAAAGGATGACGGTGACATCCGAAAAGTAGCAACGTTAGGGCCTAAAGGTCTTGAAGGTTTTTTGGTTACTAAAACAGCAAAAAAGGATGACGAAGGACGGCACTATTATTATGGCGCGCCTTCATTCAATCAAATCATTGGCCTGACGACTTATTTTGCACTAGTAATACGGCTGACTGTAGGTACGTCTACCCACAGTCATAATTTAAACTCAAGGTAGAGGGACAAATCTCTCCAGTCAAAAACAGCATGGGGGGGTCAATAGCGCCGCAGGCGATTCCTGATCATTACTGTTGCTGTTGACGGGACTAATTCCCGGGCTGTTGAAGAGTTGAAGCCTTTTAGTTAGAATTTAAAACATGTTTTGTTTCAGATATCATTTTGGTTGTAAACTATTTTCATCATGGCCATATTTACTGGGCTATCAGTACGTTGTTGTTGATTCTTCTGCCAGCAAGTGTCATCCAACTTTTTAGTATGAGATGGTATACCACAGATGAGTCAACTGATCGATTCCATTGGCTGGCACACATTTTTCTCTTTGGTATATTACACAGGTAAAAATAAATTTAGCCTTCTTAAGCTATATGACAGCTTGCAAAAAGTCTTAAACCTATTTATAATGATTGTAGTAGGTTATCTTAACCGTGTCCTAATATTTTCAGATATGTAATTGTTTTGAAAACGGGCCTTGAAGCTCGGACGTCTGGTGACCAAATAGACTTTCAGCGTCTTTACCACCAACAAAGTGATATTTGTATGTTACACTTGTTTGAATCATTTATGGAGTCTGCCCCTCAACTTGTGCTACAACTTTACATCATGGTCTCGTTGCGAGATTGGTATAGTTGGACAGGTAAGCCAATGTTTAAAGTAAATTTATATTTAGTATTAAGGCTAGTTTTTGTTTAAATGTTAACAGTATTTACCGGTACACGATGGACCTTCATTGAGAAGTAATGGCCGGTGTTGTTGTTTGTGTTACTGTGTATAGTCACACCTCACTTTTTAATCTCAATATTTTATTTTAATGTAGGTAGGCCTACCTAGGTACATGCCTACTTGCATCATAGGCTTAGGCCTAGGCTTAATAATATACTTAATAAAATACACTGTCCCCCACTGAAAATCAGTTATATAACTGAGTGGGTAGACTCTAAATACAATTTAATTATTTTATTTGTGCCTAGGGCATAGGTATGTACCATACTTAGAAATTATATTAGGCCTAACTATGCAGGAGAGAGACGTGTCTTGGGTGGATGTATACTTGGGAAGATGGTGGGAATAGGCTTTGGAAAGAAATGGAGAGATTTGGTAAAAAAGCAGCCGGATATGGATGAGTTGTCAGATGAAGAGGAGGCTGAAGAAGTTGTGCCATGCCTGGCTAACCAGCAGCCAAGAAAGCCAAACAAAATAGCCTGAGTAAATGGAGCTGATGCTCCCCCTAACCTGAGCCAGTGTGAAATTTTTTTGTTTTTATTTTAATTTTTTATTTAAACTGTCAAGCGCAGATTGTAAACAAAATCGTGGAGACTAATCTCGCTGATGTATAGAACCCGACAAGGAATGCATTTAAACGAAACACATAAGTTGGCAAAATGGCTATCATCGCTATGATCGTGAACATTCACTGCACACAAGGAGCACACACAAGTGAACAATTTTAGCAATTTTCAATTTTATTGATTGCTAGGACGAATTTTAAAGTAATAAAAATGAAGTCATCAATCAAATACAACAATGTTTCAAGTTGTAGGCCTAGTAATTGTAGACCTACAAATCTTAGATAACAAACACTTAAAAAGAATAACATCATTACCTTTGTAAGGGCTTATTGTACTCATTGTAGCAATAGGACTACAGTAATTCACATAGCCTACATTACAAAGGAGAAAATAGGTTTAGACTATGATTTCAATCAAATTTGAAATGTTCATACACTAAACCAACTAAAGTAAGCTACTTTAAAAGGGCTTCAAAAACCTCTAACCCCCACTATTTTTTGGCCCTACCCGGCAATGTTTATGGAATACCCAGTGAACATTTTTTTCTGGGAGAACACTGCCTGAGCATTAGTTTGGAGATAGGGAGGGACAAATAAAGAAAAATATATAAACAATTTAGACAGGTGTATATTTAATGACCATATCGACACTGGACAATTTATAATATTCTAAGAATTAAGAAACAACACAAACTAAATATTGACCATCACCACTTATCCTTCAGCCAAAACAGACAAGCCCATCAACTTTAATGCACACTTTTTATTGTATTTATTAGCAGTTTATTATGCATCATTTAACGTAGTTAGTTTTGACATTTAAAACATTGTCAATTTGTCATGTAGGGCCTCCGCCTATGTAGGCTAATAATTAAAAAGCCTGCCCAAATAACATTGTAGCCTAGCTCGCATTTTTACCATTTCTATTTTTCATCGTAATAATGTTGTATGTTACACAGTCAACACTGTGGCGTCACCTCAGAGTGATTTTGTTTACTACGCCTACAATATCTCAGTATTTCTGATTTTAAACTGGACTCCCTATAACAACCCATTGATGGATTTCTCTTTATTTCTGCTTCCCGAGTAAATGTGAAAATGTAACTTACAACGTTATTCGGGCCAGCGCTTCAATTATAAAATGTTACTAGTTACTGTACCCAAGATATTCTTGTACACTGTAGTCCCTACTATTGAGAATTATGCATCTAGGGAAGAGCAGAGGACTAAAAGTGGTGGTGAAGGTTGTCAGGATCATATTATTTCCGAGGTAAGGTTTTGCGCACTGCTGATAAGAACTGAGCAAATAGAGTGGCTTTATCTGATGTAGGGCCTAACACCCAAATACGAAGGTTAAACCATGGACTTATAAATAGTACTGGCGTACTGGAGGCGCAGGTGTGTGGTCGGCGGTGTACAAGTTAGCATTTCAAATTGTCAGACATTTTGATTGTTTACTTTGGTAACCAAGGTAACCTAGGGCCTACCACAGTTCATGGTAGCAAAGTTTAACCTGCTAGTAGTGATTTTAACAATCAAAATGGCGAATAGGCTCAAATAAACAAACACGATCGTGGACGTGTTGTTCCATTTGAGCTAGACCTCCTTATCATCCAACTCCATGGTTAAACCATGGACTTATAATAGTAACTGGCGTTCCTGGACCTGCAACATTATGGGGCGGTGCGTCTGAGATTCTCGTTTCCTGTTTAGGCCTAAACTTATAGCAACAATAAAATTGGCGGCCATTTTTGCACTTCAAAATGTAAATAATTGTGTAAACCAAGGAGGAAAGAATAATGTAAGGAGGCAGTGTGGCGTCGTCAAAACCATAGCCACTTTGAACGACAATGGTGGTCGGCGAAAGCCTCGAACCCAAAGCAAGGTCGTCGGTATTATTAAAGCAGCTATGAACATTCCAAAACAAACAAAAACGCAGCACATCAACAAAAATTACATTTCACCCATTTATTATTCTATCTCATTAATACAAGAGTTATTATCAACGTATTAAGTATAATACCAGCTGTTTCAGTGCCGCCATAGTAGTCGCCATATTGGTCAGCACCAACGAGAAGGAGTAAATACTGCGAAAAACTCTATGTTTTAGTAGCCGCCATATTGGTCAGCACCAACGACAAGCAGCAAATACTGCGAAAAACTCGATCAGAGACGTTCTAAACGGCCACGTTCATTTGTACAGCCACAGATAGCGCATGCTGTCTCCTTACATTATTCATTCCTCCTTGGTGTAAACAGGCAAAAATGGCGACAATGTTTGACAAGTTTTTGTTTTTCGGGGCTAGTTTCACAGTACACCAATTAACCAAGAGATGCATATCCATGCGCCTTGTAAATCCATGGTTAAACTCTGCTCAGAGGGGCGTGCATATAATGGTGTGGAGATGTGATGTGGGTTTGAATTCGAAACGATGTTAAAAAATCTCTCAAATTAAGTCCACTCTTCTCTCCCATCTGACAAATGATTTATTTCCTTTCCTTGTCCCAACTACAATCTGATTGTTTTGTGCAAGCTGACTGATGTCTTGTTTTGTTTGCATTGTAATCCTACACATGAAGGTAAATCTTGTTCAGAGCTTTCGGACCTAGGCCTAAAGATTTAGGCTACTGTAAATTTACAAAAATGTGGGCCCTAGTTATAAATCATAGTTTTTTGTAATTTCAAAATATTTTTTAGGTGAATAGTTGAATAGTATAAAATCATCTTCATAGAGAAGATAAATTTGTTGAAGAAGGGTGGGAGGAATTTGTCTGTAATAAAATTGTGCAAGGTTGTCAACACTCTCTTCTGTTTGCTTCAACTTTTTAGTAACTGTCCTGTATAGAGATGGTAGAAAACTTTTTAATGCCAATTTAGAGACTACATAACTAATATCTTGCAGAAACGTTTCAATCTTAACAATGTATTTATAATCTAGTTCACAAGGCAAGCATTCCATCGTGTACGGTCTCCAGTGCTCATCAAACAATCTCTTCTCCGCTATGAAACGGAGATATTCCAAAAATGTCGGTTCGATTTTCTCTCTTCCGGGGCGTTTCTTTCCCTTTCTATTTCTGATGTAACGGCCATTCCGGTAAAACCATATAATAGCACGTCCATACTTCTGGTAGAAATACTCCCTCCCAGCTCGATGTTCAAGCTTGTCACGGTATGCAGATAGAAGACGCTCAAATGGATGACGTACAACAATAAAACGATTAGATGCATTCAGAAGCTGTGAAACCAAAACAATAAATGAAAAACCCTGTTTTTACCTATAACATAGAGAGTTTCTTTAAATAAAATAATAAATAAATACATTTTTATTTAGAGTCTACCCACTCAGTTATATAACTGATTTTCAGTGGGGGACTTTAAATCAAAGCGACCAAGCCAACCCTGCAGGCCCCGACGCAATTGACGAGTGAGCGATAACCAACCAAAGATCGATATTTTTAATAGGAAATATAGCAATCAGTGGTATGGACAGTGCGAACACCCGCGAATCAACGCCAGAATCAACAAGGCCGATTCAGAACAACTCTGAAATTTATTATGTGCTTCGTTGCTAGGACGGCTCCAAAGTCACCGTTTACAAACTCCTAAGACAAGAACTGATGGACTTAAGTCCAAATCAGAAGTTAAAAAACTTCTGACTTTCTGAATGGGAATCGAACCCTGGAGTATCTGCATTGGAAGCAGATACGCTAACCACAAGACCAACGAGCCACAGTTATAGTTATATACACAGTTATAGTGTTCTATAGAGACAGATTGTAAAGCTACACACTTCTAGAAACCCAATTCGTTAATATTATTTATATTGGGCGCCATGAGATGCCGCACCATTAGTGAATAAAAACCTGACATTTTTGCGGACAAAAGTGTAAAGATTTACATTGACTCTCTCTTTACCCTCTTTTATTTCATCCCTAACCATGCATTCAACATAAAACTACAGACTTGACACTGTAGAATAGTTGTCTTTCAAATCACTACCATACCGGTACTTGGGAAAGTTTTAAAAGATTTAGTTCAACAATTTAAAAAATAACTTCTATAAAGAAGTTTTACTCCTTTAGGCCTACCTACCTCTAAAAGTTTAAGATCCTCATAAAAAGGAACCAAGACTGTTCCTCATAAAAGGAACTTAAGTTCCTTTAGAAAGTTCATTTTTATTTTGTAATGTGTGTTGTTTAATGCGGGTGAGGCGGGCGGTAGGGTGTATGAATCATGATGATATGTTATGAAATGATTAACCTGGGTGTAAGTGCAAAATAGACTATCTTTATTGTTACTGGAATGTTTTAGGGAACTCTGAAAATAAAATATAAACTTGATCACTGAAAAGATCCTCAACACTATAAGGATCAAGTTCATTTTAAAGTTCTGGGAAAATGGAACTCGTTCTTTGAAAAAGTTCCTTCTATGGTTACTACGTATCACATTTTAAAGAGTACAGTAAACTTGGTATGCCAATCGGCTGGATTACTTAGTTTTTTTTTTAACAGACCTTCTGCTGATCACATCATAGGCTAATTCAAAATATACGCCTAATGTGGAGTGTGAGTGAGAGAATGGTGTGCGGCTTGCCGATGATAATAACTTGCATGTAAAATTTACTTATATATAATACCTGTCACACGACAAGCTTTGTTGAGTGAGTGAAGTGTGAGCTTACATGCTGGTTACATGCTGCAGGCTGCACTCATCAGCAGGTGGAAGTTAAGAGAAGGTGCAGAATTGATTGATTATGTGACATTTGAAAGTAATTATGACTGACAGTGACAGCAAACAGTAGGTACTTAATAAAATATAACGTAACCTTGGTTGCAGTTTCTATATTTCTTATAGGGCGATATGCTAGTCTGGCCAAAGCATTGATTTGTATTTCCCCCTTCTCCAATCTATTGAGATTTGTATGTGTCATTTTCCCACCCATTCTTGCAAACAACTCCATCATAAATGAAGAGCCTGCTTTATAGATTGGACACCAGGCTATATTGTGACTTCTGAAATCATTGTAAACATTATTACTTTTTCATTGTTAGTAGTTGAACACTTTTAATTTATTAGCTACATAATATTTGTAACTGGTCCTTCTGGATGGATCATATTCATTCAATCATAATGGATCAATCATACTAAGAAAAGGCCAAGTCGTTGTTTGTTAGACGAGTAAGTGAGCCATGTGATGAGTAGGCTACCCGGTAACATTCTCTTTCATCCATCTACCTAAGGCTGGATCGAGCCGAGCATGGGTCTTTCCTCCCTAGCCTTTCATAGGCTAGTTTGGCACATTATGGCCTTACAGTTGACGTGCACTTATACCAACTAAACTCAAAACCCTATAATTTATACCTATATATCAATCAACTTAAATGCAAATGTTCCCGGGTACTCAACACATGACTCGCTCACTCGTCTAACAACGACTTTGGCGTTTTCCTAGTCTAGAAAGGCGCCCCTATATACCCGAAATGTGGAAGACATGGATTCAAACCCCTGGCCGGGAAATATTTTGTAATTTCTGAACTGTATTTAAACCACCATGTTTTGAAATGCAAATAAATAATAATACAATGGAAAACATTGCCAGTACGAAATACGTGTAAAGATTGTAAAGTTTACTCAATTCCCAGCTCTATTTGGGGGTGCCTTGAGCAAGCAAGATTCAATACACCTTAGTCACTGCATGCAATTTTCACAGCCTGACAAATAACTATTTTTTTTTAAAATTTTAAAAAACAAAAGCATTGTTGTTAAAAAATACTTCACATTTGCCAACTATTTTTCAATTTAGTAATTGGATGAGCGAAGCGAAGATTCCATTTCACTACACTGGAGAAAAAAATCCGGAATGTTTTTTTTTTCTTTTTGTATTTTTGTGTCTGTTAACACGGTTCCGGCTAAACCGTTACTCCGATTGCGATGAAATTTTATGGAGGCCTTCGAAATCTCTGAACTTAGAACTGCCAGGTTTTTGAGCGTAATCGGTAAATTTTTTCTCATAAAAAACGCAATTTTACGATTTTTTTCGATTTTAAAAAAATTTCTTCGACTTATAACACCTACATGCTTTATCCGATTGTAATAATTTTTTCACAGAACCTTAATTTTATGAATTAAGATATTCGTGTGAAATTTGAGCGGAATCGAAAAATTATTTCTCATAAAAATCAAAATTTTACGGGTTTTTTCTTTTTGGATGAGCGTAGCGAGCGGAAGCGAAGACTTCAATTTCACTGACCCCCCAAAAAATTTAGCTCGGGTGTTTTTTTTTTTATTTTTTTTTCCCGTCTGTTTGTTCGCATCGATTCGGGCAAACGCATATGCGATCTTGATGAAAATTTGACGACCTTCGTTTCTCTGAACTTAAGGTGTATTGTTTTGGGTACAATCGAGAAATATTTCTCATGAATATCGTACTTTACGATTTTTTCTATCTTAAGTGCGATATTTACGTGACTTTGGCGATTCTGACCAAACGGGTGGCTAGAACGTTCATATTTCACATGGACTTAAGATTATGGTGATGTAGTACCTTTGAAAAAAAAATTGAAAAGTAGCTAGAATCTATAGAAATAAAGGTTTAAATATAGTTTATCAATTTTTAGTGCAATATTTCGTCACATTTGGGCCGATTCGACAAACGGGTAGGGCTTACAACGTTCAGATTTCACATGGACATTAAGGTTATGGTGATGTAGTACCTTTTGAAGAAAAGTGAAAAATTAGTCAGAATCTACAGAATAGTTTTAATATGAGTTTTTTGAAGTTATAATACCATTAACAAATAACAATAGAAACTTGACAACAATCACCTCCACAATGCATTCAAAAAGCACTTGCAAAGGAAAAGTGCAAACAAACGCACAATACGCAGAAAAAAACTTACAAAAAAAACGCTCATCCATCAACGCGGCGGGACTTTAGCGTTTTCCTAGTTTAAAACAATTCTTTGACTTATCCTACATGCTATCCTATTGTAATGATTTTTTCACAGAACCTTAATTTCATGAATTAATATATTCGTGTTAAATTTGAGCGCAATCGAATAACTATTTCTTATGAAAATTGCAATTTAACGATTTTTTTTAAAATTACGATTAATTAAAAAAATTAAGTTAATTTTTTATTTTATTTAATTGAATTTAAAAAAAATCTTCGACTAAGTAATGATTTTTTCACAGAACAACAGAAAATCTGCGTAACACATGGCAGCTCAATGCACCAATTACGCTCATCCAACAACACGGCGGGACTTAAGCGTTTTCCTAGTTAATTCTTGTAGGTTTAAATCGCAACAGATTTTGCTCATTTTGTTAGCAGTTCTCAGTTAAGTGGTCACGGATGTTTGTTTAAAATTTCAGCTCAATCTGTTAGGCCGTTCGACCATATGGCATCGAACAGACGACAGACAAACATTGTCACAAGAAGACCCGATCGACTTGCCTTGTAACTACGTTCGCTGCGCTCACTCATCTAACTATAAATTTTTACTAACTAGGAAGCTTCGCAAACGCTTTTTCAGACGCGTTGTTGGATGAGCGTAATTGGTGCATTGAGCTGCCATGTGTTATGAGGATTTTCTGTTGTTCTGTGAAAAAATCATTACTAAGTTGAAATTTTTTTAAAATTAAATTAAATAAACTAAAAAATTAACTTACATTTAATTTTTTTAATTAATCGTTATTTTAAATTACGATTAATTAAAAATTTTCTAATTTAAGTTAATTTATTATTTAATTTAATTTAATAAAAAAAAAATTGATTTAGTAATGATTTTTTCACAGAACAACAGAAAATCCGCATAACACATGGCAGCTCAATGCACCAATTACGCTCATCCAACAACGCGGCGGGACTTATGCGTTTTCCTAGTAATTGTACACCACATAGGTATACATAGGCCTACTTAAGCAAAAATATTTTTAAAATGTTAGTACCCAGGCATTAATTGGATGACGTACGAGCGAACGAGTGAGCGAAGACTTCATTTCACTGACCCCCAAAAATTAGTCGGGTGTTTTGTTTTGTTGTTTCCGTCGTTGTTCGCTCTCACCGGCAAACAGATATGCATCTTGATGAAAATTTTACGGACCTTCGAAATCTCTGACTTAGACTTGCCACGTTTTGGGTACATCGAAGAAATATTTGTCATGAATATTGTACTTTACGATTTTTTCGCGATATTTTTCGTGACTTTGGCCTTCTGCCAAACAGGGTTAGGCTACACGTTCATATTATATGGACATAGGGTTTTGAAGTATACATTTTGAAGAAAAGTTTAAAAAGTTAGCCAAATCTATAGAAATAAAGCTTTTAATATAAGTTTTTTTGATTTTTTGTACGATATTTTCATGCTGTTGGGCCAATTCTGATCAACGGGTGGGGCCACAACGTTCTATTTTACATGGACTAGGTTTGGTGGATGTAGACCTTGAAAGAAAAAGTTTAAAAGTTAGCCAAATCCATAGAAATAAAGCTTTTAAATAAGTTTTTAACGGTAAAAAATACCAATTGACAAGAAACAATAGAAACTTGACAACAATCACACTACAATGCGTAGGCAACAAACAAAGCACTTGAAAAAGTAAAGCATATCCCACGCAAACTAAAAACTTTAAATAGCTCATCCATCAACGCGGTGGGACTTTAGCGTTTTCCTAGTTTTAAAACAAGAACATCTGATTAGGTACATTTTGTTTTGTTTTGCATACCCACCTGTCAATTAACAATTTCTTCAGCATTGGTTCATAAAGTGTAGCATTAGTTTCGAAGTTTGTTTTCAAATTTCCCCTATTCTTGCACATGTCTTTTACTCTGGCTCGTCTCCTTAACATTTCTCTTTCAATTCTTTGCTGTTTGAAATAAATTTTTATTAGCAACTAGTAAGCAATAACTTCAATTGCATTTCAATTTACTGAAAATAGTCATTTTTTAATGTTGCTGACTGTATAGGCCTATTGTGTGAATGGGCGCCTGCAGAAATTTTGGCAAGGGGGGGGGGGCAAAAATTACAGTTTGTACTTTCGTTAGGCAAGCACAGGGGGTTTGGGGGGCAGAGATCCCCAACAATAGTGCCGCAGTTGAAAATGTTGAAAATCAGGGTTTTAGAATGCATTTGGTGGGTTTTAGAAAAAAGTAGTGGGCTGAATACAATACCAAAATTATGTAATTTTTGTGCAGTTGATACTCGAAACTAGAAAACAACCAAAAGGAATCTTAAAGGAAACCTTCTAAATATTTTACCTACCATTTTCTTGCCTTTAGTCAAAGGCTTCAGATTCCCAACATTGAGTTGGATGGTTATTAGCTTTTTTGTCCACTGAGATAGTCTGACTTTACCCCACCTCACATCTGGCTTTCGCAAGCCTTTTATTGTTACGGTCAAAACTTGCATTATTCCATGGAGTGGTATTCTTTTCAAAACTCAAGATGAACTATTGCAGTTAAAAGCACAAAAGCACTTATCTAGCAGAAAATTGGCAACCATTTAATTTAACAAACGTTCATCACTGCATCAGTAAAGAAATCGACTTGCTATGCACATTTTGAATACTACAAGTTACAAGAAACCTGTCTCTACTGGAAAACCAGGAAATGCATGATGGCCCAGTAAGCCAAAAATGCGGGCATATGAAAAGAAGAAGAAGACAAGTTTATGAGGGCAAATTAGCACTACTGCTTGCTCGGGGCCAGGGGGGGGCAACTGCCCCCCTTGCCCCCTACTGCGGATGCCCATGAATTATTTTTCGTGTGTGAAATGGACAACTAATTATTATGTATAGGCCTACAAGACTAGTAAGTAGTAACTGAAATCAACTTTTTTCTGACGACTGGGGGCCAAACCCCAAACCTCTCACTCCATTACAATATCATAATAACATATTTTACTTGAGCTACCATTCATAGTGCCAACAAGGCAGTCTGAGCCAAGGATATAGATATCGTGAATCAACCAGTAGTTGCCAAGGGCATTGTTAATAAATAGGCATAAATAAAGTAAATGATCAACTTGCAAGGTGTTGTTAAATTGCTTTATTTCTTGAAACTATCATGAGCTCCAACAGTAGACTGTATCGGTACTTTGAAAGCTAATTTTGCAGCAGCAAGCACATTAGGCCTACAATGTTCTGAGCATTTAAAAAAAATAGATACAGCAAAAGTGACTGGGTACAATGTTTGAGTGATAGCTGTTCTCCGTCATTGGGGTCAAATGTATGTGGCATGAGGAGAGGGTGCATTAGACTCCAAATTTGGTAATTTCACATTTCATTGTTGGTTACTCACATGTTCTTGTCATTTTTTTTAAAAATACAGCAGATCGTCTGAAGTTTACTCTTTGGCTTTCCCCTCAACCGGGTCATCCCCCTCGTGAGTCCCAGAATGTAGAAATTTTGCTTTCTTTGTTTACCTTCTCCCAACATTGAGACGATAGTTTATAATTTCTCGAAATCATAATGAAGATATGGTGAGCTTATAATCTGCTAAACAAAACTAGGCCTACACACACAAGTTGAAGCTGGATCCGTTTCTGACTACAAAACAGTTTGCTAATGCTACAACACTTACAAAGACAGAACTTCGATATGTTGTCGAGGCACAAGTTCTGAGCTCAGTGCCCAGATGAGGACTATCTCTCACACCCTCTATTTCATGCAACGGCCAAAACCCTATAATCTATCACAAAATATATTATCATCCTCATCTACTTCATCCTCGTCTATAGAGATGTGCAAAAATGGTGATAACGAAATTCGCGATTTTTTCAAAAGTTGCAATGATCCCTTCAAATTCAATTTGCACATTAATCATCTGAATTGTGATTAAATTCAAAATTGTACCAATTTCCAATCGCGAGTTTTCGCGATATTTTATTTGATACCGCGAACTAGTGGCGAAATTAACAATTATGTCTTTAAACGCTAATTAGGTCACGAAATTTCAAACAATTTTTTTTTCAAAGTTTTGGTGGAGGTGCCGGGTTGGTAGTCGAAATTAAATTATTTCTGGCTGGTTCATATGGTGGAGGTGCCGGGTCATACAACGCGATTGTGAGATCGTAATAATCGTTTGTACGCGAGTAAGCTCAAAATACTTCATATCAAAATATCGACATTACACAAAAAATGCATAATTTCGTAATTTTGGTGGAGGTGCCGGGTAGTCGAAATTATTCCTGGTAAAAACTGTCAGAAACTTTGAAAACTGAAGGCTGAAATTGAGCTGAAAATTAAAACTGATTCTCACTCTCATGTGCTTGTTTTTCTTTTAAATTAACCATAAAGGGTCCTGGAGTTTGTGTTACAGACAATTAAAAACTAGACTTTTTTTAGCTGTAAATTTTTTTTTTTTTAAATTGGTAAATAACAAAAATCACAAATGTTTATTTTTTAAACGCGAATTTTCAAACTAAAAAAAAAAAAAAATGCACATCTCTGCTCATCTATCGCCACTCATCGTCTCGAATAGCCAAAGTGAGACGTTGAGCAATATCCAATCAATATTATCATGTCTGTATTGTATGCTTACCGTGTCTTCATTCGATAACTCAATTAGTTGCAAGTCTTCATCCAACTCTCTTTTGTTAGAATCAAGATCGGCAATAGTTTCCTGACTGTAGTTAAGAGGATTTGTATAGTGATCTACAGCTGTGAAGGTGGGAGAAAGTAGGTACCAACATCCGGGACCAACTATTGCAAAGAAGAGTAGTTTTAAAAAAATCGGTCTTCTTAAATACTGGCCATTCTGTGACAAAAATTAGTCATTGGGTTAGACAAGAGATACAGCACAGTGTATTTTGGAGTTTAAAAAATGTTGCAGTATTGTACTGTACTGCATATAACAATAATTGTCGATTGCGTCGGGGCCTACAGGGTTGGCTTGGTCGCTTTGATTTAAAGTCCCCCACTGAAAATCAGTTATATAACTGAGTGGGTAGACTCTAAATATAATTTATTTATTTATTTATTTATTTATTTATAAAGCTAAGTCTGTTCATATTGTTGATTTGACATTGATCAAAATAAAAGTATGGGAGGGAGATGATTACGAATGGATGTGGGGGGGGAGGGGGCATCCTGACTGGACAATGTTGCTTCACCCTGTACGTACACGATTTTACTCACGCGCGCGGTAGCCGGCAGGCAATTTTCTTACGGAAGTATCCTATTGTTATGTTTAGTTAAATAAACACATTTGTATTCATTGTATTCCCACTTGGTCTTACGGGAAGAGGGGGGATATTCGTTGTAACAA
Organism: Sweltsa coloradensis; assembly: GCA_024449915.1. NCBI lineage: Eukaryota > Metazoa > Arthropoda > Insecta > Plecoptera > Chloroperlidae > Sweltsa > Sweltsa coloradensis. The sequence goes on from JAMZAV010000711.1 coordinate 82,383, forward strand.
AGACGCACTTATTTCTTGGTTGCTTTGGTTGCCACCAGATTGTGACCACAAGTACTCGAAATATGAACGGGTGCGATTCCCGTCACTAGCCGCCCGACACGAAGGTTGGCTGTATTTCATACGTCGTAAGTCACAAGATGTCATTCGGTAGGCCGTCGGAGCGAACCCATCCACCGGCAATCCTGACCGAAGCATTGTTCCAAGGTTTCCTCATTCACATAATATGCAAATAACATTCTCAGTTATTCCACGTTGGCGATGCTCGAGGGGGGGGGGTATTATCTCTGGTAATAAAGTAATGGTCGAGAAGGGAACATTTTTGACCAGTACAAAACCACAAGACTGGTACCTACATAATAATATTGTATTCTTCGATTCTCTAATTGTTTTATTAATGCTGACTGCAGATCTCAACAACTGAAAATCAGTTATAAGACTGAGTGGGTAGACTCTAAATACGAATTTATTTATGTATTTTATTTATTTATAGCAACAATATTATCTACAACGTCCCACGATGTTGGGCTTAGGATTTGGCTCTACGTCAAAACGTGGCTGTTCACGTCGCAACTAGCCATCCATCCGTATCTTTGGGTTGATAATGTGGGCCGTACACGGTACTGCTTCATTCAAGTTCGAGGTTGGACGTGTCTCGTTTTGTTTTTTTCTCCGGGAGTTTTTGTGAGATGAAAGAGAAGCTGGTGAAGGCCCAAGGTCGTGTCGTGCAACTCGATACGAGCTCCTACACGCGTAGAACTTATCACTGCGTTTCCCGTTCGTTCGCGAAGACCCTTCCCGAGATAAATAGCACTGTCAAGTACTGACTCTAGTACAATCTTGGACGCACTGAGGATGGGTTCATCAAAATACAACTTGAATACAACCATGTCTAGCGAACATTCATTTCTCGCGTGAAAACTCCGATACCAGTCCTCTTCTCAAAACCACACGAAGTTCGCGTAGAACCGCGTACCCGCGCTATCTGGCGGGTTACCCGCACTTTTAAATGTCGTAAATTAGCCACTCATCATCTATATATAATTTGACCTTGATCGTGGATTTCGATCGATCGTAGCCATTGATATTAAACACCTATTGTAGGCTAGATACGCAGTCTCCAATACCTCCGCACAGGCGCGAGCGTAGCAAATTGAAGACTCATCTGCAATAGGCCTAAACAAAATGGCGATTTGGGTTTTAATTTATGTTTTTTTGATGCATTAAAGTATTTTACTAGATTGTTTGATATGGTTTTAGCTTGTGCAGCATGATATCGAACAAACAGAAACAATAAGAAGTTATTGCATAAGGGAATTTAGTAGTCATTTGTCATTTGATGTTAAAGGCTAGTATGCTTACCTGTCAACCTGGCGGCAATCTTGAGAACTATTTGGGCTACAAATCGCTCCCATTTGATTAGCATGCAAACTTCCATATTCAAGATGGCTTCAAATTGTCACGGAAGTGGACCAATGACTGCTGATCTAGCCAATTATAGTTCAATATCTATGATCGTAGCCCATACGGTAAAATATTTTGGGCCAATAATCCTGCACAATGTAGGCAGTGCATTTCTAAAATATTAAGTCGGCGAACGCTTGAAGCTGGGCCGTATTTACGAATTCTTTAGAACTGCCCATAAAACAACTGTTTCGGGAAATGTATGTATCCTGGTATATACAAGGGGGGTGGGGGGTGTTATGGGGAGGATGTCCCTCCAACTAGTGCGGGTCTGGGACGCATAACACCAAAACTTTCTTTATTTTTAACTTTCCAAATGGTTTCATTTTACTTGTTTTTAGCGTGCTTTCGTCTATAATTTGTAAAATTAAGAAGATCCACGTATTGTCAGCTTACAAAATCTATAATCACTTTTTTAAAGTGATCTTTTCATTCACAAGAAGCTTAGATATACGGAAGGAATTTTTTTAATTCATACATCGCATTTTTGTAAATAGTACAAATTGTTACAACATTGTATTTACTTCACAATAATTATGATATTTCAAATAGTAAGTGGGTGGACGCGTCCGTCCCCAAATTGACCACTGACTGTGCAGGTATTCATACTCTACCCCAGTTTAGAAGTTAAACGAAAACAGAACCAAATAGTGTACGTACGTGAATCACTATGAAAAAAAAAAAAAATTAAGCTGACAACTATAATATCAATTTTCGGAGGGAGTCTTAGAGAATGTTCTTGTTTGTTTTTAATTCCGAATCGGTGATTTTACGAAGGTAGGCCTACTATTCCTCGGCCACATACTTCTTAACTGGGATAACTTATAAAAACAGTTACTGACAGTGACAGTGACATTCTAGGCCTAGATATATCACAAGATCGTACAAATTATTGTCCTTTCAGACGAGTTCATTTGCAAATTACGACTGAGAAAATAAGAACACTACACCGCAGAATTCCGCGCTGCCGCGTACGTGAGACATATTATTTGCGAGGCTGATAATAATAATCGTGGGACATAAAATGCATGATCCCATATCCGCAACACTCACTCACGTATTTGCATTAGAAACTTGAATGCATTAATCAATTGCCTACCTGTCTTTCTAACTGCCACCAACGTCGACAGAGGCTAGAGCTTCTAGCGCACTTGCAGCATCGATTGCGCTGTGCCATCATAGAGGTAAACAGGTGTTCCTCTAAGCACCAGGTCCAGCTATCCCTCCATGGTTGACATTGCCTCGTCTTGTTACACTCTCTTGTCCCGGCTGCCAGAGAGTTGACAACTAACGCGCGCTCACGCAATCTCTCTCCCCCCCCCCCCCCCCCCCGCCCGTCATCGCTGCTCTCATCGCGACGTCGTTGCATTTCAATAGTTAAAACTGATATGTTAATTCAAATACGTTTTATTTAGCAGTGTGGTTTATTCCCGATTGTTAAAAAATGTTATATCGATATGAACCTTTATGATACAAAACTACGAGGGGGTTTGGGGCTAAAGTTCCCATGTGGTTCTAAGGTTCTAAGCTCTCCTCCTCCCCCCCCCCCCCCCCCTTCGTACAGGCCTGAAAACTGACCAAACCGAGGCGGTTGTTGGAGAGTTCACAGATTAGGTTAAGCATACTTGCGGAATACGTTTTTTGAATTAACTTTAAAAACATTCAAGTTCACTTTTTTTTAAATATATAAAAAAATCACTTCCAGCTTGTAGTTTTAGTTGTAGTTGTTTTATTCACCATTATAAATTTTACATTCATTTGGGTTTCGTCATTTTAGTATAAACATACATAAATATATATATATACACAACATACGTGAAAAGTTTATAACAATAGGCCTAATCGCATTTTACAGTACAATTTAAAGATGATGCAAATCAAATTGTCAAGTCTTGGGTTTAGGACCAACACCTCTTTTAGTCACGTTGATGGGTGAGCGTGTGCCCTATCTCCCTGCATTCATACATTAAAAATAATCGTAATAGTCCGATTTTCACGAAAAAACTCTGATTGTAGGCCTACTTATATTTATAGCATATTATCCAAGTTCAAAGGTTTCAATGGTCCTCTTATAATTTCAATAATATCTAAGAAGCCGTTTGTCTGGTACAGAGCTAACAAAAATTGTACTTATAGATTTTTTTAATTTAGTAGGGCCTATCCAAAAACGTGGCAGTTCTAAGTTCACCTGAAAATTTCTTCAAGATTGGAGAAGCCGCTTGTCTGATAGAGAGCAAACTTTGAAAAATCACTTGAGCTATTTTCTAAGGGTATGCTTAATCAAATTGAAGTCTTTGCTATGCTCATCCAATGATTGAATAGAAACAATATTCTATAGTGAAAGTTAAGCTATGCATTGTGATGTTGTAATGAGTACTATTTTAGCAATGACATACCTAATAAAAAGATTGAAAAGCCAGTTGGTAATTCAACAAGTGCTCCCGTGATGATTTCGATGATGCCTTTAGTTGACTTTCATTAAACAAATCAATCATCATCCAAATTGACAAAGGGCAATGTTGTGATGTTGCCCTGTTTTTCAGCACTGTCTGCTGCAGCATCTCTCGGCTCACTGGCATGGGCTGTTGCAGCGTACACGCGTGCCATGCGGCGCGCAAGGCCAGACAAGCATTGCGTGACCTGGCCAGGTCTTGTACTGCAAGCTACGTGGAGAGGGGGCATGCTCACTGCCAGAATAACTGCCTTGGTTATTTTTGCCCTTGCCTTTCACGTGTGGATTCTACTTCTTCTTGGTTAGTATGAGTGTGCTTCATAGTAGAATCAAACAGCAAGACTGCTTGAGGCTACTTTCTCCTAATCAAAATGCCTACCTGCCTGCCTGCCTGCCAGGAGCAATCAGTAAAAATTAAGAATTGAGACGTTGGAAGTGTCAGGATTTTGCTCCAAAGCTACTGGATTTTTACATAAACTTTTTATTTTTCAGGGATTCATTGGTTCGGGATGACAATTTGGGTGATCTACCAAAAGACAGACTTCTGCCCAACTCGTTGGGAAGAGCGAATCTACAACTGTGTTGTCGGTATCATTTATTGTTTTTGTTTCTTCAACCTTCACGAGGGTCCTTCAAGACATCGAGCGTTGGCTTTCTATTCAGTCGTCATTAGCCAGAACATGGCATGTCTGGGACTGTTCATTGCCGTGGCTGGTATGGAGAGGCCCGGCCTTGTGCAAGTCTCCATGGTGGCAGTCATTGGTGGAACTCTATTGGGAATCTCTAGTATGCTTGCCTATTACCAGCTCTTCCATCCTGCAGGGCCGATCACACTCTGCTCTGGCTCTTCGAAAATAGATGTAGAAAGTGCTATGTCACCTCTTGACATTGACAAGTATGCAACTATGCGTTCCTTGAAACATCATTGCCCAAAGGACAATAATGGTCAATCTCCTACCAAATCAGAGAGTGTTAATTCTCAAGATGGGTCCCCGCACTCGGATATTTGCACTGATAAAAAGTCACTGTTGACTAGCTGGATGTCATCCCCAAGCGCATTGTCAGGTTTTAGTGCCGATGGAGAGATCAACTCCGAAATGGATGGTATTGAAATTGAAGAGCTTGACGCAAGCAAATTGTCTTGTAGTTCGACCAACGAGACAGGTGTAGAAGCCTTGAATCTCTCAGACGAAAGCGTGAGGCAAAAGCGACGCGGAATATGTTCTCCGCAAGATTTGGTCCTTAAACTGGACGAAGACAACAAGGAAATGAGAGGTGAAAGGGGAAGCAGTGAGGAACTCAGAATCAAAGAAGGCATCGGGGGCATCAGGAAATCTAAACGTCGAGCAATATGCTCACTGGAACCGGAAATGGAAATGGAGCTTTCAAGCGTGGAATTGGAGACTGACAAAGAACAAGAAAGCAAACCAAAACGTCATGGGGTTTGCTCGTCAACAGATGTGAGAGTGGAATTGAGCAAAGATGTTTTGTTGGAGATGGACAAAGCTATCACTGACCATGACGCAACTGGGAATTCTGGCATTCAGTCAATCGAATGTCCACCCACGGAAGAATCGGAAGTGGGCGGGAGCAACATGAAAAAGGTAGACAGTCAGGCAACACTAAGCGAAGACACTCCGAGCGAGATACTTTCTGCACCAAGTGAGGTCTTGTCTATGCATGACTACGAGAACATGTGCGCTGTTAACATCGCACGAGAAGCTTGGGGCCTGCGCTCCTGGAGAGGTAATTCTATGTTTATCTTCCCACGTTGGCACGGTAGAGTTCTATAATCTAATAACTTGGCTTGGGTAGTACTACTACCTCCTTCCTGTATTGTGATTGCTGTCATGCATTGATCTATTCATTGTTGAAGAATCAAACTATGTGCTACTGGAATACTGCCAATAAATTGAAAACTCAAGCCCTAACAGGGGTTCAATTCTTGGTTACCCATTTGCACTTCTTGACAGGGGGTTAATTAAATGACTTTCATGTGCCATTTTGGCTCCATTTACTGGTGTTTACTTCAAAATTATAGGCTTATGATGATGTATTGCTCACACACATTTTGCATAATTATTGCCACTTATGACACACCCATATAATATTAATCTCTCAAGTGTCACTTGTTGGTGCTTCAGGTTTCCCATTGAAAATAAGTTCTTAGAAAATATGAGATCAATTCAATTAGGGTAATTCCTATTGGTGCTTTCATTCCCCCAGGGTACTCTGATATTGAGACTTGGCTGCATGACGACAGTGTTGTACGCGACAGACGCAGGGACACGCTGAGCACAGTAACATCTGTGTCATCTGGATGTTCCAATACGAGTTCACCGCCACCCATTCCTTGCCGTCGCCCAATGCCTGTGACCCGATCCAGACAGGTACGACTTCTGGAATAGACTTTTTAGCCTATGCTTGCTGTTATCAATAGTGAAGAGTCTCTTAGTTTTTTAATTTAAACAATAGGTCGACTGTATGACTAAAATCCATCATACTCGTAAACTATTGAGAACTTGACAGTTTGCACAGTTTGCTCAGTTTTTAAGTTTGTCAGTTTGCGCGCAATTTGCACAGTTCCAGTAGAGATTGTCTTAAGTTACTTGCTGTCTTGAATTGCACTCTGGCAATTGGTACGTTCATCCTAGAACGTTCATACTATCGATTGGCCAAGTGTATTTAAGAATACACTCTATTTGTTATTGGTGAAGTGGTGGAAAAAATATAACATCTTAGAAGTTCGAATGAAAGACAATTTACAGTTAATTTTGCTTTTCTTATCCTACCTACAATGATGATTGGTGAAACGTAGTAAAATTAATTTGCCGGCATCCCTACAAGGCTGTAACTCTCATTTAACATGAAAAGGAGAAGAATAATTATGTAACATTTTTTTTAGGGGTGTGCGAGTACCCGAAATTTCGAGTCGAGTCGGGTATTTGGGATTCGACTCGAACTCGAGTATTTGGGATTCGAAATCGAGTCTCAAAAAAAAAAAAAAGATTTTGAGGTGCCGGGTCGCGGCCCCACGGGCGAGTGTAAAAACAAACTTAAAAATCGTTATCTATTTTTGGCACTACCTTATCAACTCGTGATTAGTCATAATAGTAACCTCTTTTGATACAAATTTGTATTCTTCTTGGAAGTTTTGACCTTTTTTGGCACAAATAATAAAAATATGTCACTATAATGTTTGTATCAACATTTGCGGAAGGTACTGTGTACGCCTACTTAAGACTCAGACTCGAATTGGACGCGAAATCGAGTAATTTTCAGGACTCGGACTCGACTCGAATTCAAAAATCAGGACTTGTACATCCCTAATTTTTTACCATAATATTGACAATAGACCAAAAATGTTCATTTATTAACATGACTTTAAAAAAGAGTGTTCACGAAAGAAACTAGTAATTTTAACTTAGGACTTATGCTTTGAATTTTTCTTCTAGAATTAATTCAAATTATAAGGCCTAATGTTACATTTACATTTAACCTTTTCGATTCTTGTTTTTGGAAAATCATTTAGTCTACCCTAGACTAATAATATGTCGCCCATGTTGCAGGACGATTACCTGGACACCCTTGTGGATGATCTAGCGGATTGTTCCACCGAGCCTGATTTCGAGTGTGACGCTAATGTGTTCGTTGCCCGACCGTATGTAGCGGACCAAAACGGGGCATTCTTTCCCCTCGACACCATTGCCGAGGAAACGGAGGAGAGCACAGACCACAGTACCAGGTATGACCATGGTTTCATGAGACCTGTCAAGTTTATATTCCCCTAACTCAACTTACTACATGATAATTATGGATTGGAGAAATGGTGAGTTGAACTTTAATATTTAAACCCCTAAACTATCTGTGACAAAATGGTGATATGCCTTGCCCTCGAAAGAAATTAGTTTAAAATAACCTTTGAACGTATTTAACTGGGCCTACCCTAAGAATATTGATGGCAAACTCGCACACTAGTTTAGTTGTATATAGACCTACTAGGATAATTTGATACGAGCCGCATAGATTTGAAACACTACGAGAATTTTGACGGAATCATTATCAGCCACATTCATCATTTTTAGTTTGCTATCTATTTCAATAATTTTTTTACTAACCATGACATACAGTACATGTTTAAAGAAACGATTCGACATCAAACCGTCCCGTTCTTGTACTAGTTATGCACCAATTCTAAGCACCATTTCTATTGCATTAAAGACAGTGAGACGTCATAAAGGTGTATTTGTAATGAGTAATTTGTATTGATTTCCTCTGTGCAGTATTGACTTTGGTTCGGCCTGCACTCTAGTCGCAACAATTGACGAGATACGCCACGGCTGTGGCTCGCTGTCCGATCTCTACAGCTCGCAGGAGCATCTGTGGAACACTTCACAATCCCCTGCGGACCAAACATCGTACTCGAGCCCTCATACGGGCTCTCTGTTGACCACAACACATTCTCGCAACCATCTCTCACCAGAAGAGGTACTGTTCCTATCTAAGCTCCAAGCAGCACCAGATCTAGAGTTGCAAGCTGCTGCTGCGGCCTTACACCAGTCGACCACTACAAAGCTACCTCAATTTAGTCTTGACGTCAGCAATAATGCTTACGATATCAACGAAATTAACTACCAAGTGGAAATTGGAGCTGACAGAGTCAGCAAAAAGCGAACGAAACCAAGGCGAAAAGTTTCTTTCCTTAGAGAAAAGTTTGAACTGACCAAGCGTATTCCTTCAGAGTCAATCAATCGCGCGTTTTCTGATAGACGAGAACCTTCTCTTACGGCCGTATACACGGAATCGTCTATTCACGGGTCGACGGTGAACATTCTCTCGGAGTCCGAGCTCCAGGAGAACAAACCAGTCGTGTTTGCAAGTAAAGAAAATGTCAGTCCTGTAGTCACTCACAGAATTAAAGAGTGGAACAGTATCCTGAAGCCACAAAATACCCGTAATTTAAAACTTGATTCCGAGTTAAAAACGGTTATTTCAGAACCTCCTAATAACACATTCGAGCATGATACAGTCGTGCTAAAGCCAAACTTTGTTAATCTGAAGGAAAGACGAAGTATGTTTTTAAAACAAGTTTTGTCACCTCCTAAATTTCCTTGGGCAAAGAAAAACTCCTTATCTCCTAAATCCAAGACAGTTCCTGCCATTTGAGATAGCATTACAAGTGCTACCCAAGTACCATACCAGTTTGTGTTAATATTCTAGCAATATTTTATAGATTATGTAGGTTCAAATTTTATATCAATTTTATACAATTGCCACACACAATTTTGTAGGAAATAATATACATTGCCATTTTTTACAATAGTTCTAGTTTTTTTAATAATACCCTGTACATAGATATATGAATGTAAATAAGCTTTCTACAGTATTTTTTTAAATAAACGTAGTATATGTGCATACGTAATTGTCTCAGTATTTGTTTGGAGAGTGGTGCCTGACATATGTTTCCCTATCTAGTGCCATCATATTCATGTGGTCTACATAGCATAATAATAAAACAAACAAACATGGCAATGAATATGTTTAAAAGCAGGGGTGTGGAAAGGGAACCCAACAGCTTACCTGGTCGGTGACTGCAGGGGTCTCGTAGAAGAAAGACACAAATAAATAAACATAATACAAGAAAACGTCGGAACTGTTTCGGCCAAACAGGGCCGACCTTGCTCACTCGACGAGAGCAAGGCCCTGTTTGGCCGAAACAGTTTCGACGTTTTCTTGTATTATGTTTATCCATTTCTGTCTTTCTTCTACGAGACCCCCGCAGTCACCGACCAGGTAAGCTGTTGGGTACCCTTTCCACACCCCTACTTAACATTAACTAGCCGTTTGGCATCTCCTATCTATCACCATGGCAATGAATATGATACTAGGAAAACGCTTAAGTCCCGCCGCGTTGTTGGATGAGCGTAATTGGTGCATTGAGCTGCCATGTGTTATGCGGATTTTCAGTTGTTCTGTGAAAAAATCATTACTGAGTTGAAGATTTTTTAAAATTATATTGAATTAAATTAAAAATTAACTTAAATTTTTTTTTTTTTAATTAATCGTAATTTTTAAAAGGAAAAAGTCGTAATTTTGAAATTTTCATGAGAAATAGTTATTCGATTGCGCACAAATTTTACACGAATGTATATATTCATAAAATAAAGGTTCTGTGAAAAAATCATTCCAATAGGATAAAGCATGTAGGTGTTATAAGCTGAAGAATTTTTTTAAAATTCGAAAAAAATCGTAAAGTTGCAATTCTAATGAGAAATAATTTTCCGATTGCGCTCAAAAACGTGGCAGTTCTAAGTTCAGAGATTTCGAAGGCCTCCATAAAATTTCATTGTAATTGGAGTATCGGTTTAGCCGGAATCGTGTTAACAAACACACAAAAATACATACAGAAAAAAAAAGAAAAAAAGATAAACATTCCGGATTTTTTTCTCCAGTGTAGTGAAATGAAATCTTCGCTTCGCTCGCTACGCTCATCCAATTAAAGCTTGTTAATTAAAAAATAAAAATACATGTAAAGTGACTCTGTTTTAACAAAGTTCTTTTTTAACAACCTAAAAGTCAGCTTTTGTCAAGTTTGTTATAAGTGGGCTCGACTGTATATGATTTTATGAGTGTAAGGTACACCCGGCGTCAGAAGTAAATAAAGGGGTATCATTGTATCTAGCCCTTGATTTACTTCTGACGCTGGGTGTAGTACCTACCTACAGTAAATCCTCATTTCTTACTAATATTCGGTTAATTCAAATTTCTGTTGAATTTGAACAATGTTTAATGAAGCCCCTACAGAAGCTTTGGGTAGGTCTACTAGGCAATAGCCAATATATGCATAGGTAGCATATTACGTATATTAAAATAAAACAGGGCTTAAAGTTTATTTTATTTTAAAATTATATTATATACTATAATTACCTAATATGTAGACGTACATACATATAATTCTAATCTAACCGTGGTTTTTAGGGTCTATTGGAATTTGACTAGAGCAGGGTTGCCACTTTCAAGGATATTATCCTTTTCTCAGGATTTTTAGAGTGTCTCAAGGATAACAGGATTTTGGGCAAAATCTTAGGATTTTCTACTGTCTTTAAAAAATACATTAAATTAATACATTTTTTAAATTCAGACAAAAAAAACAATGTAGACAGTAAAAAAACATCAGGTAGGGCCTACTAGTAAAAATAAACATAAGTGACTGCATAGGCCTCACATTTACTGCAAGTGGTAGTTATGGTGAGTAGGCCTAAAAGTAAAACATTACAATATATAGGAAGAAAATTCTGATTCTTATGCGTTTGTCTGCACGTAATTTTGACTAGATTCTCGAAAATCAGGCTGGCATAACATATTTTATTTTGGTATGAAACCTGAAAATTTGTGACATTCCTTTGCAGTTATAATACGCTACCTAATGCTGAATAACTGTTTCAAGGATTTCTCAGGATTTTTTAAGTATCTTTCAAGGATAAAAAAATTGACTTGGTGGCAACCCTGGACTAGAGATTAGGTGTAGTATTAGTATAAGTAAAATAAAAATTATTGAAAAGGTGACTGCATTATCGAACGACAATGTTGAACAAATTTTGAAACAGACGGGCGTATATTGGATGACTCAAAAAGTCAACGCCAGACATTTTCTTTCAGTTCAAAATTCTGTATTGTGAAATCTTTGAGCGTCTGTGATTGCAAAATGTAATTTTTTTGATTTATTGTCATTCACAAAAGAACGGATAGCAGTGGTACCGGTATCGCGGTCCGCGTAGCCTAAAGCGCTGAAATTTATGATGACACTCATTTTAAATCCAGAAAACATGCAATTTAATAATATTGATTATTGATGATTGTGTGAATTTGTCTGTTGAGCTTACTTGTCTGGTGAAGTCGCTCCTGTGGGATAACCAGTTTTCCACCAGTCCATGGAGAACAGGCATGTATTGTTGTCTAAGTGCTAATCTAGTCTATGGTAGAACTCTCCTATTGGGTGTGTTGGAAGTGCAATTATCAACCTTTGCTATGAATGAGAATGATCTTGTTGATGGATGATAACAGTCTTGGGCACGTTCCCCCAAGAAAGGAACTTTAAAAAGTTAAGTTACTTCTGCCTAAAAGAAAATGAGACGTTCCTCATTCCTTTTCAATAAAAAAGGAACTTAGTTCCTTTCACGTTCCTTATATCATCACTGATTTAAACAATAATAAATGTGAAATAGTTAATTTATCATTACTCTTATTTATTAAAGTGAGTCCCAGGCCATCTGATGAGGGTGGCGCCATTTTCGAAAACACAAGATGTCACATTGATATTTTTCATACTCCAGTTCACGATATCAGGTAATGGAATTCAATGGGATTACGACGGTGAAAGGAACTTATATAGGAACGTTTAATTCGTTCCAAGTTCCCCTCGAAATAGTAACTTTACACGTTCCAAGTTCCTGATGTAAGAAAAGTAACGCATTCCTGGGAACGCGTTCCTCCCCAAGACAGGATGACAACAACAATGACTACCTCTCCTGAAATTCAAATGACAACATATGGCAAAGTAAAGATGTATACATAACAAGGGCGGTTCCACAACAAGACAATCCGACTGAAATGGGTCTGGCGAGTGGTAACCAAAGCTCATTTCACAATTTACACCAAGACATTGGGGATTGGCCGACCAAGTTATTTATCTAGTAGACCACCAGGGCCTCGATTCCTGTGCATTTTTAACTTGTAACCCCTCCTTAACGCCATGCTAGCCCCGACCAATTACCAGGCTGCAAAAGGTAATAATGTTTCTTTTTAATTAGACGAGTGAGCGCAGTGAATGAGTCTTACAAGTACAACACAGGTCGAAAGGAACGGCACTCACTGCAAGAATGTCTGTCTGTCTGTCTGTCTGTCTGTCTGTGTGATCCCATATGGCCAAACGGTAAAACAGATTGAGTTGAAACTTTTAACAGACATCCGTGACCAGTTAACTGAAAACTGCTAACAAAACGTGCAAAATCCGTTGCGATTTAAACCTACAAGAAATAATAAATTCATAAATAGACTGCAAATGTGTAGGATTTAATTGAACGACAATGCTTTTGTTTCTCAATTTGGTTAGTTGGAAAACATTCAGACAGGTGGAATTGGTAATATTTAATACAATTCAGAAGTTAAAAAATCCATCCCGATCGGGGTTCGAACCCGAGTCTCCCACATTCCAGGTAGGCGCCTTAGCCAACTAGACCACCGAGACGGTAACTATTTAACTTCTGAATTGTGGTTGCATTATAGATCTGAATGTATGGAAAAGAATGTTTTTACATAGTACTGTTTTGTGTAGTGTATTAGGCCCTATGCTGTTACCAGTTTTGTAGCATGTCCACTTATAATGTAGTATTCTAGTTTGGCTAGCATTATTGTGACCAACACAATCAAATGCTTTTATAAAGAAACAGTGGCGGCTCGTGAATTATATTGTGGGGATGCTGCAAAAGAAATGGGACGTTTCCCTAAGTACCACCATAAGTACCAGTTGATGTGAACAGCAGAGCTCTCATGTTTTAGCATTTGAACTACTAATTTACCTAAATTAGAGTAACCTTTATCCATCCATATTATATCGCAAACAAACAACGAACGAAGAAAACAGTAAAGCTTCCTTGTTACTTCACAACCACAGATCCATTATTTTTTTGTGTAAATGTCGGCTGTACGATGCTCCCTTACTGATTGCCTTCTACGTTATCACGAATAACGGCATTGGGACTTTTTCTGACCAGCATGGGCCCCTCCTCTCCATATCCCCTAGGCTAGAGTTTTGCATTATGACCAAATGGTACCAACAAAAAAACTACAATTTTTCTTTATCTTACTATTTTCTTCAAGAGAAAAATGATAAAAAAAAACTATACTTTTAAGTTCAAAATCATTTGCACTTTCACTCATTATCGGTGCGATCCCATCTACACTACGCATAGGGGAAGAGATTACAACTCCCGATAAAGACCGAGCGTGGGAAGGGAACGCAACGTAAACAAACAATGCCGAGCTGCGGCGAGCGTTGCCGAACGAGCCTCAGTTAGCTCAGTGCTGGCAAAGCAGCACCCGAACAGACTTATTTCCGCTGCGAGGAACGAGGTGATTAAGCGAGCGAAGCGAGCGTTTCCATTTGACTCTGCCGGAAAAAATAGTCACTGGTTTTGTTTTTTTTTTTTTTTTTTTTTTTGTATGTCTCGCGATAACGTTCGAACGGAGGCTCGGATCGAGTTGAAATTTTCACCATCCGCAAGCTTTGTTCTCGATTGAATGCCATTAGTTTTGTGGCAAAATCGTTCAAAAAGTTAAAAAGTTACATTAAAGTTAATCGAAAGTTTTTTTTCAAACTTCACGGCGACAAAATCTGAGATGGCCAAATCATTTAGAATGTCCGTCCGGTCACGAATATGTTAATTTTATTTTGATCCGATAAGTAGTGTAGATGGAAATTACATTATAACAAAGTACGGTTACCATGGCAACGGAAAGTCGTGCAGCTTTTTTGGCTCATGATAGCGGTCGAACGAAGGCTCGGATCGAGTTGAAATTTTCACCATCCGCAAGCTTTGTTCTCGATTGAATGCCATTAGTTTTGTGGCAAAATCGTTCAAAAAGTTAAAAAGTTACATTAAAGTTAATCGAAAGTTTTTTTTTTTCAAACTCAACGGCGACAAAATCTGAGATAGCCAAATCATTTAGAATGTCCGTCCGGTCACGAATATGTTAATTTTATTTTGATCCGATAAGTAGTGTAGATGGAAATTACATTATAACAAAAGTAACGTTGCCATGGCAACGAAAAGACGCGCAAAGTTTCTAATGCACTGCCACCTAGAAGTAATCAAAATACTTTCGAGGAAGCAGTCTATTAATTGTCAACAAAGAGTTTAAAAAGTTTTCCCAAGGAGTCAAGGTCCTCTAGATGGCGGTGGATTTTAAAGTAAAGATTTAAACACGGGTTTACCCAAATACCTTGGCAATAATAAATAATACTGGAAACGCGAACGTCGTAAATTTTAAAATTTTAAAAAATGTGCAATGTGGGTCTAGCTATAGCACGTGCTCGCTTATCAACGCGTCCAACTGAGCGTTACCTAGTTTAAATCATTTTAACATAGGCAAAGTTGACTGCAGCGTCTCAAAGCTACAGCTCACCGTATGCGTAGAAATGAACCGCTACCGCTCGACGGAACTAACAGAAAATCACACAGCCAAACCAATAGCAAAATTCAATGTGTATAAACTTGAAAAACATAAAAATAACTTATTTTTTTAACTAGGCCGCTTCGTGAACGCTTTTCCAGTCGCGTTGATGGATGAGCTATTTTTTAAATATTTCTGTCCAATGATTACAATTTTAAGTGGGATCTGTTTACTGTTTCTACAGTTACTTGTGTTACGGTACTTGTTAATTATACACCTCTAAAAGGCTTATAGTATTCAAACCTTTATTTCTATATTATGATATTATATGATATATATATGATATGATATATTTATCCTATGAATTTCGACCAACTTTTTCAACTTTTTTTTTCAAAAGGCACTACATTATCAAAATATTTATGTCGATGTGAAATATGAACGTTGTTTCTCCACCCGTATGGTCAGAATCCGACCAAATATCACGAAAATATCGAATTAAAAATTAGTGGGGGAAAACGTAAAAGTACGATTTCTATGAACAATATTTTTTCAAATGTCTCTAAATTCATAACAAATATAACCAGTGATTTTACACGTTACCATAAAGTTTCATCAAGATCGGAGTAGCCGTTTGCCAAATATCACAAAAATATCTCATTAAAAATTAAAAATAATCGTAAAAGTATTCGATAATCATAAGAAATATTTGATCGATTGTACCCAAAAACGTGGCAAGTCTAAGTTCAGAGATTTCGAAGGTCCCCTCCAATTTTCATCTAGGCTATGCCGTTTTCCCGGTAGAGCGAACAAACAGACAAAAAAAAACAAAAAACAAAACACCAGAGCTATTTTTCTTGGAGTCCCCGGTAACCTAAGGGAAAAAAAAACAAAACACCTAAGTGAAATTGAAGTCTTCGCTTCGCTCATCCAACAAGTAAATATTTATTTTATTTTCTCTTTTACTAGTGGTAGCTGCAGCTTCCCAGCTCTAACCAGGGGCCGCCACTGTAAAGAAATCAATCCTGAAATAAAATTTATTTATTTATTTATTTATTTATAATTTATTTAACGTCTATCCTATTCAGTTATAAAAACTGATTTACAAAGGAGGACAACTAAATAAATCTAATTACATAGATGCAGAAACTACAATAAACTACATTTAAGTACGGTACATATTTGAAATAGTAGCATTACAACAACAATGCATTTAAAACACAACAATTTTGTTAATAAAAATGATATTAAATGTATTTAATGAATGAATGAAATATAAAAAAGGAGGGGAATGAAAAGAAAAGGAAAAAAAGGAAAAAAAAGAAGAAAACATTAAAAAGAAAAACGAAAAGAAAAAACTGATTTATTTGACGAGACTACTCGAATGAATATGATGTTTGCTAAAAATCAGAAACAACAAATCAGAGAGTATAAAAAAAATAAAAAAAAAAGCATCTTGGCCAGGTATCGAATTTATGAGGTCGCAGACTATGCCCTATGTTGGAATAGGGCCTATTTAAGTTGACTGTTCCGTCTATAAAGTCTTTTTGCATCTCTGGTGTGACATTAAACTTATCTAAGAATGCGATCAAATGATGGTTTCTTAATATTTTTAGGCAGCTGGAATAACCCTTTCAAAATATATCAGTTTTAATCAAGACGGTTATTTTGGGGCCATTTTGACTTTTATTGGGGAAAAGTCAAAGATGGTATTTCTGATACATACAAGAAAATGAAAATGTGGATGACATTCTAGTTTTCATTACTATCACGAATCAAAAGTCTAAAATAGATTTCATTCAACGCTTTGGCCCTGGAAATAAAAACGGTTGAAACCCCCCCCCCCCTTTAAAATTGACCCATTGGGCACCCCTGTACATCGCATCCACCACTGGCCAACCGGCCAACAAGTGTGTGGCTCGTTGGTCTTGTTGTTAGCGTATCTACTTCCCATGCAAAAGGTCCAGGGTTCGATTCCCGCCAGAGTCAGAAGTTTTTTAACTTCTGATTCGGACTTAAATCCATCAGTTCGTGTCTAAGGAGTTTGTAAACGGTGACTTTGGAGCCGTCCTAGCAACGAAGCACATAATAAATTCAGAGTTGTGCTGAATCGGCCTTGTTGATTCTGGCGTTGATTCGCGGGTGTTCGCACTGTCCATACCACTGATTGATATATTTCCTATTAAAAATAACGATCTTTGGTTGGTTATCGCTCACTCGCCGATTGCGTCGGGGCCTACAGGGTTGGCTTAGTCGCTTTGATTTAAAGTCCCCCACTGAAAATCAGTTATATAACTGAGTGGGTAGACTCTAAATACAATTTATTTATTTATTTATTTATTTCGACTCCAAAATAATAACTCTTTCAGAATATATCCAAAACGAACAATTTGGGGCCATTTTGACTTTTTCTTTTGAAAAGTCAAAAATGTTATTTCCTGGACATAGGCCTACAAGAAAATAAAAATATAGATACAATTCAATTTTTCATTACTTACACGAATCAAAAGTTTAAAATAGATTTCGTTCAATGGTTTGGCCTCGAAAAAAAACGGTTAAAAAATTCAGCACAATAGACCCCCTGGGCAGCCCTGTACCGCACACCCACCACTGGTTAACAAGTGGATTTCTACTCCAAAAGAATCAACCTATCATATTATATGGGTCTCCATGTCTCTGCAGCGGGGGGATTCCTACCTGGGAGCTGGTCTATATAGTTTTGCAAGCAACATTCGAGGATGACCCGGCACCTCCACCAAGCATCTATGGATCCCAGCTGGAAATTGTTGAAAACGAAAACTAAAAGATTGCAAAACGTTATGTTAGTACATATATATTATGTGGTTAAGGGCATCCGCAGAAAGAGGGGTAAGGCGGGCACTTGTCTCCCCTCTCCCCCTTGGAATCCTCTATAAAGCAATTCTATTAATATATTAATTAGACTAATAATATAACTATTTACGGAATACGTTTTTCTTTACATTACTACTCAACAATAAATATGATAATATATCCGGTGGATGTAACATGATTAATCTCGCAATTCCTGTTGGTGATTTTCTAGTTTCGAGTATCGACTGCACAAAAATTACATTATTAATTTTGGTATTGCATTCAACCCACTACTTTTTCTTAAACACACCAAACGCACTCTAAAATCCCGATTTAAAAAATCACCTGCGGCGCCAATGTTGGGGCTCTGCCCCCAAAAACCCCATGCTTGTCGCATGGAAGTACAAATTATAATTTTTGCCCCCCCCCCCCCCCCCGACAAAATTCCTGCGGGCGCCCTTACGTGGTCTAAAAACTTAAATTTGTCTTGGCTGAATTCCTGATGGAGGAAAGTGAGGGGGGGGGAGGATGGGATTAAATTGCCATCTCGATGATGATGCCCCAAACGTAAGAGAAATCTAGATGTTAACCTACACATTTGGAGTATATTCACAGCCAGATTCTCTGGTACAGAAAACGGCCACCCAAGTTGTGTATCGAGGTATTAGCGTTGAGTATGGAACCTTAGTTGTCAGTAGTCACCTATTTGCGGAATCTTTGTATTAATCCATTGCTATATGAACTTTGAATTTATGACCAATCAAAACAAAGAAGAAGAAGAAGAAGAAGAAGAAGAAGAAGAAGAAGAAGAAGAAGAAGAAGAAGAAGAAGAAGAAGAACTTGCGGGCCAAACCGCAAGAAAGTTCTGAAATGGACTTTAATGACCCAAATAAGGATGATGAACTTGAGCCAAGGAAATGGATCACGCTGGACAACACACTATACTATAGCTTGAATGCATGTGTCCAGTGTTCACCTTGCAAAATGTCCTTCCCATAATGTGCATTCGAATAGGCCTACAAGCCATTAAACAATACAATCCTCGTGATCGCGCCAAGTACCGTCTCTGTTGCGGCAGAGGCCTGCCAAGTGCCAAGCCTCAAAGTGGTTACCTACCCCTAAAGTCACTACATGTAACATACCCACAAATCACTAATAATTAAGATGCACTACTTGGCCATAATACGAGCCTAGCTAATGCCCTACTGTAAATATTATATGTTGGCTTAGCCTCAGTGAACGTGGGTGACTATGGTCATACTTGTTCACACTGCAAATTTATTTTTTTGGATAAGCTGATATTATTAGTTAGTAGAGCATTTTCAAGTGTGGTTTTGTAGAAACTATTTTGTGGCCATCATCAAAACCTTGTATTTGAACTTCTTTCATATTTTTAATTTAAAATTAGTTCATCAAGGTTGAATTAATATCGACTGAATAAAAATGCATGTAAACATATAGATACCTTACTGTAAAAAAAGACTGGAAAACCTTCAGTGATTAGTGAGTAGGATAATGCAATGCTACGTTTATGGTATGCATTTTCTTTTAGATTGGAACTTCTAAAACTTACTGTATACTCCAAGAAACGAAGCTTCCAAATAGGCTTGACCCGGAACTAATTGGTACAGAATTTTTGCTTATCATAAGTTGTTGGTTATGTATACCTACACATGCCAGAGAAACTTTACCGCTCTCCGACTCCCCTAATTTGCATAATTAATTAATTAGTCAAATCTAATTAAAATCAATATTCTCTGAATTTGAACAATTTTTATGCAAATGTGTATCAAACTAGATTAACCAAACAATTTTGAATCTGGAAAAAAATATAATTAAAACATTCATGGTTCCATCACCCTTAATTAATAATTTATAATTATGACAGCATTTTTAATCAGATGACTCCTGTGTCTAGTTGATAACATTGATAATTGTTGCGACGGTTGTATTTATTAGAGTAGTATAATAGGTAAGCTGTGTATAAACTTTACCGCATTTGAAAACACATAAACATGATAAATTTGCATAATTAAAAAATCTGACAAAATTATGCATTATGAAAAGTTTCAAGTAATTTGAACAACATCGATATGGGTATCAAATGAAAGATACAGATCCGTAGGTTTTTATATAAATATATTCAGGATGGTAAAATCATCTGTAATTGAAATTGCAGTAAAATGGGGGGGGGGAGGGGAGGGGGAGGATTGAAGTCACAAGCTCAACATGTTTTAAGCGCCTTCAAACATACCCATCATGCAATATCTACACTGCAGTCAGATATCAATTAGTACTTATTAATGTTTTTTTCATTATATAAAGAGTCGATTTACCTTATCACAGATTTTTGTCCAATTAAATTATTATCAAAAGTTTAATAAAATGTGAAAACAGAATGCAATAATGACTTTTTCTTTCCCGAAACTTGTTTATCTTCGCAAACCACATAATATTGAGTTCACAGATTTGGTTTACAACATTGTGGACATAATTTTCTCATTTCGTATCCTTGATTGTACTAACTTGTATTAATGACGTATATTTTTGTATATTTTCTCTCTATTTATGTACCTCCATTGATTATTATGTTATCCTTATTATGATTATTCGATCATTCAACAAAGTTTGAAGATGAAGAGCAAACTATACGTTAAACAGAAAAGATAAAAACGTATTCAAATCTACAATATTGGCCATTCCTTTACTTAGCGATGTCAAAAGTTGGAATTCCAACACGGGATTGTGTTTTTAAATGCTTTTCACCCAACACCATAAATGAAACTCGATATGAAAATGCATTCAGGTGTTTTCAACAATAGCATTTCTACAATAAATGAGATTGTTGAATGCGGTGAAAACGCAATGGCAAACCACACCTAAGTCTCAATGAACTACGAATAGAGAAGTTTAGTCAGAAACTTATAACTGATAAAAAGGTTATCCAGCCTGAGACACTGCCACCTACATCAGCAGCATCTTACTTCCTCAAGTACAAGTTTGGCTTGAAAATAATTCTCTTGATCCTTTGAAATTTGCATGAACTCTTTCAGAAAACAGCTTTGTACCTGTGCCTTACGGACATGCATCGTATCTTCTCTCAACAATACGATGTAATTGTAAAGTAGAGTGGGGGTTCGAATTAAGGTGCAATTGCAAGAAGCATGGCTTAAAGAATGTTCCAGTGTGTGTAGAAATTGCCAAGGTGTAAATTGTGCAAATTCGATAACAATTTATTTGGATGCTTCCTACGAAGTGATCAGGACATCAATGCAGTTGGCGTAGATGACGTCTAGTTGAGCTCTGTTTGAAACGCATTTATCACAAAAATAAATATCATAATGTTAATAATTTGTATCCAATATTTAGAAGGTTGTGAAAAAAGGGGAACATCAATTTGTCATCAGTTTAAAATTAATTAATAAGGCTTATTAAGGCGATCGCACATCTGTGAAGTTTCTACACAGGTAGTCCAAGCTATCGGTCTTGAATGGTCAACCATCAAAACAATAATCATTGTTTTTAATTCTTAGCTGGAGGCATCTTATCAAAAATGCTATGATAACAATAAACAATTTAATTATGATGATATAAACCAGAACCACATTTTTTGTTTTTAGTTTCGTTAGAAGGTTAGAGAAATACATTGAGAAGTATTTTTTATCAAAATCGGTGAAAATAGCCAAAATATGAATTTTAATTAGTTTGTTGCTTTAATTAATTAGACTAATTAGGACGGTCGAACAGTAGTAAAGTTTCTACACAGGTTGCCAAAGTTCACGGTCTTAAATGTACAACCATCAGAACAAAAATCGTCATTTGTTATTCGATACGGGAGGCATCTAATCAAAAATTCTATCATGATTATAAACAATTAATTATGGTACTTCAAACCAAAATTACATGTTTTAAATATATTGTTTTGTAGAAGGTTGGATTCTCCACTGAAAAGTGTTTTTTTCTTATAAAAATCCGTGAAAATAGTCGAAATATGAATTTTAATGAGTTTTCACATATTAATTAATTAAGCTAATTAGGGCGGTCGGACAGCGGTAAAGTTTCTACACAGGTTGTCCATGTTGCTGATATTAAATGTACAACCATCAAAACAATAATCGTTATTTGCAATTCGATACGGGAGGCCTCTAATCAAAAATGCTAGGATAATTATAAACAATTAATTAAGATGATTAAACCCAAAAAAGTATTTTTTTATATTTTTTATATTTTCTAAATATGTTGAATTTATCATCTGAGAAGTATTTGAGGTACGAATCTGTAAAAATAATGATTATATGAATTTTAATTAGTATTTACATTTTAATTAAATATGCTAATTAGGGCGGTCGGATAGCGGTAAAGTTTCTTTTTCATATAAAGATAACCTTAACAAATAATATTTTGTATACAAACACAAATTCTGTACCAATTTGTTCAGGGTCAAATGGTTCGTTTCTTGGACTAGTAGCCTACTTTACTTTTTGTAGACTTTCTTTGAGTTTACATTTTGCCGGAGTGTCGGCGTAGTAAACACGAGGGCAATGATGTCGCACTGTCGTCCTTGACCGTATAGTGAAGCATTATTATAAACAGCATATTTTATATTATAGTCGTACTACCAACCATGTTAGAGAACTTCTTCGGTTGGGGCAGTCCAACTTTTCAACACTTGTTTTTTTTCAATGAAAACATACGCACCCAAAATCCTTTCCGTTACAAAACTACTTACGTTAGGTTAGTCGACCTTTCCGCCTAGTTACCTGCCGCGCTAGTTCTAGGATATTTTTGATAAGAGCGCACCCGAAATCCTTTCTGTTACAGTGTATAAAAGTTGGACCGCCCCAACCCAAGAAGTACCCACTTTAGAACAACCTGCAACCCAAACCCCAAATATCTAATGTTTGAATGTTGATATACGCTGGACTTGATCTGCATTTGTGGTATTGAGACGACGAAGATGAAGAACAATATTAGCATTTGTGGTATTGAGACGACGAAGATGAAGAACAATATTACAAAATCCGGTAAACCTGTAGTAGAGCGGACGTGGGTATGGCTAATACTCCACCTACAAAACCTTTAACGTCGCTATTTTAATTATAAAGGACTTTCAACGGAAAAGTACTTTCGCTTAAAAAAGCGACGTTAAAGGTTTAGAAGGTACTTTAGATTTAAAACAGCAACGTTAAAGGTTTTGTAGGTGGAGTATTAGCCGCTATAATACCCACGTCCGCTCTACTACAGGTTTACCCAAAATCCATGTATGCATGCGGGATTTTAACCCATATCCCTCCATGCGCACCGATGGTACACCCCAACCGTATGCGCCACCGTGGACGGACACCGAAACGTCAACTTTGAAAGCAAATGTATTCCGCTAATAAAGTTGCTCTCTGTGGCGGATACAAACAGGGAGTGCCCCCCCCCCCCATGATCATTTAAAAATAAAATATTTTATATTATTCTATAATATTTTATTATTTTAAGTGCAACCAGCGTAGCGAACGGTATACAATAGTATGTATAAAAGGCCAACTTATATATATATAGAAAGTATGAAAATCACGTAGGGCTAGGGCGGTAGGGGAGGGAGTGCTGAAGTTGTGTGTGGAGTGAAGTTGGATCGGGATGTGATTGTGCACGTCGGTGTCGCCTATCACCTTTTATTTATTTATTTTATTTATTTATTTATTTATTTAACGTCTATCCTATTCAGTTATAAAAACTGATTTACAAAGGAGGACAACTAAATAAATCTAATTACATAGATGCAGAAACAACAATAAACTACATTTTCGTAAATATTTGAAATAGTAGCATTACAACAATACATTTAACACAACAATTTTGGTAACAAATAAAAATGATATTATATGCATTTAATGAATGAATCAAATATAAAAAAGGGTGGAGAATGAAAAGAAAAGAAAAGAAAGGAAAAAAAAGGAAAAAGAAAGAAAAAGAAAGAAAAGAAAAACATTAAAAAAGAAAAACGAAAAGAAAAAAACTGATTTATTAGACGATCCCACTCAAACGAATATGAGGTTTGCCAAAACCCAAAAATGGCACTCTTGTCGCTAAGCGGGTCCAACTTTCAACCACACTTTTTTCCCAATAAAACCAATGGAAAACAACTTCAAATTAGAAATAAGTTAATATTAAGTAAGTATAGTGAGTAATTAATAGTAAACACTCTCGAATTACACGAATAATGTCAAATAATTTACATTATTGAACATGAACGTCGTCTCACTCTGATCAACGCGCCATTTTGGATTTTGGATTTTGGTTGTTATTGTCATTTACTTAGCAGGTGTCACCAACCTTTTTGCGATATTGTGGTTATTTTATAAGTAAACAATCAAATAGTCGAAGAGCACGGGGGTTTGGGGGCGGACCCCCCGACGGGGTCCAGGGGCGGAGCCCCGGCGGGGCGGGGGGGGCGGGGGGGCGGGGGGCTGGCCCCCAGAACAGAATGAGGTACAAACAAACAAACACGACAGGGACCGCAGGACAAACGTAAGTTTGGTGTGTTTTGGTTGGTACGGTGGAGAATGGAGAGACTGCCAAAATGGCCGCCGTGATCAACTAATAACAGTGCAATTAGTCTGTGAGTAATATTGTGTTCACCTATGTAATTGTTAATTTTGCAAAGTGGTGATTAATAATAAATTGTTAATATTGAATTTTTACACATTTATTTCTAATTTGTAGTTGTTTTCCATTGATTTTATTGGGGGAAAAGTGTGGTTGAAAGTTGGACCCGCTTAGCGACAAGAGTTCCCCAAAAATCAGGAACAGCAAATCAGGGAGTATAATCAAAAACTTTCAACTAACGTGCCGCCTTTGGTGTCTGTGTGGTGAGTGCAAAATTGAGTGTTGACAACAGAACAGCGGAGCACGGCCTGTTGAGCTAAGGGCTGCTTGGTTTCAGTTCAGCACGTATGCTGTGAATAATGTAAGCTCGACATGACGACAAAGCAAATTGATACACGCAAACTACATTGTTTTGGTATTGCATTCATCCCATTCCCATCACTTTTCTCTAAAACGTACCAAATAATATACTCTAAAACATGACTTTCACAAATTTTCGCCTGCGGGGCTATTTATGGGTACTCTTTCGGATGGTATGCCCCAACTTTTAAACACTGTTATTTTTCATTAAAACATTCAACCTTTAAAGTCGCTATTTCAAACGAAAGTACTTTTCCTTTGAAAGTGTTTATATTTAAATTAGCAACGTTAAAGGTTTGTAGGTGGAGTATTTTAGTGAAAAAGGTTTGTACTGTCCGCCATGTCGGCGTAGTGTTGTTAAGTTGGGGCATACCATCCGAAAAGAGTACCATTTATGGGGGGCTTCTGAGTCTGACCCCCATGCTTGGTCCCTTTCCCACGAATGTACATGCCTGCACGAATCGCCCCCCTCCCCATGATTATGTCCTAGATCCGCCACTGGCTCCTCTTCACGCAAACAACTTCGGAACAATGAGTGATAAGAGAATTCGTTATTACCGTGAATGTTGTGCTGGAGATGCTGAATTGTGCTGCTGTCTGTTGGTGCAAATCCAATGGTGGATTGAATTCTTGAAAATAATGTAATACACTTTAATCTTATTTCGCACTTTTCGACACTGGGCAATCATAAACAATAGTGTATTGGCCGTTCAAAGTTGCACTGTCAAACTGCCATGCAAACTGTCAAAGTTACCCACACCCTACACTATCACCAAATCTTAAAGAACAGAACACACTTTCCACATCCACTATATAAATTCTTGTGTTGCAATATACCTACACTTGCATGCGATTAGTAATACGGATATCTGTGTACAAACAAACCGATTGATGTGAGAATAATCCGACTGTGTAACAGACAACAAAACTCTCCTCGCCTCGCTGGCCCGAGGCTCGCGGCCGACTGACACACACACGAGCATCAGCATCGAGTGACTCAACCGAGGCATTCAACATGCATGTTCTTATTGACGCGTTCACAGTTGCGTGAATGCGTCAATGTTCTAGTTACCGCAAAAAATAAAGTTTAAATTAAAGTTATAGGCCCTACTCGGTCTTTAAAGTTACAGCTCCTTAAATAAAAGGGAAGTTTTGAGTTCCTGAAAATAATGTCAAAAAGTTCACGTTAAAAGTTCATTTATAGCGGAAAAATATGGTATCAAGGATTTAGGTCGCTATTTTTACCTACAAAAGACAGGATCATCAATCTGGTTATGCTTCCTAAAAATGATGCCACTTTTTTCCACAGATTTTTGTAACTTTCCTTTAGAAAAGGAATCAGTTTCTAGGAATATTTACCCGGGAATTAAATGTGTTATGGACTTATGGAGTGCAATGTATACCCTTATTCAGGTAAACTAGGTAACCTAGGACAATATTGTGAAGGATTGCTTGTCACGACGGGATTCGAACCCGGGACCTCTCGAATCAGTGTCAAGCGCTTAGCGTTCGGCCAAGACTGTCGGTTATCGTAGACTAGACTTCTCTGTCCCGTCCTCTATTCACAATTGTATTGTATTTATTAGCAGCTGTGGGATTACATGATGCCGTACGTGCATCGTAACATAAGCATTGTCAGAATTGTTGGTAGATTAGGGCCTATATACATTGATTAATTTACAATAAAACGACTTCTTTGCTAATATTTACCAGATAGATTGTATACTAATATTTTTTACATTTTCATTACCTACATCACTCATCGAGTGAGCAAGGCCTTGGCTCAATTAGTTTAGGTCATTCTTCCACGACGGGTGGACGTGGGGAAGCTGTCACTGGAGGCTTTATTATTGTAAATATGGTAGGTCAACCACCGGTATATCGTGATTGATGTTTAAAATTAATCTGATAAGTTTATCACTACGTTTGTCATGGACATTTAAAACAGTTTTAAAAGCTAAATCAGTTTTCGTAATTCGATTTTATGTTTATTATTGAAAGGCTAAACTGAACTGTAAACTGAAGGCGAGGTAAATGAATATGATTTACGATTGATGCTTCTTAACTGTCATTTTTCAATAAACCCGCAAAAGATTACTGATTAGCCATTGAAATATTGTAACCACTGTTAGCTCTCAGGCAATTGTATCGCCATGTAAACATATTTTAAAATCAGAGGAAGATAACTGCAATCTTAGCTAAATTGATTGATTGATTGAATATTGCTTAACGTCTCATATTTATGCACTTTGGCTAATCGAGACGATGAGTGGTGATAGATGAGGATGAAGAATGAACAGAAGGGAGGAGGGGAAACCCGGTACCGGCATATAGCCTACTCCTTTCGAAAAGTACCAAGGGGACCAACGGCTTAACGTCCCATCCGACAGGACGGTGTAACTTTGACAGTCATATAGGTTCCTCCACTAACCCGGACTGCCGAGCAGACGACAAGGAGAACGAAGCCGTTACACTAGCTTTCGAACCCTCCATCTGCTCTAACCAGCGGTATACGTGAGTTTCAGGATAGAGCGGTCACCCACTCTACCCATGACCACGCCCGATTCTGCTTAACTTCGGTGTTCGAGTGGGAACCGGTTAAACGAGCTCGGCTAAACCGCTGGCTTATCTTAGCTAAATGAGTGAGGGTCTTGAATATAACAATTTTTGCGGAACATAACGACCCTGTCAGCCATTATATGCAAATTTTGGGACAAAAGTGTAACTCTGAGCTAGGAGGTGCTACACTAAATTTAGAGCGACAATTTTTTATATTGTTTCTAGTTTCTACACATCATTGCCTTCCATCTCCTTATAAGGAAAAACGTTTTTCTGAATTACCTAGTTCGATGTACGATTTTTTAGAAGGTACAAATAGGATCCATTCAGATGTATAATGCAACTACAATTCAGTAATTAAAATTTACCCTTCCTGATGGTCTAGTGGTTAAGACGCCTTCCTGGAATGCGGGAGACCCGTGGTTCGAATCCCGGTTGGGGCGGACTTTTGTAATTTCTGAATTGTAGTAAATAATGTACAAATAAGAGTTTTGTACCTGCGGACTCCTGCGGACGCAAAAAATCGTACTTCGAACGATATTTCAGAAAATTGTTTTTGCTTACAAGGAGGTGGAAGGCAATGATGTGTCGTATAGAAACGATATTAAAAAAATCGTCGCTCAAAATTAAGTGTAGCACCTAGCTCAGTGTTTAACTTTTGCCCCAAAATCTGCATATTATAATGGCTGACAGGAACGTTACGTCCCGCTCCAAAAAATAAAGCATATTTTCCCGTTATATATTCAAAACCCTCTTTCATTTAGCTAAGGTTTTTCTCACTCATATTCCTTCGACTCATCAAATATCGGTTAGAGGTCGATACAATAGCTTTAATTCTTTTGAGTTGTAGAAACACATCATAATCAAGATACAAATCATAATCATTAAGACTGATTATGGTTTGGCTTGATCAAGAAACTGAGCAGGGCATCATAGAAAGGACATGGGAGAGTGTCACTAAAATGGTAGAGGAAATGGGGTGGGTGAAGCTTGAGGACCGGCGTAAGACAGGGTACGTGTCTAGGGATTATGAGGGATGGTGGGGAACTCCACAGTTACATGATTACAGCTAACTATATTGGGACTAGGTAGGCACGATCATTTGTGGCAATACGAGAGAAGGGCATGGAAAAGGAAAACTGACCTGGGAAAATACTTCTTGAGAAAAACGACAGTTGATTGAAACGGGCTCACTGAGGGGCAGGTAGGGGTTGAGAAACTCAAGGAATTCACCAGTTCTCTCAAACCCATGATGGCGGTGGAGGAAACCCAAAAAGGTGGGGTGGGTGATGAAGGGAGAAACAAGTGAAGGGAGAGAGGATGAAAGAGGCTCACCACTGGTGAAATATGACCAACTGCAAGATGATGAAAACTACTACCACTACTATGATACGATCGATGTGGGAATAAGTTCAATATCAATATTTGTTTCTCGATTTGGATAGTCGGTCGGTCGGTGGGTTGGTAGGTGGAATTGTTAATACTTAATACAATCCAGAAATCCAAAATTTGTAAATAAATACATTAAAAACGTGAATAACTACAAGAGTATGAATTTAATGAAGTATGTTTAACCCATTTTTGCCACGAACAATTTAGAAGAATGGATTTTGTTCTTAAAATTTGTTTCAAAGTTCTCAATGGTGGAGGTGCCGGGTCATTAAACGCGAGTGGGAGGATAAAATATTGTTATGAAATTTTGGCGATTCCCTATCAAGTTATCAACTATTATCAGCCACACATTATAGTAGCATCATTATTTCTTTTTTTGTACAAATAATAAAATTTTGCTATCGATTTGATACTTTTGTGTACCTTGCTAGCCAAAGAGAGACAGCAGTGGGTTTTGAGAGAGGATGCTCTGGCCATCTAGGCAAGTAGTGGTGGCAGAGGTGGAAGATACAAAGACAGTAACAGTAGCTTGTAAATATGGCGGCTCGCTTGTTGATGGCACAGACATAATGGAACAGAGACAAGTTATATTTGTTAATTTAATGTCTAACCTATTTCAGTTATACAAACTGATTACAAGAGTACAATATTTAACTAATATAAAAATATAAATAATAATATAAATATAAATTCGGGTGCCCATATTTACCAACCAAAAAAGGGGGACGATCAGTGGCGGATAGCTGGGATCTGGAGCAAAGCCCAGGTGCCGAAGGCCCTTTTGCCGGAGGGGTTTTTACACCATACTAGTTATTTCGTCATGTTGTAACTGAAAAATGGTAACTCCAGGAATAACCATTTTGTTTATGATGGATAAACACTTGGCTAATTTTGGGTGTAACATTTTAATTTCATTGACCAACTAAACAATCATGTGTATTATAGTATGATTAGGCGGCGGCATTTTACACATGAATGACACTGTCGATACGAGACAAAACGAACACTTACTACACTGTGAACACTGTGTGAGGGAGAAACAAGCAAGCTATTACTCTTGTCGGCCGCAGGTACAAGTAGTGAGCTCTCGCTGACAGATGGTCGGTACTTTTATTGATAATAAAAGGGATGCGAGGTAATCGTAATAAGCAGAAAGTTTGAAAAATGCAAACAGATTTTACATTTAAAAAAAAAAAGCGGGACAAAAGTGCGGCCCACTGGGAGGTGTGGTGGGACACAGGACACACAGCTGAAGATCGGTACTGTCCCGCTTTTGGTGGGACGTCTGGGCACCGTATGTAAATTCCAAGATGGTTTCCACATTTGGGTAAAACTCCTGATGAGTCAGCATGTGAATCAATTTTGGCTCCAAGTAGCAGAAAAATAAGAAAACTAAGGGCGAGCTCTGGCCGGTTGGGGTGCGTGTTGCAGAGAGAGCTCTCGCGCAACTTTTTATTACACCTTTCGTCATTCACACAGCCTTACTCATATTTATTTTCTTCTTTCACTTTTTCTTCTCCATACTTGCCGGCCCTCTCTGCAATGAGCACTCCTCCGTTCCCACCCAGTTTAACCCATCCTGTCCAACTTCCTCACTCGTTCCCATCAACCCCCCGCGTCTTCCCTTACGTTCCTCCCTTTGGAGGGAAGAAAACATGGTGGTAATCCACAATTATGGAAAAAGAAAATTTGGAAGATTCCAATATACTTGAAATGGGCACTGATAACTCTACTGTTGAGTGCCCTAAAACAACATTAACTAACTAACTAACAACTGCTTTATCGAGACGAGACATAACATGCATTCACCGCATCTAACATATTTTATAGTGTTCACCATAAACTGCTTAATTATTGTAAAATTTTACTGTGTTCCCAATTTGTTTTAAAACTACAAACGAAAATATGAATATACTAGTTCACCATATTGGATACTCTTTTTAATACTCGAAAAAATAAAATGACTAATGACAATGTGATATGTGAAAAATTAAGGTAGGATTGAGGCCAGTAGAGCTATATATATAATATAAGGCCCAATAGTGTGGTTGAATAAATTGACAAGGTAACATCTAAGTAACTGTATATATTATCACAACAAATCACTCACATACGTGTGCAACTATTTACAATTTATAAGAACTTGTTAGGACTTGCTATCACTTCGACAATACAAAATTGTAAATAAATACAAGTAGAAATATTGCAGCCAGAGGTCGTTTGCCACAAAGAGCAACTTAACTTCTTTCATCTCTGTACAATGACAACCTCTAGGTAGGTAATGTCCAAGCCATAAAGAAATGTATATAACAATGTCTTCATATTGGACTATCAGTTGCACATCCTCACAAGGAAGACGACAAACGTTTACACTTGTACACAATTGTTGTAACACGTAGCAGTGGTATCGAACTTCGACAAACGTTGGAAGCCACACATTTCACATAGCATGCATCCTTACCAAAAGCTCCAAACGACCGATCGGCGATCGGGTCTCTCATACTGCATGATAAAATTCTTGATCAGTCTGTACTAAAGCAGCATATCCTTCAATTTTAAATTGGAAGGTATAAAATTCAAATGAATTTAAACATTCACCGAATTACTTTTGTGGGATTATCCCTCAACATTTTCCATCTGATACAGATGGTCAATGTTACAAAAGAATGGAGTGGTAAAACAATTGGAAATTAATGTAAATGTAAAAAAATAACTAATATTTACATAGAATTTCATACAAATACAAGTGTTTAAATATTGGCACAAGTTACTCCAAGTGTACATATTTAAAATAGAAAATCTCTGGGAAAATAGGGCAATGTTGTTAATTACGTTCTATATAGACATTGCTATAGTGGGTCACAGTCTTAAAACTGTTGATTTCCTATCTTAGTCTTCTTAATAGGACAATAGTTTGAAGACCGCCGTTGTCAGTGTATGGCCAACTCACAAAGAAGATATATTTTCCGTTTCCCGAGGTATCTTCTAATTGGCCTCTTAAAATAATAATGTAGTTTTACTTTTTGAACACATTTGTCTTATAGTTTCAACAATATAATTCCTCAAGTCAACTAAATAACTTAATAAAAGCTGGCCACTAACTTAATATTACATAACTTAAACTAGAAACAAAGCAATGTATTAATAAATTACATCCTGAGTAATGTACATAATATTTCAACAGAAGTCTATTTACAAGTTACAATGCTTACAATTTTAACAAAACAATAATAAAACAGTCAGGAAGTTACAACTCCGTGACAGATTCTAGGCGTGTTCATCCATGCTGTTAAGTTAAATGATATCCTATAACTGCCCTATTTTACAAGATGTGGCAAATTGTGGGACCGTACATAAAAATAAGGCAATATAAGTCAATACTTTAACTGTTTAAACATCATTTTAAAAAATATGAGGTTTCAAAAGTTAACGATAGCTAGATAGATGCTTTTACCCTTAAATAAATAATGTATAAGAAATACACAAAATGATGTTGAATGTAAAGTACCTTTGACAAGGTGTGGAAGCACTAGCGGCAAACAAATTTGTTTTACAGGTTTGTTTAAGAAAATGCATTGATAAGTAAATCATTTTGCCAAGCTTTTTTGATACTGTAAAGTTAGGTATTTAATTCTACTAGGTTTAAGTAAATAAATGAAGTTATATAGTAGTCCTATAACCTTTGTGACCAGTAATTAATTAACATAGGGCCTATGTTTAGCCTACTGATTTTGATATTAATTATTATTATTATTATTATTATTATTATTATTATTATTATTTACACAATTTATTGGTCGGGACATTTCGCCGCGTCGATTCTGCTTTAATTAATTGACTTGACTTTTGGAATTGACTTTAATTAAAGCAGAATCGACGCGGCGAAATGTCCCGTTTGTGTAAATTATTTACCGGGCCGCGAAAGCCTTAAATTTGAAATTATTATTATTATTACTATCTATAAAATAAATTTTGTAAGCCTACAATTTTTTTAAAAAATAATGTTGTTTTTTTCCTTGGAGTTGATTTTTTAAATGTAGATTGTTTATAATATTGCTGACCCAAAGTATATCTTGGGTTATTTTATACTTGGCTAATATTTTGTAGAATTAATTTTGCCTCAAGATATAATATGTACTACATATTGTTACAAATTTAAGTATCATTTTAACAACAATTGGTAAAAAATAGTAATAATATTAGAAGAAAAATGCAATTTATTTTCAGAAAGCAATTGACTGTCATGCTTGCATCGGTTTTCAATTTTCATATTAGAAATTTTTGTCTGATGGCATTTATGCTGCTACCTCATTGCAAAGGCACTCTTTTTTTACCTAAGTTAGAATAACAATTATTTGGAGGTTAAAAATTAAAATCACATGTTGATCCACAAATTTGAAGCATGGCATGGCATCGTAAACACAGAACAGATTAGCAGAGATGAACACACCTATAGCTTATTGCACTAAAACCTGCTCCACAGGGAGTTTTCATTTATAGGTGGGCAAGTACAACATAACATAATTATACATACAGTACTCAAGTTACTAAAAAATTAACAGAAAGTGAATCACTGAACACCATTAAGTTCATCGATTTAACAAATAGCAGCACACGACATTATGGGAAACTTGAAATGCCTACTAATGATGACAAATCAAGTCAAGTGCCCCATATCACGCTAAAGAAAACTAGTAAAGTTAGACCTTCACAAAGGACAACCTCATAATCAGGACATATTTTAACCTTTCGTCAATGCATCCATTTCTAATTACTAACATGTCTTCAGAGATCTTGTTCAAGATTTAACTGTAAGTGTGGGATATGTAGATATACTGTTGATATTTTCTTTATGATCAGACATCTTTTTTTTTAATATTGACTCCGAAGGATGTTTGCACTTGGTTGAGAATGGATTACTATATAATTTATATTATCGTACCTTACTTGGAAATTAAAATTTGTCCTTGAAACCTTAAGTTAATTTGTTTATACCACAGCATGTGCAATTGAATATTTGAAATTACTGTAGCTCTACAAAAGTTAATACATTATGCAAAATGTTTTTAGATGTTGGAATAAATGTTGCATCAAATGAATAAAATTTCAGTGTTTTTCTGCTATAAATAATAATACTACAAAGCTGGCATTTTTTAAAACTATTATTTTTTTGACAGACTTGATGGGGATACATACAGTAAGTCTCTTTTAATACGGTACCAAATGAAAACCATGGTTCCGAGTCTATTATACCATGTTTATATTACTAGCATCGACACCAGTTGGAATGCGAGTTAGAAATGTGGTTGAAATTAGCATGTAAAACTCAACCGTCGTTGCAACCTAAGTCCGTTTACACGACAAATTTTACCTGCGTAACGTACCAACCCGCAAAAACACTATTGATATAATTTTGATAAAAAAAACACCCCGATGGTGTTAGTCAACAATATAAACTTTTTGGTTTCTTTCATTAAATCAATTAATCGTATTAATTATTTATTTAACCAATTTAATAATAATGTTAAAGATTACGTATATGAGCATTCAGGCCATGGTTAAAAATAAAATGGAAACATCTAACTAAAGGTTGATTGTCTTAAGCACATCATAAAAATTAAATTTAACTTACCTACTTCCAACATAGTGCAAAGCCCTATTTCAATTACCTACAGTTGTCCAATTTAAAATTACAAATACTGTAATGACATTGGATTGGAATATTCACGAAGCTAATTTTTCACTCTACGCAGCCGCCAAACTATTTCAAGGTAAGCTGTTGGCTCCTAGCCTCCTATCAATCTTTCCCCACCCAACACTGTAGAAACTTATGTGTAATATTATTTGATATTTTACTATTACAGAAATTCTGTAGATATCCTATTGTAAACTTGTAGGAGATCTTATGCCCCTGACAAATAATGAAGCTGACTATTAGCAATGGTAAAGGAAAGGAATAACAATGTCAAGAATATCCACTACTACTAGTAAAACACTGTCCTGAGAAGATCTAACTTCAGTTTTCTTAAGATAAAAAGCAAACACAATCCATGATTTCCAGATACTTGGCAAACTTTCTCAGTAAATGCGGGCGACATGACACATGAGGTTAATCCCAGTCAACTGTACAGGAAATGAAGATTACAAATGTATTGTAAACCAGAGTAGGCCTTCATTTTAAAATGCACACTGCAGCTGAAGTCAAGGCATGTTTGGGATCTTATATTTCTTTTAGGCAGCATAACACTGGCAAAATACTACAAAGGATGTCATTTAGGCAGCATTACACTGTGGCAAAATACTACAAAGGATGTCAAACAATTAAATACTATTTAACAAAATATTGGTAAATGCTTTGTTATTGATTGGATGATTGCCATTAGTAAAACAAAAAAAAACAATCAATTATCTTTATTTTGCGTAAGCTTCTGCCAACAAGCACTTATCATTATTCTTTATATTAACAAGGGACATTTGCCATGTGTGGGATTATGGCTATATTTTCTGAAGGTAATCTTTGATATATGGCAAATTCTCACCCAATAATGAAGATAAGTCACGTGCAAATGAAGAATAGAGATCAATAATTTCAATTTTGCTCGTGAGCAGTGGTTGTTTATGTATTAATTAAAATAGGTATGTTATACTTTAACTGGCATTCAAAACTGTTGATAAATCAATGATTGACTCACTTGTTTACTGATAGGTGATATTTTGTCTTCTACTACTAGAAATTGATTAGTCATAACATAATTAATTGAATGACATCCTGATGTTTATCATAGCATCGGAACAAAAGTTTGCCTATTATTCGTCTACACTCTGGAAAAGCTTTGATAAAAACATCACAACTAATATCATTTTATGTCACTAGTTTGGGAATGAGGTAGTTCTCCATTTTCAAATAATTAATCTATTTACTATGCATACTAATTAATTACCCTACATTTTAAAAATAATAGAGAGAAAGATAAAGTGTCAACTGCTACATAATAGTATGTTGCATTAAATAATTTCCTTCTTCAATAAGCTGTCAATGAAGTGTACAGTAATAACTCAACATTTATGAATCAGTTCTTATTGATTTTTATACACATTTCAAGTTTGTATGCAAATTTATTATAATTTATAAACAATGTACTAAAATCAAACCATTTTCGATATGAATTGAAAGTAAAATTAGTCAGTTTTGTATGTCTACTTTAATATACATAGGTTCTAGGGAACTATGTATTGTGAACCAGTAAAAGCCTAGTGACTGACAGAGGTAGATGTGGAATGATACTGCTGATCAAACTGATTATGTACAGTAGTTACACCAGGTTTAGAACAGCATTACAGACTGTTTTATTTTGTACTCGATTAAGAGAAATAATGACATGTTTATTTATTATAGATAGATAGTGTAGTAGGAAGCATAAGCCTGTCATAGTAAATTGTCTGAAATGGGAATATTATATCTTCCAGAACTTGCAAGCACAGCATGGTTTGGTATAAATCTGTTGTAATATAAAAATGTCTAAAATTCACTTCATAGCATACATACTTATGATTATAATTTATAAACAACAATCTTTGGTTGTAAAAACAAGTATCACATACGAGACACAGAACACAAGAATTGTATGATACGATATATACAATTATAAACATCACCATCCTTACACTTACATACCCATGGAAATGATTCTGAATTGCGGCGCTTGAATAGTCAGAATCGATATCATGTCCCGTGCTTCGCAAAAATTGAGATCTGTTGATTATACATACATAATTACACATTCACAAGCATTGCAGTTTACTTTTCTTTAGAAAAATCACACAAATAATGTCAAGGACATAGTAGGGACGGAAGTCATGAGCACATTTACCCTATGGCTGCTTGGAGATCAGAAAAGCTGAAGAAAACATAAATACTTAGTAGAGCTAATATGGCTGTTTGCATGAATAGTATACATCATGTCATTATTGGAGAGCGTATATGCTTATGTTTCTATTTAGTTTTATAATATTTAAATAGAAGCAACATTGAATGATAAGCAAGCATTAGGATAAATGTGATTTCAACGAACCGTCCAAATTTGTCCACCTCGTCACAAAGACAAGTCTTTCACATAACTTTTGTTAATCTTTGTTCCACTTTAATTATTTAATAACTTATTTGACCTAGTTTTTTGGTGAGGACACTGCTAACATCAGCCAAACCGCTCCTTGACAAGGAACATTAGTTTTTTCTTGCCCTTGTAGGCGACCTTCATGTTCTCCACGAGCTGTGTGAACTGAGCGTGTCCGTCGTGCGCTAGGAGGAAAGTGTCGCGGGCCTTGCCCAGGAAGTCTATGAAGTCTCCGTAATGACGTGGGGAGATGTGCGTCAGGCGGGAGTGAGTGGTGTTGACGTATGCGGCAACGGCAGCCTCCAGTAGCTGCCTCAGGGGGGGCCGGTCGTAGGAGAGAGGCTTCACCCCCCCACCGCAACCTCCCCGCCCCCCACCGCTGCGGTGGTGGTGATGGTGGTGGTGGTGGTGTTTCCCGCTGTCTGAACCTGTCACTGGGTGGGGACAAGACATTCCAGGCGCCGTCATAGAACACCGACGCAAGATGTCCGACAGAACGGTGGCACACTGGACGTTCTTAACCAGAAGTGGGATCATGTTCGTCAACTCGGACTTTCCCAGAGAGTGGCTAAGCGCGCACGCCCAGTGGATGTCGTTTATAGCTGGATGTGTGTCCTACAAGAGAAAGTTACCATTAGGTTCATGAAGCTGCTGGTATCATTAGAAATATGGTCAAGTAATTGGCTAAGACATTTAAATCGATCCTATACCATTTTTTCAATGTAAAAAGCTGCATACTACATGAATTGAAGTACTGTACAATGTACATTTATTATTCAGTAACTGCATCATATTCTGTTCATCCATAACAATAGAAACACAAAACTCAACCAATTCTAATTTCATGTTTTTCATTAACGTTACAGCTCTCTAGTAACTATCCATATTAACGTTAACTGAATGTCAATGCCTCAGATCTATACAGAGTCCCCAAAAAATAAAATACACAAAGAAATACAGGTTTTCAAGCTATTTCAAGTACTATTTCGAGATTAACTCAAGCTCAACATTTCGTCCATGGGTATACGCGTTTCCAAGCAAAGATAGATGGCAGCACTAAAATGCAACATGTCGGCCCGATCGGTGATAGAGGCGAGCTACTTACGGCGGGCGCTGTATATTCAGTTGGCTTCAACTTGATTTTTGTTAAAATTTCTGATCATTTGCGAAAACTTTGTTGATTATGTCATATCGTCCGCGTATTTTATTAGTAAAATTCGTAAGATTTGAGGATCAACTTTATTAAAAAAATTAGTACAACAAATAATTGAGATTATTTGATGAGATTAGCTCGAATAAAACAAACCACAACTGTTAAACTATTAAATACAGGAACAAGTGTATCAAATAATGTTGAATGATGAAGATCGATAATATCTTGCAAGAAAATGTTGCCCAATAATAATAATTTCAATAATTTACTTGATATCCAAAAATCAAAAGAGCTGCTAGCAAATTATAGCCCTACACTTGTTTTGCACTTTTTCTACTTCGTTTTACAATGTGAACGCAATCGGAGTAGGCCTATATATATACATTAATCTACTATACACTTAGGACTTTTGGTTTTTAAATATACATTTTATTAAAATAGACCTATTGAATAGCTGATGGCCTATTTTTATTATTGTTTTGTATGTCAATAAGGCGCGTCATTCTGCAGACAGCTTTAAAATCTTGTAGGTCATATTATCATTATACTTATTCTATAATAATATAAATGTATTATTATGATATTATGTAAAATGAACAATGACGGTAAACGGTATATTTATTTAGGCCTACATTAATTAGTATATAAGGTTGAAAAAGAGTTGGGACCCTAATACAATTAATATTATTTTTGTTATTATTTTGTTATTATTATTATGACTTTATTTATATAATTTTATTATCATAATAAAACTAAAGAAGTATATCTCAATTAAAAGTGCCATAAGCGAAACGGTGTGTGTGTTTACTATAATTTGTGAACATTCTTGACGGTTTGAATTTAATGTAGTATTTATCATACCCTGTTAGTCTTCATTTGGTGTATAGCCTATATACCAATGATTTATTATGATATTATAATTAGAGAATTGTAATATGGATACAAATGCCATCCTCGGTGTCTCATGGGTGCATGGGGTGCAGGTCTGAATATAGTAATATTATTCTGGTGGGCACAGTCTCGAATCCCGCATATTGGGGAGCGATTTTATCATTTTGGTGCACCCCCATGCTTTTAATAATCATTAGGGACACTGAAAAATGGTAAATAAAAACAGTTCATTTCGGTATATAAAATAGGCAAAACGGTGCAAAAACTTGACAATGTGGTAAATAACGGTAAATA
This sequence comes from Sweltsa coloradensis, assembly GCA_024449915.1. Classification (NCBI taxonomy): domain Eukaryota; kingdom Metazoa; phylum Arthropoda; class Insecta; order Plecoptera; family Chloroperlidae; genus Sweltsa; species Sweltsa coloradensis. The sequence continues at coordinate 121,660 of JAMZAV010000711.1, forward strand.
AAAATCCACTTTTTTTCAATTGCAAACAAATAATAATGTACTTTATTTAAAGTAGGTTGAAGGCTACATTGTAAAATGCAATTTTTCTGACAAGGCCATCCATGGTTGTATGAAATTTAGTAGGCCTAGGGCCTAGCTAGGCCTAAAGGTGCTTACTCTAGCTAGCTACACTAGGGCCTAGGCCTAAAGGAAATTTTAAGCACGCATCTTTAAAAGGTTAGCAACAAGGAATTATCTGGGGTCTAGGCCAAGCCTAGGCCCACAATGGATTTTAAGCACATCTAGGCCTAGGCCTAGGGCCTACGTGAACAACGAATTATATTGGGCCTAGGCCTAGGATGGAGGCGTAAAATCCATGTTCTTGAAACTCCGATTCACGGACAAAAATGCTTACAACTTTTGGCATTTTGACTTTAATGCAACGAAAATGCAAGAAAAACGAATTCTGTTACGAAGTGAAGCCAAATGTGGCCTATTCCGAAGTGCGTTGCGCGTATATCGACTAGTCGCGGACGTGCATTCGACCTTGGTCACGTGGTGCGAGTGCGACTCGTGGGTTCAACTAATCGATCTAAATTAGGCAACTCTCGAAGCTCGACACGACCGTTCTAGCTGTGGGCGTGATACGCGAGAAATTGACTGTTTTGATCGTCGAAAATACGCAAATTTGCTTCAAATTATTAAAAAAAGTGAGAATTTCGCGCATAATTTCGTGAATAATCTTCTTTTTGGTCTATTTCGTGTGAAAACATAAAATAGCTAAAATTCGCGAAACTTCGTGAACGCAAAATGCCTCCTCTAACCTCAAAACATGTTCCTATGTTGTCAAAAATACTTAGAGTTGTGTTTTTTAAATTTCGTGCAAAAACCATTCACGAAAATTCGGTGTCCCTAATAATCATCAATTAACAACATTTTGGGAGAGCAACGACAATGTACCTGTGATTGTACATATTTATAAGTGACAAACACGGAATGACCAGTGTTCTTCAATTAAGCACATAGCGCGCTCCTCCGCCTATCACTGATCGGACAGTTGCAGTATTCGCCACCAGGTAGCAACCCCTTTGCTTGGAAACGCGTATAGCCAGCATCTATTCTTGGATCAAAAATCAAACTACTACTTGATACTCTTGGTATACTGAGACATCTCTGTAGGTTCGTTACCAAATGTGTATTTCAAGTGTTCAGTTCTATATGTACTAAGATAGTCGAGATTTAAGGCTATTCCAGAGCACTCTTAACTTAACTATTTTTTGAAAGTCAAAGCAAAATAGCTGAAATATGTTGAATGAAAGAGGAACTTGAATATAAAAGGGGAAAAATGTTTGTTTTGTTTGGACGGGACAATAGCTCCATTTTGGCTATTATATGCAAATTTTGGGTCAACAAGAAAAGTAGTGTTCTAGGTGCAATTTTTTTTGTTTTTTTGTTTAAACACACCTTTGTCTCCGCTACTAGTAGAAGGGAAAATAATTTTCTGAAACACCGGTTCAAAACTTCTTATTTGTACCATGTGACAAAAAAATGCAAGCAGAGAAAAGGGTGTGTTTAAACAATAAAATAATTGTAGCTCAAAATGAAGTATTGGACCTAGAACAGTATTTTTTACCCAAAATTTGCATATAATTGCCATTGCTCTGTAAAAAAATTGAAGTGTCTCTTTCATTCAACCAGCTTTCAGCCATTTTCTTTTGACTTTCAAAATATTGTTAAGAGTGCTATGAAATACCTTTAAGCTCATTTTCTCAGAATTACAAAATCCAAGATGTCTCCATCCATACAGAACTAATGCTACAATTTGACTAATATAGTGGTGTACAATTCTAAATTTCAAACATGTGCAATTAGTGTGGAAAAGGCCAACCGGCTAGTTTAGTTTAGATTGGAAAAAGGGTTGAAAGGTTGGGAGCATAGAGAACATGCTCTATGCTTATTGCTTTCCCAACCTGTCAATCCTTCTCCAATCTAAACATGTGAATGATGTATGAGAGCCTTTTCTACTGTTGGCAACCAATGACATTATCTTCATCACTGCGCACACCTGCACTAGCCAATACGCTACAACAATGCACACCTGATTGTACGCAAGATGTACATTCTTCATGGCAAGCATAGCGAGTTTGTAAGCGCGCGTGGGGTAGCCTCGATGTTCCATGTATCTTGCAATAGTGAACAACTGAGATGATGTCATGATATGCGAGGCCGCGTCGATCACAATCTGATATGCCGTTTCAAAGGCAAGAGCTTCGTTCTCACACAGAGTGAGCGCATTCAAGGCACAGTTGGGAGGATCCTGGAAACAAAACAGGCAATATTTACTATCTATCTACTGTTCAACATGTCCCGGTGTAAAACCAGTTACTCCAAAGTTCAAAAGTTGGGGGAAGTTCGATTCCATAATGTGAGATTGAAAAAGGTGTGTTCATAAATAACCTGGATTTCAGTTTTACAAACTACAGTAACTACATGCACAAAGGAGAAATATGATCTTTTTGCATTTTCTGATCCATAGCATAACATAGTTTACATAGCAACTATTATTTTTATTATTTATTATGCTCATATACTCCAAGAAAAGTGAGGTACTTATTTCTAGTTTCACTAATGTAATATTATTTATGGCCAATATTGTCTTTTACACAAGTTTAAAAAATATATGTTTGTAGTATTTAGACAACACACTCAGTTACAAAAACTGATTTTCACTGGGGTAAAAATTAGATTGAAAGTGAAAATAAATCATTTTGTATGACGTTTCATTTATGTCGGTTGAGTATATAACTTAAGAAAATAATAATGTTCATAATATCAATGTTTAATGAAACATTCCAAGTGAAACATGTTTAGAATAGAATACATACTTTGGTGGCACACTGAAGAGCCAGATTTCTGGCGCATCCAGATAATTCTTCCTGTTGAGCAAATGTCAGGTTAAGCCTCATGATGGTGCTATGAGACATGATGGTGGTTGCTACGGGGCCTGAAACGTAAATTAAACAAAGGTCATACTAAGTACAGTGAAACCTCAAATATGTTAGTAATTAGACATGTGTCAGGTTGGGAATTTGGGGTAAACTAGACAGTCATAAAAGGTGCCCGATGTTAAACAAAAAATATGGGATGGTGGAGGTGCCGATCCAGATACACACTTTATTGTGCTTGGCTACAAGATCACATGACTGCTTGTTAGGGGGGCAGTCCAGATTTGATACATCTCCATAAAATTAGAATTGGGATTCCACAGCATTTTTGTTTTTTTAGAAAATAAAACACAAAAAAAATCCAATCTTGATACTCAAACCAAATATCGATAACAAAATTAGTTTGTCGATATCTTTTGATTTATCAATACTTTTAATTTTTTAAGTACCAATTTGCAACCTATTTTGGGTGAAAGCACAATTATATTTCCTATAATGTACAAAATGCCAATCAAAGAAAATAAAGACAATAGAAAATACATTGGGAGGAAATTCAAATTATTGTAGAATTATTTACAAGTAAAATTCATTATCCACCTGAATATGCAGCAATATTACAGCCGTTTTTTTCTCACCTGACCCGAAAACCTGAAGCAGTTTGCTACCCAAACCCAACCCAACTGTCAAATCCTTTACCTACACAGTTCTACATTGCAAGGACTTTCAAAGATATGCCTATTTATAACCCTGTTTTGCATGTATGTATCAGCATTGTAATCAGTATCGGTATCGGCCATTTTGGGAAATTCATCCCATCAAACACCTACAGAAAATCAAAGAGTTTGTGAACAGTCGAGGGAAGGCCCAGAACTTAAGTGAGGCTACGATTGCCCACCTGACCCCTCAGGAACCAAGGACACCGACCTTCTACATGCTACCAAAAATTCACAAACCCAACAATCCAGGACGTCCGATTGTTGCCAGTTTTAACTCGCCCACGGAGCGCATATCAGCTTTTGTTGACCGAAACCTACAGCCCCTGGTGACAGGCTTAGAGTCGCACATCAAGGACACGTACGACTTCCTCGAAAAAATCAAAAGCCTAGCCATGCCTCTTCCAGCCAATGCCCTTATGGCCACCATAGATGTCACATCCCTCTACACCAACATCCCCACCACGCAAGGACTCTCAGCATTAGAACATTACCTCAACCACAGACCCCCCAACACCAAACCCGACACTCCCTTCCTAGTAGGACTAGCACAGCTAGTCCTATCAATGAATAACTTTAGCTTCATGGACCGACACTACCTACAAACCAGGGGAACGGCCATGGGCACACGGATGGCCCCGTCCTACGCTAATCTATTCATGGGCAAGGTCGAGACTGATTTTCTCAAAACCCAGACACTACTCCCACTCTGTTGGTTCCGCTTCATCGACGACATTTATGCCATATGGACCCATGGTGAAGAATCATTCGCCATCTTCCTAGAGGAACTCAACACCTTCTCCTCTTTACGCTTCACATGGGAAATCTCTAAGCACCACGTCAACTTTCTGGACGTTGACATCGAGCTCCGCAACGGACATCTCGAAACCAGCGTCCATTTCAAGCCGACCAACAGCCAGCAATATCTACACTATGACAGCTGCCACCCCAACTATACCAAACAAGCACTACCCCACTCACTAGCCACACGAGGACGGAGGATCTGTTCGAACGAAGAGGACCTAGCAAAGTATTGCCACCGCATTGCGAATGCCTTTGTTGCCCGGGGATACCCTCGCCATAAGGTCCTAGATCGGATTCACCGTCCCAGTGTACAGCGTACTCCGCCCAGCAACGAAATCATCCCGCTTGTCACCAAGTGGCACCCAGGCCTACAGGTACTCAACGGGATCTTGAAACGAGGAGCACATATTCTTCAAGCATCGGCCCTCACCAACGACTTGGCCCTGAACATGCCTCGCGTGTACTTCCGACGGCCACCCAACATCAGTGACCACATCGTTAGGCACACCCCCGTCAGGAAGACCGACAAGCTCCCCCAACCCCAAGGTTCTCACCCTTGCAAGAGACCCCGTTGTAAAACCTGCCAAATTCACCCCCCCACTTCAACATTTACTGCTCGAGCGACTGGAATAACATACCCCATAAGGCAACACAACAACTGCACCACAACCAACCTGATCTACCAACTACAGTGCCAGCTATGCCCAGCCGAGTACATAGGCCTAACCACCAATTCCCTGAGCACCAGGATGAACGGGCATAGGGAGGACACTGTCAGGAAACTTGAACTAAAACCGGTGGCACAACATGCAGGAACCCACAACAGGGACTTCAATGACTGCTACACAACGAGGGTTGTTAAGTCATTACCCCCATCCTGCAACGAGGAACACTTAAGGCAATGGGAATTAGCGCACCAAATAGTCACCAGCTCGCGCAAAAAACCTAACCTCAATCTAAGATAGGCCTAGCCCTCCCTCTTAGACCACCTGACTCCCCCACATGTTGCACCGCCACCTTCACCCACCCTCACCCCCAACAGCGCCTTGTAATATATTGTAAATAACTAAATTTAGTTCTTCTCTAACGGTCGGTGACCAAGGCCGCGTTGGCCGAAACGTACGACATTGTGTATCTTGTAAATATTTATGTTAACCAGCCAGTTTCACGCAGCTGCCCATCTCATTTAAGGTAAGCTGTTGGTCTCCTTTCTTCTTTCCCAAACCACAAACACTAACCTAGCCGATAGGCATTCTATCACAAACAACAAAATCTTAATTTGCTAGTTACTTGCAATGATAAATTATTAGGTGATTTCAGCCAATGCACAATGATATAGTAACAAAGCATACTGAAAGATGTAAACAAATAGGTATTTCTAATATGAAAGCAAACAAAACTACAACAAATGTTCAAATAGTACAGCAGTGTCTAGAAGCTGCTAGACAATTGACTTACCTGTAGCTTCTGTAGGTGTGAACAGTTGATACCAGTTCTGCATTATGGAGACTAACGCTTCCACGCCTACTTCCGTTGCACACGTTACGAGCCATCGCACCATCTCACGTCGCCGCCAGTTCAATGAGGAGAGCGTCATACGCATTACCTGAAGACACACACAGTCGTTTTATTACAGATTCAAATACAAGAGGATATCAATATCATCTGTTTTCATAATGCTTTGCTGTTTAGGCAAATTTAATTATATATGAGTATAAATTCTACATCACTACCTAGTGTATTGACTTGTATTTTATACAAAATATGGGAGGTATTAATTATTACACCTATTTTCATTTCATTTGCAAATTTTTTAAATAAAATATTTTTTAAATTTATCTTTTAGCCAACTACCTAACTGTTGTTATTTTCTCAATTCCTATGTTTTAACGTGTATTACATTTTTATACATTTATACTTGTAACCATTATTATTAGTGGGGCTACAGTTTAGGTTTTAGTTTAGTATGTTGACCACATGGTTTTAGTAGAGACTGTAGAAAAATAAGACTGTAAGTTGTAAGCCAGCTGTACCAGTGAAAGTAGGTCAGCCACTGGCCTGGGGAGCTCGATGTGCGGGGGTGAAACGCGCGAGCACTTGAGTGTCGACTGGCGGCCGGCCAGCAGTGTGAACCACCCCAGAGTGAGTGAGCGGCAGTGCAAGTGTAACATATTTAAAAGCCAGTGTTATCTGGTTGTTAACCAAGTAAAGTGCGATCGTATAAATAAAATCTACATTTAATCATCTTCCATCACCTTCAATCAGCTTCAAGCCACCATCAACAATATTAATCCCACGTGTGAGCTAACCGTGCGGACTCAACAACAACACTACGCCTCGCCCGTCGCAGTCGTCGGCTGGAGCGACATTCGTACGCCAGTACAGTTCACGCCAAGAGTTTAGCAACACCCCAAACGCACAGGTCAGAACGTTTCAATTTTTAACATGATCAGCAGGACCCCCACGTAAAAATCGGACAATATATACAAAAGAGAAAACAACTGAATTGAAAGTAAACCATGAATAGTGTGAACAATTAGATAGAAAGACAGTACAAGCCCAAGAATTGATTTGATTAAAAAAAACATTGAATCACGTAGAAAATAATTATAGATTATAAGTTATATGATAAGTGTTAAGTTATAAGTAGATTAAAAGGTACAACTAGTAGCCCTAACAACTACTTACATTACTATTAAATTATTAGGGTAATGGTTTATTAAAAACAAGTAATTGATTATCTGAATCAGTAACTTCTATCAAATGGTTGATTAATCATTCTTTTAGTTTAAGGTCTATCTGTAAATTAATTTTTTTTTCTGTGTGAATATAAATAAATGTGTATCCACAGTACCTATTGTACCTATCAGTTAAGAACTACTAATCCAGGAACCCATAAAAAAAAACCTTTGGTACTTGTAACCTATACCGATTCCCTATCCTTGAATAAACAACAAAGACTGCCAAGCACCTTTAAAACGTTTACATACTACATGCATGCTAATTTTTCATTTTCTATAAATCTTTACTGTACAACTAGGCTACAGTGACTAATTTTCGTACATTAAAATAACAATATATTTGAATTTTATTTTGAAACATTTTCCAAATACTAGTTCTATTTACTAAAGTAACAACAGTGGATTGGTACATAATTAAAATAATTAATTAAGCATTTTGCACCAAGATATTAAATTTGATTACATTAAATTTAAGATAGAACATTACCTGCAGCCCTAACTCAAATGCAACACTTAGCAGGGTTGGATGTCTTGGACCGTTTTCAGGTGTAGCAAACCGAAATGCATCCTGTGCCAGTTTGAACAGGTGTGAGGAACTGTGGATGTGACGCTGCGCAAACTCGAGGACCGTCCTGAGGCGAAGAACTTCTCCTGCAAAACACACTGCGATTAATAGTAATTCTACTATTTATACAATTGATATCAGAGACATGATGAATTAGGGCAAGAGAAAAAAAATCTTATATACAAGACAAAAGACCACATATCTTTTTTGTAAATAGGACATGTGCTCCAACCATATAAGCCACAGCGGATGGCAATATTAAGTTACAGTTAGTTCTCGGTTGTAGTCATATTACTCCAAAATAACTTTTTACTGATAAAATTACAATTTTCCTACATTTCTTCAACTAAACGTTAACTACTCATTAAGAATGTAAGTCCTGATCCTTTAATAAGTAAATTAGGGTATGTACCGTACTATGTACCTAATATTATGGAAATTGATAACAAAATAATGAGGTACCTACTATCAATTGATCCATATATAACTATGTTATGCAGGGTTAAGGGAATGTGTGATAAACTAAAGATTTGTATTTTACCAGTATTGTATTGATGAGACCCACCTTTTGCAGCACTTAGCATGGTCGAAGCAAGCGCGCACTGCTGCGTTTCTATGTGACCCAACGTGAACCACCGAGGATAACGACTTAGGACGAGCGAAGAAACGTTCCCATTCACAGGATCATCAGCATCTTCATGCTCCTCCAAGATAGGTAACCTTCACATAACAAAAAGCAGCGTTAATGCAAAATAAAATTTGATTTGATGCAGTGAGCTATTAACTTGTAATATACTATTTGCCTATTATTTTTTTGTGTGGGGGGAGGGGGGGGGGGGGGAGATGGAGCTATCATCTAGTCAGGTGCTAGTAAAACACTGTAGTTCGTATGTGTTAAGTTAAACAATATTATTCGAGTTAAAGCATATTATTTAGAAACTAGGTTAGGTATTGTAAACTTGCCTGTTACACAGTACCGTTTACATATGATTTTTATTTTATTTGATATGTGGAGGGTTTATTTTATGGTTTGTAGCAGAAGAATAAAGCTTACCTCATTGCTCGCAGGCCAACCTCATAGGCAAGGTCGGGATAGTAGTTAAGCAGGGCTAGGAACAGGAACCGTGCGAATGTGTGCATCGGAATACTCTCGGGGTGAATGCCGAGGCCTAAGCCGCTGGAAGGTCCGCCTTCCAACAAGACTATCGCCTGCCGACGCAACACGGCAACCAGACTGTTGTCAAGCTCGATCTCTTGAAGCTTTGCAATCAGTCGATCCTCCTGTTTACATGACTTCTCTTGAGCGTACAGGCCACCCGGCATGATCCGCTGTTGACCTAGCCCTGCACACAACCAAACACACATTTGGTTTTACATAAATCATAACATTTGAAAGTAAGTTTATTGAGAGAGAGTGCAATGGCAAACGTCACATTTGTATTGTGCATGTGTTCATTGCAATTTTGAATAAATAATAAAATAAATAATGGAAACTGATTGAAAGATTATGCTTCTCACCTATGAGGGCCACTTCAACGGCTAACGTAAGATATGTCTCCGATCGGTCCCTAGACGCCACAACAGGCACATGGTGGTACCGTGGTGGCACCGCTGAGCTCGTGTCCTCCACGCTTACTGTGTCTGCAACAAAGCGCACAATCATCAAGTTAGTCAAATACAGCTGTTTAATTCACTATTAAACATTATTTATAAAGATAAACAGACCCATAAAAAGAAAAACTAAAATACTGTGCTAAAAACAATTTAGATACAATACATCAGGATCACTTATTTTTTAGGAATAGTTACACCGCAAACACTTTGTTTCCTGTTATCAACACTTAATCCTTTCTATATATTCCTTATATGTAAATATATATTTACTTCTATGCCTTTTTATTACTTTTATCCAAATCTAAGAAGTAGAAGTTCTCCTCAAATCAGCTTAATTAGTTCACTTTGTAGTAGGTATGCTAAGGGTTGCGTCATATTAGGCTATAACTAGGGGTGTGCGAATATTCAAAATTTGAATAATCTTCGCGAATAGTTGTCCTACTATTCAATTTGAATTGAAGACAAATGCAGGCTATTTGAGCTGATTTCATTGCATCTCAATAATATAGGCCTAATAGAAGCATAGGTATAGCATTTATAAGGGGTCAATAATTAAATTAGTATATCTTTAAAGGAAAGGTTTTGTTTATATTGGTTTACCCAATGTTCTTTGGCTTAATCCATTCACATTGCTTCACACGTACTACAATAGCCTATTTTCAATATTTTGTATCAAGTGCTTTATTGTATGTTGATTCACCCCAACCAACTAAGTTTCTTGAAACCAAAAATCTGCCAACTCACCAAAGTAGGATTGCGTCCGTAGCGACTGGTCATCTGGGATGAGTGAGGCATCCGCCAGCGTGTCGAACAGACACCCTATGGGATCGAGCGGGTGGCCGACCCACCCGTCCCCCCAGCCTGTACAAGCGTTGGGTGCCGAGCCCGACGAGGAGAGAGGCATCATCCCCGTACAGCGTGACGTGCAGGGGGCAGACATGTGGGAGCTGCTACTACCAGCACCACGCTACGCAGACAGACACAGATTATTAGACACTTATTGAAAGCAGGTGTACATGACAATCAATATTTTATGAGAGTCTGTCAGAAAACTTCTTAACCCAATAAACAATTTTGCAGTCACCACTTGCCTTGTTATTATCTAGTCTTAATCCAATCTAGGAATTTAAAGGTTAAATATGTAGATAAACAACAACAATTTGCAGATATAGGTGGATAGCAAGACAAGTGCAGACATTTTGTAACTTTTTGGGTTATTATGACAACATTATTTTATTTGGTAATAAAAAAATAAGTAATAGCTGTCCTTGAAAATTGACATTGCTGAAACATTAAGGAGTAGGACAACATGAGATATTGACAAAATTGCTGTAAAATTTTTAAATGTGATAAAACTAAAAACTAAAATGCCAGTGCAAAGATCTCAATAATTATTAAAACATTTTGTCACTCAACAATTTTAAAGAGAATAAAAAACCTCAACAGAAAATAAAAGAATTAATTTTATAAACTTTATAGTGCTAAGAGACGGTTAAAAACATAAAAAGCAACCCTCATGTTATTTGTGTGAGGTACACAAGATCAATGTGAATTTATCCATAGGAAATGTAAAGCAAACTTGTGAAAACTTTCTAAATTACGACCACTCACCTGTTGTTGACTTTCGTGCCACCGTCGTTGGGCGATCAGTTGTTGTTGCTTCATGGTTCGAATGACAGACACCGCTAGGCGCAATGCTGCCTCTTGATGGCCATGCGAGCGTAAGGCGTCCACGCGGGCAGCGCACGTTGGCAGTGGTTCTAAAGATAAAATTGCATTGTTTGTAGTTCAAGTTGAATCCATGGTTTATTAGTTATTATTTGCAGTTGCCATAAGCACTTTTATATCAGTGCCAACTCGACAACAATAGTTCAAACATACTCGCTCAACTTAGAAAGGTTTCTAGTCAAAATAACTTCTACATAATATTATATTTGTTGATAACGAGTGGCATAAGAATTAGTGTTAGCTATGTACTATTAAAAATTATTAGAGGCAGTGAAAAATGGTTATAACACAATTCTCGATTTTTTTTAATGTCCATTTTATTGACTAAAATGTAATATTGTCGACGAATTACATACACATTATGAAATAGCAAACAAAATGGTATGAAACTGATGAAAACAAGAATTAACTTGCAAAATAGAACCTTTTAGTGTGCAAAATGTAGGGAGATGGTGGAGGTGCTGGTCCACAATTTACGCGAATTTTGGTGGCGGTGCCGGTCCAGAACGAACATTACACGTGCGGCAGGCGGTACAGTAAACAGGTGACAACGCAACAGTGTTCCGTGACATCACGGGCTTCATGGAAATAGTCCTCCAAAATAACGGTGCGTACAAATCTTAATTTTTTGTTGGGAATCGATTCTGAATCGATTCTTGGGTCACATTGAACGATTCTAACTTTTTGGAATCGATGTCATCCCTAACTTAAGGGCTCTGTTTCGAAGGCTTCAATACCAATAGGGTCACTGCAATTGCCTTTCTCGACGTAGCCCAAGCGTTCGATCGGGTCTGGCATGATGGATTAATATACAAACTTCACCAAGCAGATCTCCCTCTGTATTTAACAAAAATCATCTACTCCTATCTGCAGGGTCGTACCTTTAAAGCATCAGTGGGACACGCAACTTCCACCACAAGGGAGATCCAGGCGGGTGTCCCGCAGGGCTCTATCCTGGGACCAGTGTTATTTACTATTTTTATCAATGACATGCCTAAAGTAGATGGGGTCCACTATGCCATCTATGCAGACGACACGGCAGTAATTGCTAGATCGTGGAATGCTTCTAGAGCCTTCGACCTTCTACAAAAAGCCATAAATGCCCTGGAATCATGGTTTGAGCTATGGCGAATTAAAGTAAACGTCACCAAAAGTGACTCTGTACTATTTACAAGACAAAGATCAGCCAAGTATGTCGACCATGATAGTCTAGAATTATTTGGGGAGGATATCCCAACCAGCAAATATGCCAAGTATCTGGGGGTCATATTAGATGACAAGCTCACGTGGGGTAAAACACATTGACAGCGTAGCCAGCAAGGCATCACAGAGGCTAGGGTTGCTGCATTGCCTAATAAAGGCAAAAAATGGTCTTTCAATTGCTAACTCGGTACTATTATATAAGTCATTAATCAGACCTATTCTTACATATGCCGCACCTGTGTGGGCAACTGCATGTAAATCATCTATTGACAAGCTCCAGAGGGTTCAGAATCGCGCATTGCGAATGGCCACGGGCTCGCCCTGGTACGTTCGCAATGTGGACATTCACCAATGGGTAGGAGAAGTTTCTCTTAGGAAATTTATGTTAAAACTATAACTAACTTACATCTTTTTATCACAAACTTGACCAGAGCGGAAATCCCCTCATAAGTGGTTTAGGCAATTACGACCCCAACCAGGCCTATAAGTACAAAAGGCCTAAAATGGCCCTTTCCTCACTAGATCAGTAAGCTGAACTCAAGAAGACTGATAGGCATTGCCTATTTACGTTATGAATTATCCTTTTCAATCCTAATTCCTTCCAACGTTTATATGTCTTAATAAAAAGTGACCAATGACCTTCCAATTATATTCATGACATCCCTTATCAAAACCATGACACAGCACTATGTGCTACAATCCTTTTTTTCATCCCAACAAAGTAAAGACCAATAAAACATGAAACATACTTAAACATCAGATGATCCTATAAAGAGCTCCAGCTCGTAGTGGGAACAAAGACGTAATAGCCCAAGGGCTATTTAGCAATAAGAAGAAGACAGGGGCTCTGTTTTTGTTTTTTTACAACGTTTTTGACAATTTTTGTGAAATTGTGAAAAACGCAATAAAAAAAAATCTGGGTTGTTATATCACCATTTCTCATTACCTCCATTTACACACATTTTAGTGCTTTAAGTTTATTTAATGTGACTTGACAAATTGATAATCAATTAATCATTTTATCAAAAATGCTAAACATTGCCAAAAGGTAGAAAAGCAATACATAATAATTATGTAATAATAAAATATTATGAATAATTAAAATAAGTGAGAAAATGTCATGTACTACACCTATTTTTCTTCAATACTGAAAAATAAATATGTGTAAGCTAACTAAGTAACATAGTTTTGCCTCCCAATGGCAAGGTGTTTAAAATGGTAAAACCTAGCCCACTTTTAAGATGCATACCGTGCCAGAGAGGTTGTCCTTGTGGATTAAAGCTGCCAGAGCTCTGCGAACTATCTGGCACATGACTACAATACGTGTCGCTGGAAAGGATGTGTTTGAGGTGCATGTTTTCCCAGGACATGCCGACAGCATCAAGCGCACGATGGAATACCGTCCGCGGTACCGCCGATGTCGACGCTCGCGCGTGATTGGAACGTTGTGTACCGTGCCTAGACCGTCGGTTGTTTTCTCTCGCCCGATATGCTGCGCTTTCTTCGTCCGAACTGCTGTCTGAGGAATCGTATGCCATGTGATGCTGGAAAATGAACACGGTTGAAATGAGGATGATTTAATGAATACAATGAGGGTTTTTTATGCAATACTCATGCACTAAAAATGATATGCATGTACACATTTTGTACGTACACAGGCCCCATAAACATTTCTAAATGTTATCTTATGTTATTGTATACTTAAAAGTATGACCTGAAATATTTGAGTGATATTTTATATTTAATTTTGTAACAAAGGCAGAATTCAAAACCTATTTACAATGAAGTAATCGCATTTAGAAATTGTAATTGAAATAAAATTCGGTAGAAAATATAAACCACTTTACTAAATGATGCATGTTACTAAATACTTTTAAAAACAAGTTTAAAAATTTAGTGGAGGTGCCGAGTTCATTTCAGGAAAAATCATAACCATCAGTATCACTCTGAAAGTCTACAAGCCTACAACACAAGTCTGCGTGGCTGAACTTATCTTATAAAGAGCAAAAAAGAAACATTCTTGATTTCATTTTCTAATAACTGTTTCGTTATAAAAGGCACACAACTACAGTAAAATGACAACAAGAAAGATTGATTTCTTTAACAAAACATTTTTTAAACTAATACTAATAATATTCTAGTGTAGTAGAGCTAAGTAAAGGCAACATATAAGATAGAGTAGGTAGAGAAAGAGTTGTACCCCATCATGTCGCGGAGGAGGCTGCGGTCGAAAGTCCGGATCTTCTTGCGGACAGACATCAATGACTGTCCACTTTTCTAGTAAAAGTTTCCAGTGCTGTTTTTCAGTCATGCTGCAGTGTGGGTTCAAAACTATACACACCCATAGGGCACCTGTAAAATAAAGTAGATTTCATAAATTGAAGGCAATTCAACTCTTCACTGTTGTAACTAGTTCCATGTTCAGCCATTAAAGGTCCTCAGACCCGGCGTGTCCTATGAGTTACACACGCGGTGCGTATTGTTAATAGTAAACCCTGGGTCTGAGGAGGTTAAAATCAATCAGCTTATTTTACTTTGAATACACATCACAATTTATTAGTTTTTTTCTGTAGGTTAAGGGATGTATTAATTATTGTTTTTAATTTAAAACAGGCTATTGCAATTATGAACTTATAAAATTAATGTAGTATTAATTCCAAAATGGGAAAGCATACTTTATGGAAAAAACAAAAAGCCTTTAACAATACTTGACAGTATGTACATTTGTATTTAACCCAATTTTAATTGTTTAAAAATAAATCAGGTATATAGAGCGTAGCATAATAGTTACCTAGCTGGTCCCAGAGTTGCCTGCACTTGTCAGTCATAGGCGTTCCCTGGGTCTTCCATAAGATCAGTCTCGGATCCGACAGGAACTGTTCCGTGATTAGAGTCAACATCCGCGCTCCATTCGAATCTCGCGCTCTCAGCATCTCCCGAACCTGTTGCACAAAGTAACTTTAGACTAACAGTACTTCATCCAATTATTTGTTACTAACTAGGTGAGACCAGATGGGACCAAATAAGAGATAAAGGTATTTTAAAGAACAAGTAGAAGTAAAAAGTTAAATGAAGCAAAGTGGGAATAGAATATTGATGTAGCTTGAATAGACCCATGGTGTAAGGATATTTCTGTGGGATAGGGGGTATGTATAATGTAGTTATAGTTATGTGACTGACTGGGTAGGCCTACACTTTAAAGTGACTCCAGTGAGTGTACCAACAGACTCAAGAGTATAATATTTTTATTCACCTACAACTATAAAATAGGTCCAACTTGGTATTTTTATGTCAGATAAATTTTCAACTGTAGTTTATTTTACTACACTCAAAGTATTTATTTATTTTTGTATTGTTACATTTTAGGAAAACATATTTATTTGCATCTCTTATTGGTACAGTCGCTAACTGACTAGTTCAGTATTTGCCAACCTCAGAAATCGAAACGTCTCATCAAATAACACGTAAATCACTAAAGTAGGCTAATGGGCCTATGGACAGAGTAATATTGTGTTCGTTAAACATTAAACGTACAATATGATTGCCTCTCATGTAGTTTGTAACAATAAATATACGATATGTAATAGTTGGAAACTTCTTCTTGAGAGTTTGGCCAACCTGGTATTTGGCTTGGCAACACGGCACCAGCAACCTTCTGCCTCTGCTTCTGACCGAGTGGATAGAAACGCGCCGAGAGAATGTGCCACCTCGAAAGTGTTTCATACCGAAATAAACTGTAGTTGCGTATATTTGCAATTTCCAGACGTAAATTACATTCAATAATTATTGGCAAAAGGCTTTAAAAGTATTATAAGTGTCCTAATTGACATCACAAAACTTTTACGTTCGTTTTGAGTCGGCGTGCATCGCTCTGGCCCTTGGTTAGGCGCACGCATCGCTCTGGACCGCCCGAGGTCTGTGGTCGCTAATGGCCCAACGGCTAGCGCGTCGTTTTCTATGCGAAGGGTCGCCGGTTCGAGTCCCGACTGGGAAAACTTTTTTAATTTTTTTGGCTCATTCCATCTTTATTGTTCATGATTTTTATAACTTTTCAACTAAAAAAACTCAAATACAAGGACATTTTTCCCTCAACATTTGCTATTTACGTCAGTAAGCCTACACCTCTCAAAATGGAGTTTATGTTATGTTTATGTATGTATTTATGTGAGTTGTTTATGCATACTTTTTATTTGATTTTTTACATCTATCACATTCTTAAAACAATCTTTTCGCATAGACAGACTGTAGAATGTAAATTATTGTCCATAAATTATCAGGCCTCCTCTAACAATGTTACACAACACGTGTTTCACTTATTTCGTAGTTAGGCCTACTGACGCGGTATCTAATATGGCTAAAACTGATTTTATATGTATTTCTTACTGGGCCCTAATTTTTTTACCAGGCCCTAAAACCAAACGGGCTCGGTGAGTGTGGTGAAATTTGCCGTGGACGGCCGCACAAAATCGTCTTTGGGCCTACGACAGAGATTCTATGAATCTCAGGTTCCTTTTCCTAATCAACTGTTATCTATTCAGCTGTTACATTGCATTCTGCATGACTGTGCTTCAATTACTATTTTAAGTTGGTAGTTAATGTAGGGCCTACATTCACAACAAAAGGCCAATTATGTTAATGGGTGGCTAGTCAATGAATCATAACACCCCAGGGATTTTTACTTTTTAAAATCAATTTAAACTGAAAAGGATGGATAATATCCGCCCGTCGAGTATTATTTAGTATTTCTAGGCCTCGCCAACTTTCGATTTATATATCCGAATCTGAAAGATATATCCAGCAGCATAACGTAAACACATCCGAACCCCGTGCTGTCATAGGGAAAGGCAGCCAAACCCACTTTTTAAATTTGGCTCCCCCCCCCCCCCCCACGAGTTCACTGCCATTGGTCAATTGCGCGCGGCTTTGAAGTTACGTCACGCAGCGTTGCCAAACCTTCACTGACGCTCCTGGTTATCACAATTATAGCTTGACTTTGGACGTAAAAATATCAAAATCCAGTATGGTGACATGTATTTTACAAATACTTTTCTTTTTCAGTGTTTAATTACCTGCAAATTGATACATAATTTAGTCATATTTCACTTGCGGTTCGTGTACTGTAGTACCTTTTTGGTCGGAAAGTGTAGAGTTTTGCAGGCTTGCAATGTTAAAGGATAGGGATTTACTTGATTTTTATTTCGAAAAATCTCCGAAAGTAAGCTGGTAACCCCCATTTTGCTTGTTGTATTATTAAAAAGCACACTATTAAGAGTATATATTATGAATTTCAGCCAAATTTCACTACAAGCATGTTTCAATGGATCGACTTTAAATACATGATTTTCTAAAAATTTGTGCAAAAATATGGAGACAGATTGCCCAGAATGAAAAAGAAGTCTGGAACATGGTGGAAAGAGGAGGGTAGTGGTTGAGATGAGAAGATTGTAGATCGAAGATGGTGATGATGACAATGAACAATGAATGATGAATGAACTTGAATAAAATGTTTACATATTTTACTAAATCAGGTCCCATATTTAGTTTCTTCTATTACTTTTCCAAGACATTGCCAACTTAGGAACAATAACAATCCTCAAAATGGTAATTGTTTAAATATTCATTAAATGGTAAACATGACTTTACTATCTAGAAGGAAACCAATCTTGACCTTACACTACTTTGTAGTAGGATCTTAGTATTGTGTTAAGGTAGGAGAAAGGCCATTTGTTGCAAAAACAAAACTGTTTTTAATCATGCTTAGTAAGCATAACAGAAAAGTTGTAGTACAAGTATGCATCTCTACTGATAACATTGAACTGTTCTATGATCTACTCTACAAGAATATGCTGCAACGTACCTTGGCAAAGAGTGAGTTGAGCTGCTTGTTTGCATTGTAGTAGCTGCCTTGCGACAGGTAGGACTTGACTTGCTCACACACTTGCTCTTCATCCAGGTGCCAACTGTGGTCATCGTCAGCACTTGCGCCTGCCGTTGGGTCGGGCGCACCTGCAAGCAATTAGACACTTAAGTGCTGACAAGGAATGCACACACCTGATTTCATACCCCTAACGCAAGTTTGGGGACGTGCACCGCTTCTACACTTCACTTCAATAAAGCCATGAATCAATTTATTTAACATTCCTAAACTGCAATTTACTCTGAAATTTACTCTTCAAATGGTTGCCTATTTAATTTTGTTGCTAGGATTTTGAAGATTTTAAAGAATCAAAGTTGGTGAACAAAGTTGGTGCAAAGAAGGTGTTTTTGCTTGTGGTATGTTGTACTTCAGAAGAAACTTGATCATTTGTTTAGCCAAGATTTGCTTTCTTTCTTTTGCTTTAGCATGCTGATAAATGCTTACAAAGTGTTGAAAGGTCTGTATTTAGTTGATGTAATAGAAATTCAATTACAAGTGAAACAATTTAGAGTAGGTTGGTTAAGATCATGATGTTGTTCTAGGACTATACATATCAAAATAAACAAGATTACGTATTTAAGGTTAATAACCTCTTCATCAGGTTTTAATGACAGTTAGAAACAAGACAACAGAATGGCTTTAAAACAAATAAACAATGCCAACTGAAACAAACAAATTTACCAATCCACCAAAGATCCATAATATAATGTGGTTGTGTTGTGTGTGTAAAAATAAAAGAACTTCTAAAATTTACAAAACAACAAGAGAAGAAAAACAATTATGGCTTTAGTTACAAAAACTTTCCAAATTCCAGAAAATCAAGACTAGGTCCATTAATCACATTATTCTAACGACACAATGCTAGCTCTTTAAGTTTACTTTATGTGGATTGGCTCATGAGGAAATGGATGAGTTGTTCCAATCCACATAATGGTATCTTTCCAAAACTTTGCTCTAATCTAGAGAACAATACTTTATCGCGTGACGTTTTTCGTATGCTCCTTCAACTCACCTAAAAGGTCTCTTTGTCTCTCAATGTATCGGACCATACACGGTTTTTGAGTTAAACAGCATTTCTTGGACAATGATTCGTTCTTGGTTCAGTAAGGTTAAATTCTTTCTTGGGTAAGGTGATTGAAACAACTAGTAGGAATCCCAAAGGAGTAGAGAGTTGACTGTTCGAATTGGTAATACCAGAACATTTGTTTAAATTTGTTCATATTGTAATTAAATCATATAATCTTTGTAAGTTTATGTATAATATGAGGTGTATCGTTTTTATATTCAGTTTCATATTATCATGTTAGAACTTAGAAGCTAATTTTTTCAGTTAGGAACCATACAATTCAAAAATAAATATAAGCAATGACCATGATTTAAAGAACTAATCATTGTTTTTTAATGTAGTACATATAACCACTTAATTAACATTATTTATGTGCGACATTATTTTCTCTACTTTCTTACTCTTTTTTATCTCCACCATCTCCTTGGTTAAGCTAGGTATTCTAGTAAGCAATTTATGTCTAAATTGTCTGGTTGTCATCCACTTGAGGAGTGTATCTTGTGTTAGGGTACTGAATCATGGTTGAATGAAGAATGAAGATTCACGTTCAGTGTTTTCTTTTGCGAAATTTTGATTATTCCCCGGTTGCTTTTTTGGATATTTGTCACTCCTCACAATATGTTCGAGTGAGTTGAGTGAGATGAGTAAAAATTAATTAATTAATCAGCTTTTTGTTTTGTTATTCTTTTTTGATCTTCTTTTTTTATCTACCATTTAAAATGTACGATTTTAGGTTATCATGCAAAATTGTTGTGTGTTGCACATTGTTGCCGTTTTTTTGGATGAGCGTAGCGAGCGTAGCGAGCGAAGCGAAGATTCCATTTCACTACACTGGAGAAAAAAATCCGGAATGTTTTTTTTCCTTTTTTTCTTTTTTCTTTTTTTTTCTTTTTGTATTTTTGTCTGTTTGTCCACACGATTCCGGCTAAACCGATACTCCGATTGCGATGAAATTTTATGGAGGCCTTCGAAATCTCTGAACTTAGAACTGCCACGTTTTTGAGCGCAATCGGAAAATTTTTTCTCATGAAAACCGCAATTTTACGATTTTTTTCAATTTTAAAAAAATTTCTTCGACTTATAACACCCACATGCTTTATCCGATTTTAATGATTTTTTCGCAGAACCTTTATTGTATGAATTAATATATATTAGTGTAAAATTTGAGCGCAATCAAGAAATTATTTCTTATAAAAATCGCAATTTTACGATTTTTTTTAACAATTACGATTAATTAAAAAAAATTAAAAAAACTAAGTTAATTTTTAATTTAATTTAATTTAATTTAAAAAAAATTTCAACTTAGTAATGATTTTGCCACAGAACAACAGAAAATTCGCATAACACATGGCAGCTCAATGCACCAATTACGCTCATCCAACAACGCGGCGGGACTTAAGCGTTTTCCTAGTTTTAAATTATCATTAGGTACAACATTTGCTTAGCTTCATTTAATTTATTCTGTGTGCATTAATGTCCTTCAAGTTTAATTTATTGTCCTTCGTTAATCAGTTTAGATAACTGGTTAGGTAAAGTTAGATAAATAAATAAATTGTAATGCATAGAAAGCATAGACCTACACAACAAGAAGTTATGAAACATTCATAAGTGGTAATGTGTTAGCGTGAACTCAAAAAGGCCATACCATGTATATGCATAACAATTAATTATGTTATGTTCCTGAAAAATAAAAATAAAACTTTGATTTTATTAATGTTCAGCTGGCCATTAAAAGCATTCTAAACAGATGTTTTTAAATTACTTGTTGAATAACAATTGCCATTAATGTGATATGCTAGTTTTTCTTGATACCACTCAATGATGATACTGAATAAAGCCAATATTAATGAGAACTGCTTTGGAACATTTTTTCTTGTTGATTGAAATGATAAAATTGTTAACAATAAGCTAGAAACGGAATGTAAGTTTTGAGCTCAACCTAAACTAGCAAAAACACGAACATTAATACTGTACATTGGAGTTTACATGCAAGTAGTTCATGAATGATGTAGAAGCCAGAAGGTAATCATCTCACTCACTTCTGCCCAACAATATTGAATTACATTACTCTGCAATGTTCCTCCACCGAAAAAAAAAAATGGATGACCAGCGATTGCATCCGTCATCACATCGACATACTGATCTTGACATCGGATTGTGTCCATTTTGGAATAACAATGTCAATAGGAAACAATGAACACAGTCATGTTGAAAAGTGATGGGTGACATTTTGATTTATTTAAAAAAAAATGCAGCTGGCTCTTTTTATTTTTACATCAGTCTATCCTTTTCAGTTATAAAAACGATTTAGTAGGGCAAAGAGACTATATACTGTGAATAATAGGGAAGGTGCAAAAATGGTAAAGCATAAAACTAGGAAAACGCTAAAGTCCCGTCGCGTTGTTGAGCGAGCACCGGTACGTGCAACACGACCCGAGTACGACATTCCCATAATGTTACACACCAATAAGTCTTTAAGGTCTTGACCGATTTAGCTGAAAATTTGTAAAATAGGAGAGAATGGATAAAATCCACCGCCATCTAGAGGACCTTGACATCATTTCTTTGGGAAAAATATTTTAACTCTTGATTACTTCTAGGTGGCAGTGCATAGTGACCAGAATTCTCGTGCGACTTTTCGTTGCCATGGTAACGTTACTTTTGTTAAAATGTAATTTCTATCTACACTACTTATCGGATCAAAATAAAATTAACATATTCGTGACCGGACGGACATTCTAAATGATTTGGCTACCTCAGATTTTGTCGCCGTTTAGTTTTTAAAAAAAACTTAAGATTAACTTTAATGTAACTTTATAACTTTTTGAACGATTTTGCCACAAAACTAATGGCTAGAGATACGTGCATATAGCACTTTTCAAGTGTCCTTTTATAAGTGTCCTTTTATAACGTTTTGTAGCATCTATTTTTTTGGCCACCTTCAAAAGCTTGTGTATGAAGTTTTTATATATTTTTATTTTGGAATTATGTCATCAAGGTTGAATCAATATCAACTGATTAAAAATGTGTATGTAAACAATAGACACTTTGTAATATTAAATTAATTACAACTGGAAAACCATAGTTTTAAGTGAAAAAATAGCGCTTTGTATAGGTGGAACCAGATAAGCTGTCGGTCGCCGAGGGATCGCAGCACTGTCGTCCACGCACTATGGCCACAGGATCGGCAAAAAGTAAATAAAATAACTGTCTCTAAAACTGCTTTCGGAGAAAAACACGACTATTTTAAAGCCAAGCCTTGCCCAATATATCCTAAAAATATAGTATTTATGAAGTGTACGAATAAAATCAAGACATTTTGATGCTCCTAAACATTGACATCACATCTGGCGAGGTTGGCATTATAAACAGCTGGAACTTTGGACACACCATTACCAACAAGGCAAAAAAACACTTTCGTAATCGTAATTACTTAAAATCATTATTTCGCTAAAATACTGACTCTGTGGGACGAACTACTTTATTCACAGCTTATAAAATGTTGGTTTATGTGATAACATATCACAATAACATGACCACGGTAGGGCATTCAATCGGGAACGAAGCTTGCGGATGGTCAAAATTTCAACTCGATCCGAGCCTCCGTTCGACCGCTATCATGAGCCAAAAAAGCTGCGCGACTTTCCGTTGCCATGGTAACGGTACTTTGTTATAATGTAATTTCCATCTACACTACTTATCGGATCAAAATAAAATTAACATATTCGTGACCGGACGGACATTCTAAATGATTTGGCCACCTCAGATTTTGTCGCCGTTTAGTTTGAAAAAAAAACTTTCGATTAACTTTAATGTAACTTTTTAACTTTTTGAACGATTTTGCCACAAAACTATACAGCAATCCGCATAAGTGGTATGTACATGTGTGCAAAATTTCAGGTCGATCAGGTGCGACCTGTACCGAAGCAGTAACAGAAAAAGAAAAAAAAAAACAAACAAAAAAACAAACAAACAAACAAACAGACATTCGAGCCATAAAAGTCAAGTGGAGACGCTCGCTCAATAATTATTGTCATAATTTCGATTCTACTCGCCTTTTTTGAATGCATTATAAAAGTAATGCTAATGCTACTACAGACTACTTCTCTAAAATCTAGACAAAAATTCTAGACAAATTAGGCTAACTTAAGAAGAGTAGCATAAAAGCCAGTCCATGAACAGACAAAAGAAAAATAGAACAGCATTAATCAATTTAAGATGGATGAACAGTTTTTTTCAGTACTCTAGTGACTGACTGAAACAAATCATTGAATTAATCATTTAAACATTGAAAATAATTTTGTGAATTTGTGCGTTTAATTGTAAAGATTTGAATAATACTTTCCATATGATAATTGATAAGTATATGAAAAATTGCTGCTTCCTCTTTTCACTACGCTTCTGATAACACGCAATATAAATACAATTGTGAACACAATCAGTAAAGTGATATTAAGTCTTCCGCCGATGAATTAGATCGTCAATACAATACACCTTTGTCTTTTGTTGCGTAATCCTGGCAATCTCGACCAAGTCACTCAAAGATACTAAACAAAGTACATCCCCCGTACACAAAGGGGGGTGGAATATAGCAGACAAAGAAGCGGGGGAAGAAAATAGGAAATGGAGATAATAAAAAGGGGAGTGTAATCCATTGGCAAGTTTAACCCTTCCCTAGTTTTCAAAGTCCTGAAATTCAATCACGACAAGCTGGCAATCAACAATGAAAGAACCGATGAGAATGAAAATAAAGTGACTTCTTACCTTCTAAACTGGATGTGTATTCGAGTGGTGTCAATTACAAACCTATAGCATGTACAAAACACCATTGCTATCTTATTCAGTTATTCTGGCCCAGCAGTTAAAAATCTCTTTGCAGCAAATACGTAAAAAAAAAACTGTTGTTTTGTCAATAGAGCAGTTGAAAATGAAGCTAAATAAAAAACTTCTATCCCCGACTTCACACTACGTTTCGCACGTAGCGAGCATCGCTTGGGGGTGATTTTCCAAGTAAGTGGAAGACCCAAGTTCTAGTCCCGCTAAGGGTTGAAATAATTTCTGTACTTAACACCCAAGTGTACTATATTTTATTGAATGTGAGTTTTGATAGATTAACGATTGTTTCTCGAACCCTGGACTGGACCAATGTTGACTGGTAGCCTACCTGGTATTTGGTTTATCTCAGATCGCTGTTGGAGGATTTCATCGGCGAGTTTTTGCGCTGTTGGAAGGACTTCTGTATGGTGTTCAGAGATCAAATACTGAATGAACTTCTGAAGCTGTTGCCGGTCCATCTGTAGCAGAGTTTCTGTAAGCAAATATACACACGACTTATAACCACAGCATTTATAACCTAAAACAGTTCCAACTTACAACACTGTACGGGTGAGTGTGAGATAGATCGTTTAACAGTATTAAAACTTTTTTTAAACGACGCAAAATTTTTTTTTAACAAATTGTTTTGTCATGTATTTGAAAAATGTTCTATAAAAGGATAATATTGTATCATGATATTGTATGCATGTTTTGTATGTGGTTTATGTAAAGAAACATTTAAAAAATGTATTTGTTTGCTACACCTTTTAAAGCGATGGACTTTTTAAACGTTCAATTTTCCATTTAACAACTTATAACACTGTGAAACGAAAATACACACTACAAGCAATGAGTACAGAGAAGTACAGATCTAACATAAATATACAAATTGTGAACATTATACACTTCCTAATCGACAACAAAAAATAGTTTCGTGAAACCAACTCACTTGCCAATGATCTTGCAACCATATGAGAAGATAACGTGAAGCGTAGGTAAACCAAGAAACTCGTTAGAAAGACAACCAAGAAATAAAAACAATAACATGTATAAGTCGTTTTTATTTTTGGGTCAGAACACATGATTCTGCGAGGAAAAGGGAGAAGACTTGACGGACGCACTTTAAAAAATGACAAATTACAGTAGTACGAAGAAAATATGTTAACAATTTGTTAAGTGCCATTCAGGTTCAGGAATTATTCCGATCTAAAATTGCACGTACTTTTCAAAATAGTCTATTTTCCAATAAATGAGTTAGCTTTGTTAGTCGAGTGTAAACTCGAACCGTTCTCATGGCCACATCTGTACATGGGTTTGCCTTGTTTAGAGAGCAAACATTCTTCCATCTCTAGAGGCCTCGAAGGTGGAGATTACCGACGAAATGCTGAGACCAATGTTTAGACTTCACTAGCAATGTACGACAAACACAACAAAATCACGTTGTTTCCGGTTTGAATGGGGAATTGATGAATGAGCTATTATTAATAACTAGGAAGCTTCGCAAACGCTTTTTTTATTCGCGTTGATGGATGAGCTTTTTAATTTTAAAATGTTAATATTAATTTAAAATAATAAAAACATATTAACACGGCCCATACAAAGCAATCATTAGGTCTGTTAGATCTTTGATTGTTTGTAACAAGGCTGTGAGTAAGGTATAAAATCTCCTGTGAAGTTTTCATACAAGGCTGTGAGAAAGATCTAAAATCTATATTTTCGTGCTATTTGGGCGGATTTTGACCAAACGGGTGGGGCTACAACGTTCATATTTCACATGGACATTAAGGTAAGGGTGATGTATTGACTTTTGAAAGAAAAAGTTGAAAAAGTTAGCCAGAATCTATAGAAATAAAGGTTTTAATATTTAACACCTCAAAAAACTCAATTAAAACCTTTATTTCTATAGATTCTGGCTAACTTTTTCAACTTTTTCTTTCAAACGCCAATACATCACCGTTACCTTAATGTGCATGTGAAATATGAACGTTGTATCCCCACCCGTTTGGTCAGAATCGGTCCTAATGTCACGAAAATATCGCACTAAAAATCGAAAAAAATCGTAAAAGTACGATATTCACGAGAAATATTTCTTCGATTGTACCCAAAAACGTGGCAAGTCTAAGTTCAGAGAAAACGAAGGTCGTGTCAAATTTTCATCAAGATCGCATATGCCGTTTGCCCGGTAGAGAGCGAACAAACAGACGGAAAAACGAAAAAAAAAAAAAACAAAACAAAAAAACACCCGAGCTAAATTTTTTGGGGGGTCGGTGAAATTGAAGTCTTCGCTTCGCTCATCCAATAACATACAAACAAGTAGATTGTCTTCATGGCAGATTGATACACAAACCAGTGTGGTACAGCCAATATTATACAATAACGATGTGAAACCGGAGTGAAAGCCATTCAAGAGGGTAAATAACTGTTTTCCTGCAGTGTTGTGCTGTCGCCGAGCTTCCGCTTACAAGGGAAATGATAAACATGTAGAAGAGATTGGCAAGGGACAAGAATGCGAAGAAAAACTTTACGTCTGTGGAAAGAAACAGGAAATAATTCGTAAACGGGAGGTCAGGAGTTGAAGCAGGAAATTGAAAATGTATCAAATTTATTTTAATCGATGATCGATCTCTAGGCAGGATGTATTCAATCGCATAAAAAATAGTTCTTGTAGAACCCAATTCCAGCATTTGCCTATGACTGAGGAAACCCCTCGAACAAACCTTTAATCTAACCATCAGTCAGGATTACCGGTGGCTGGGATTGACTGACAACCTCCCACACTTATAAGAGTCAAGCGTTTCGTATATTTAGAAACTGGCAAAATACGTAGTTATATAATGTTTTCCTGCTTATTTGTCATTATCATAACCTTCGCAACACTGGAGAAGCCATTCGCTCACTTGCACAATAATTCCTATGAGCTCTTATCAAAGTGATTTCTTGTGAAATGTGAGGCGAGGGCGTTGGTAAACACTTCTATCACCTACAGACTATAGTCCTGTAGATCGAAGGTTGTTCGAATCCTCTGATAATCTTTGGTTCGATTCGACCGCAGTTTACAAAACTCTTCGCAGAATCCATCAGTACGACGGGACGAGCTATCAGTGAACAAATAGCACGTGGAATTATCTCACTTGTTGATTACTATAGCTTGGCAATCAGATCGGGCTTATACCCCTGATACTCACTGTCACTGACGACAAGTACAGTAAGTATATAGACTTGCAAACTGGACAATCAGATTGGGCTAATACCCCTGATACTCACTGTCACTGACGACAAGTACAGTAAGTAGACTTGCAAACTGGACAATCAGATTGGGCTAATACCCCTGTTACTCACTGTCACTGACGACAAGTACAGTAAGTATATAGACTTGCAAACTGGACAATCAGATTGGGCTAATACCCCTGATACTCACTGTCACTGACGACAAGTACAGTAAGTATATATAGACTTGCAAACTGGACAATCAGATTGGGCCAATACCTGTGATACCCACCTGAACAGGAACTAGCAAGCTTGTGTCATGTTAGGAAAGAGATCAAGACAATTTCAAGTTGTACGTTGTCAAAATAGTTTTAACTTTATTTATTTGTCAATATGTCAGTCTCCTAATTCCAGGGGGCGGCCGGTTTTGATGGATTTCAAAATTTCTTACGATCACTATGACACTATTTTACCACGCCACTCAATGAGAAATTTTCTCCACAATCTCTGACTTCAAATAAAGTTCAAACACAAAACGAAGAAAAAATAAATAGAGTGGATTCGGTAAATCAGTAAAGGAATACAATCAAACTGATAGCACTTCATTTCCATAATATTCGGAAATATGTTATTATATTCCTATATTATTAGTAGTCGCATATGATTCGACCACGCGACAAAGCAGGGGCCCTTTGTTGTCTTCTCTAGTCTAGTACCCCAGCTGTAACATCGGTAAATTACTTGCACCTACGTACACAAAGGCTGCACATTGCTTCATGAGTGCACACAGTGAACACTAACCGCTGAAACATTCTACAACGCAACACCCAATAAGGTCGCAATTTGAGCGTATCAACACTCAAGCGATCAGTTCTCCTTATCAAATTAACATTTCCAACAAAATGTTACAAATAATAAGTACCTCGCTCAAAATAAATTATATCAAACAATTTTAATAGCCCTTTGAAATAAATGCTTTTTCGTTATCAACACGAATTTTTATCAACAAATGGAACACAAGAAAATCAACTCATTTGATATAATTATTCTAACAATTCTTTAAAAATGTATAGACCCCATACTTCAACAAATGAAAAAAAAACTAATTCATAAATAACACATCAACTGGAAAAAAAATGTTTTCTCTTGATAACTACCCACTATACGTGACTACAAGTACAAATAGCAGTCGAACGTCATTATAATGCAATCACGATCACCACCAATTTGCATAGGCCATTCCTCAATGCGACTAACCCTCAAAACAGCACTCCTTCATGCTCAGAAGTATATCTAATAATAAAACGCAACATGGCTGCGTCATAACCGAACCACCACGATGAGTCAATTAAACAGCTGCTCGTTGATTGAGTTCTACGCGAACTGCGAGCCGGCCATGTATAGGAGAATAATTTGGAAACGGATCAATCAATTATTCAATGTGTTTGTAATTACAGTCTAAAACAATATTATCATCGTGTGCACAAAACATTAATTGACCTTTCGCTGAGCCACAGTAAATAACAAAACAGTCAGTGATCAAGTCCGCAAAAACGAGTGGATATTTTCCGATCACAACTCCGATCGCTGGGTTCGGAGTTTGTGCACACAACTTACATATAGCTAATACACGTGTTTGTGTACTTGCATAGAAGAGAATGTTTTGTTTTTTCATCCTCCCCCCCCCCCCCCCCCCCCCCCCTATTTTTACATTTATTTAAAGTCTACCCTTATTAAGTTATACAAACGTATATTTTTACTAAACACTGAATAGGTACAGTACAGTGTACAGTGATCCTGTGCTAATTGTGTGTAGATTGAGTTAAGAGTGTACTTGTTTAGTGAAAGTAGTAGCACCGTACTACAAACTTGTTAGTGTTGGATTTTAAGCAAGGTTTTTGCAGGATTTGGTATTGATAAAAATCAAATCAATCAAATTTGTTTGGGGACAGGTCGTGGGGCTCGAAGCCTGAACCATGGTGGTATGTCTAGTGTCTGATGCTAGGTTTAGTAGGGTAGTAGCATAGTTACGTGGTGGTGTAATTGGTGGTGTACCGGTATGTAGATCCTCAATTGTGTTTGATATGTTGTTCCCTCCTTGTAAAATAAATAAGCAGATGTACAGTGAATAAGTAAATCTGTTGAGGTGTAGTATATTAATAGTTGTAGAGTGTAGAATTCTGACTATTGTGGTATAAAAGTGAAATTAGTGTACCAGAAATATAGTTGTGTGGCAGTGTGCTAGTAGACAGTGGAAGTAATTGTGTAGTGTTGGAATAGAAATTTGTGTATTTGTGTAGTGTTGAGAAGTGTAGTTATGCGGGAGTGTGGGCTGTAGATAGACGGAGGTAGTAATTGTGTAGTGTTGGCGTATAGTGTATTGGTATGGTTGAGAAGTGTAGTTCTGCGGGAGTGTGGGTGATAGATAGACGGAGGTAGTAATTGTGTAGTGTTGGCGTATAGTGTATTGGTATGGTTGAGAAGTGTAGTTCTGCGGGAGTGTGGGTGATAGATAGACGGAGGTAGTAATTGTGTAGTGTTGGCGTATAGTGTATTGGTATGGTTGAGAAGTGTAGTTCTGCGGGAGTGTGGGTGATAGATAGACGACGGTAGTAATTGTTAGTGTTGAAGTAGTTGAAATTAGTGTCGAGAAGTGTAGTTGTGCGGTGGTGTGATGGTAGATGGTAGATAATATATTGTCGCGTTGTGGTTTCCTAACCTACTCGACGAGATTCCTCGTCCAGTCTTCTTGCACGGCCCTTGACGATTAATGACGGCTAATGAGTGCTGGTATAAATTAAAGCGATATACCCATTAAGCCACGGGCCGAGCGCGCCGAGATAGGGAAACGATTGAGGGCGGAAGGGCAGTTCTCCCTTAAGAAGATGACGTGGATCGATGAGATAAAAGCTCACCGCAAACAGGGGTAGGATATTTCGGGCACGCGTTCGCGCGAGGTGGAACAACAACTCGCCGCGGCGCCTCGAGAAAAGTGTGTCCGACTCAACTCGCCTACCCCATAATAGAAGACGTCTAGTTTTTTTTTAAGGTGTAGCGCTATAAAACACACTATTTTTTAAAGATTTGTTTGTGAAGCTTACAGACAATTATTGCCAACAAGATCTTGCTCATCTTGATTACATTATTTCTAAATTTTATTGAGGTTTTATTATTGTTATGCTATTGTTACTAAAGTTTAGTATTGCTGCGAGATATTTTTACACCAAATGTCAACGAAATTATCGTGATTTCACAATGATGACGTCACCTGTCATCCTACACTCAAGATGACGTAGACCACGCCACGTGACTCAGACTCAGACCACGCCGTCACTGGCTTCCAGGGTAACCCCGGGATCACTCAGCGACTGAATGGGGCTCGGACCCAGTGGCGGGACCATGAACACCGAGCTATTCCCTAACTCTAACGAACACCACTATCCAAAGTTCATATATAGCATGGAAATAGGCAAATCAAAGTCTCTCGCTGCTTATATTTTGCAGATACCGTACTTTTGTGTTCATTTCCACAGCATCTACCCCTGAGTTGGGTGGGTTTATGGGCCAAGTAAGACAGCCGAGCTTACTATGTATGGTCTCGACTCGATGTTGGCATTTCATTAGGACTACATTACTTCCAAAACTAATTTTCTTAGCTAAGTTAGTTGTAGTACCTATGTTCTTCCAGTAACACATGCAAAAATGTTTAAATTGTTTTCGATTTTAACCCCGTCTTTCCCTCTCTACGCTACACATGTCTTCTAACGACCACGTAGAAAAAAAAAAAAAAACACCCATGGTTAACTTACGTCTTGTCTTATACACAGTTTTAAATTTATTGGAGAATAATATGTGTACCGGAGAGATGGGTGCATGTTGTGATTCAACTCGCATTCAAAAGAAGAAAATGCAAAAGTACACTGTTGGTGGACAAATGAAAATTGCGTTATACTAAGTAGTTCGCTGACAAAAGATGCCAAGTGGGAAATCGACTTCTTGTAATTTTCAACCGACAATTCGTCGAGGGCTTATGAACACCTCTCCAATCATAAGATCGTGGGAAATTGGCACATCAGCAAATTAGAGTTTCATTTTACGAAAGAAAATAGCCAGAGCAGTGAGCCATCAAACAGTATAAAAGATTCCCAGAAAATGTTCGAAAAGAAAAGCGCAGAGAACGGACGAAAGTCGTGACGGACCGAGTGGTTTAAAAACGCACATCTCAACACAGAAAGCGTGAGTAAAAACTAAGTAATAAAAACCTCACAACTGTGACGCGCCGTTTGACAGACATTCAAACTATAGCTACGCACTAAACTGAACTCCCAATCTCAGCCGACTCCGACTATACATATTTCATTTTTCAAATTACTTTCACTGATTGTCAGTTGCGCCACCTCCTACACCTGGGGCAGCGAATACCATGGCTCAACATTTGATTAATAGCTCGATCGTGACCATCTACACAGTAATTGAATTTATTATTTTGTGAATCCCCCCCCCCCCCTTCTCGCTGCGACGTATTTAACAAAGCTAGCGAGCATGTGCATGGCTAAATGGAAATTAGTTTTATAGGTAAGATACGTCCCTCATCCCTTTATCATGTTCATTTATTGGAAGTATAGCGTTAATTAATGGAAGCTAATGAACTAAAGAATTCACAACAATTTATGACAGGCTTGACAAATAAAGAGGCTGTGATTCATGTGAATTATACGGTACAGTAAACCAACGCAATTTGTTAATGAATAAAATGTAAAATGATTGCGTACACAATTCAAGGGAACAGAAAACTTGTGTTTCGAAACAGATGTTACCTACAAGTTCATATCTATGACTAAGGGCGGTATTACAATCAACAAATAATAAACGTTAACTGTAACAAATAGTTATCTGTCGGATAAGCTATCCGTCCAATTACTACCTAGTTCGCGTATTACAAAGGAAGTTAATCCTCCCAATAGCTATTTGGAACATTCTGATCGAGTGGATAGTCCACGCGTCGCGAGAACTGCCACCTCGAGAATGTTTAATACCAAAATAAGCAGTAATTGCAAACAAATGCTGTATACAGCTGTGAATTACATTCAAGAAATATTGGCAGAAGGTTTTAAAAGCATTGAAAGTGTTCAATTGTCTTCGTGAAGCTTTTACACTCGACTCTAGTCAGCGTGCACATCTACCGGGCTGGATCAGTATCGCTCTAGACCGGACGCCCCCTGCCGACGCTGCTAGCCGAATGGTTAGCGTGCTAGTTTTGCACGCGAGAGGTCGCCGGTTCGAGTCCCGTCTGTGAAAACTTTTTTACTTTTTTTTACTCATCCCATCATTATTGTGTTCACTTATTATCAATGACGAATGTCAATTTTTATAACTTTTCCTTGTAATTTACTCGAAAAAAGACTTTCCCCTCAACATTTTGCTCTTTACATCTGTAAGCCTACACCCAAGGCGAGCCTCAAATTGAAGCTCATATTTACAGATCGTTGATTACATAATATGTTTACCACGGGCGTTGGTTCTTATTACTACTAAAATTAAATTGTTAAGTAATTTTTTTACATCTAGCACATTCCAAAGTATTTGGCTTTGGTGTGATAAGACTTTATTTAAAATAAGGCCACGAAGTTTACTCTTTAATCTATATACGAGGAAAATATGCATAATTAAATCAATTCAACAATGTATACTGACAAAAAGAGCGAATTATTAATTAATTAATGACCGTCTATGGGTAGAATTGGCCCAGTGCATGGCTCTGCAAATCGTACAAGGCGATTCAAGAGAAAGAGTCTACCTCGCAAACATCAGCAAGTAAGAGGGCAGTCAGTATATTACTACCTGAAGCTAGAGGCGAGCTCTGGAAATCGTCGTCGGGGACACCTCCCCTTCCTTGACGATCTCCCCGACAACGATGACAAAGACGATGACGACCCGACGTCAGAAACCCCCCTTCCTCCCCTTAACCGTGGCTGGTTCTGACCAGCATGGCCCCTCCTCCCCATATCCCCTAGGGTGAATGGTCAGTGGCATAGGAACTATTTTTTAGTGGGGGGGAGGGGGTCACACTAAAGTTGCCTACGAGTGTGGGTGGGCAAAGCGGGGTCTGGGCGAAGCCCCAGCCGCAGGAGGTTTTCACCGCAGGCGAGATTTTTTTTTACAGGTGCCCTTGATAGGTGGCCTAAAACACGTTATCAGGTGAATTTTAATTATGAATAAAGGTTACATTTTGAAGCTAATATTGCATTGAAGATTGATTACTTGACCGAAATCGGTCGACAGTCTGCTTTGGGAGTGAAAACACTGCACACATTATATAATGAGTATTAGTCTAAAATCAGATGGCTAGTCTAGTCTCGCAAACCACGTCACTAACTGAATCTTTCTAAAAAATGTTATAGCAAAAATCTTCCTTTTTTGCAAGCCCGACTGTAGTAAAAATCTTAAAAATCACCCAACAAGCTATAAGTTAGCAAATAACACCCATACCTGGCTTGACTCCCCCACTGGGGGGGTCAAGCCAACAAGTGGGGGGTTCCCCCCATCCCCCCGTTCCTACCCCACTAGTGGTGCATTATGACCAAACGGTTGACGCGTCCTTAATCCAAATAAACCAAAACCGATTATTAGGCTGAATATAAGATGAACAATTTTCCCAATAAAAATGAATTTGATAATATAATAATATAAATAAATAATTGTTCATTATTTATTTATTTTTCAGTTTTCGTGATAGATAATCAATTAAAATGGTTGTTAAAATCATTTTGTTTATTTATTTTATCTCATTTTTATTTTTAAATCAGTTTTAATGAATTTTTTTACACCCTTATTCATCGAATAGCGCGCTATCGGCCAGTTCAACCTCCCAATAAGAATCCGACAAATAAGCAGCTCCTATTTTAAGAATAGTGCTATTTGTCGATTGTAAGACCGAAATAACGCTATTTGCTACAGTTAGCTTATTTGTTACAAATAACTTTCTTATTTGTTGATTGTAATACCGGCCCTTAGTATTAAAAGATAAGTGCACAAGAGATTTTGAAGATTGATCTGACACGCATTATTTAAATTTAGATTGTGTAGTGTAGTTAGTTAGTTAGTTAGTTAGTTAGTTAGTTAGTAAGTTAGTTTAGTTAATTAGTTAGTTAGTAATTAGTTAGTTACTTACATATCAGAAGTATTATTGAATAATAATAATAATAATAATAATAATAATAATAATAATAATAATAATAATAATAATAATAATAATAATAACAATAATAATATGGCACCATAATAAAGCAACACCTGGTATTAAACTTTGAACGTGAAATCAAGCTAAATGACTTTTCTTTGAGTTTGTACTATATTATAGTTCACTCGTGCATCTTTATTCAATGAAACAAAACCAAAATGCATCAATATTACGATATCATGTAAATCGAAATTTAAACGGAAGAACGTCTTTTTGCATGTATAGTATAGGAAACTTTAAGCATATTTGCCCCCCCTTATAAGTTTTGGTTTTAATGAAAGCAAGCTTTGTTGTTTGCAAGTCAAAGCGTAGTTTCAAGACTTGGGGGCAAAGGGACGTATACGCCCAAAAGGAATCTGTTTGCCCCCTCTCATCCACATTCCCGCTGAGTGAAATTATTTCAACTATGGCATGCGTTCAATCGAAGATTCCAATTGGATTCCTTACTTTTTATGAACAGCTATTTTCAAATTAGAGAAGAAGAGAGCGCGCGGCTCAATCGGGAATATTTCTTGTGGGGTCAAGTAGCTCAAGGCACACAGACGTTCCTATCCCTTCAGCAGCGACCCCTCAGCTATATTGCCTGAGTGTAAGCTCTTAGACTATACTGTGATCGCGTCACAGGGAACCGTGAGAGGGTTTTACAGTTTGATAAACTTTCTACAACATGCAATCCAGGTACAAACACGAAATCTAGATCACAACCATTCCTCACACAGAACTAAGTTTTTTAACTTCTGATTTGGACTTAAGTCCATCAGTTAGTATCTTAGGAGTTTGTAAACGGTGACTTTGGAGCCGTCCCAGCAACGAAGCACATAATAAATTCAGAGTTGTTCTAAATCGGCCTTGTTGATTCTGGCGTTGATCCGCGGGTGTTCGCACTGTCCATACCACTGATTGCTATATTTTCTATTACAGATATCGATCTTTGGTTGGTTATCGCTCACTCGTCGATTGCGTCGGGGCCTACAGGGTAGGCTTAGTCGCTTTGATTTACTGTCCCCCACTGAAAATCAGTTATATAACTGAGTGGGTAGACTCTAAATACAATTTATTTATTTATTTAATTTAATTAGTGTTTAAATTTGAATGTGTGAAGATTTTAAAGAAAACTGCTACATGATAAATTGCAAAACTTCCAACCAATTACCGATGTTAATTAATAATCACATTATGATGGCCATTTCATCTAAACACGTTATTTTACTAATAATAAATAAGGTGATGAAACAGATCATAAGGAAATACAAGTAATATAGCAATAAAATGGAACATTTAAGTTAACAGTAAAACATTAATGTGAATAATGTTAATAAAAGTACCACACATTTCTTCTCACACATTAAATATGTAAAACTCGAAATTAAATTAAATTGTGTGGGATTCTTAGTTTTGTATCAAGCCGCACGAGTGCGCCACTGTGCCGGCTTCGCCTGCCACTTTGACAATAAGGTCCTAATTAAGACTGCACCACTGGTCCGGCTTCTTACATCCAGCCAGGTCTCAGCTTTGACACAACCGTATATATAACATGGAGAAGGTCCTAATTAAGACTGCACCACTGGTCCGGCTTCTTACATCCAGCCAGGTCTCAGCTTTGACACAACATATATAACATGGAGATGGTCCTAATTATGACTCTTAACGAACCGTTTCTCAGGAGTCATGCACAAAAACCAGCTGAAGACAACGCGGTAATGAGTCCTCGCACGGTAATTGCCCACTGAAGGCAACTACCTTAATAACCACCTTAATTGAGATTTCCAAAATAGACAAGATCTCGGTGCACATTTAAATGAGGGATGAATAGCCTTTATGAAATTTAAACTACAACTGTACTTGCACTCATACTCTGTATCTAAACGCACCGACGCAAATACTTCCATACACGCACCGCGTATATACTCACGCTTACGTCCACCAAGCACACGCAAGCAATCACGCTTACACGCAGAATACGCTCATACACGCACATGCTGACATTTACGCTCACGCTTGGGATTCTAGCTGAATTCTGATATCACCATTCACCCATCAAGTAGCTCGGAATGTTCAGAAAAATAATCGTGGACATCGAAAACACACACAGAGATATTCAAAAACTAAAACAAGTACATAACCAGCGGGATTTTAAATTGTGCCCATAATTCAACTATGTATTCAAGTATTTATCCAATGGCAATGACGGTGACCCCATATAGACCGCAATAGAAACACTATTGTGCAGCTGTGCAGACGAATGACCATTGACCACACGAACCTCGACAATTTGCGAGTTTTTATGTTTCCCTCTTCAAATTAAAATATAGTTTTAACAATTGACACTGTGTATTTGTCTCCGTCATTTCCGACTTTGCTATTATATTATAGTTGTACAGAGAGAGACCCATTTCACCCTCATTGTCAACTTGCTAATTGGTTTCAACAGTGAATCATATATCCGTGTAACATATATTTAGGTTTAATTGCAGGTGAATGCTGAAATCGGCAGTCAGTATGTCGGTACAATACTTTGGTGTTGGGCATTCACGTAAACTAACCACAGTGATCGGATTCATGCATCGTCTATGCAGTAATACGTCCTGTGTCGCTTTGCCCGACAGTTATATCCGACTGTTGTCCCTACTTCTACCCGGTGTCCCCATCTAATCTAGTTAAGAGCTTCCTCATTAGTTCATGTTTATGCCCCCTAGTTATTGATATGTGCCACGGCAAATTCTCTCTCTCTCTCTCTCTCTCTCTCTCTCTCTCTCTCTTACACACACCCCCACACAAATAAAGCTTGCAATTAAATTATTAAATGCAAAATATAACAGTGTTAACCTTAGTGAAATTAATCGAATTTTTATCAAAGGGAGAACGTTATACTATTTCATGAGTTTACATTTTTGTTCGTTATTTAGACACTTGCATCAATCGATTTATTTTAAAATGCCAATAAAAAGTTTCCCATTCCATTTATCTCCGATTTTTTTAATTTGCTATATTGTTCCTCTGTCAACACCCCACAGCTAAAATCAGGACACGAAATCGTCAAACAAAATATGACGTATAGGCATGCGAGTTTTCGGTTCACTTGGAACTTCACGAATTCAGTATTATCGGGATTCCGGAATTGTAAGAAACTGTAACTTTCCGGTACAAACCTATACCTGTTTTATCGATGAACATGCCCGACATAAAAATAGCGGATAACATAATCGGGAACCGTTCTGTAATGAGAATGTTTGTTGTTGTAACCTTCAGAATAGTACTGACTAGCGTTTGTCTTTGTGTACATTCGACGACACCTTGTAAGTTAAACTAAATGATCCAAAGATTCGAAACCGTGCCGTATTTTACGTGTTATAAAAAATACTCAGCGGTCCGGGGTAAACGGCTGAGATCACCAATAATTCATGCGCGAAAATGCGAGATACATATCATGCGCGTACTCGAAATACCGATAAGTTTACATTTACCTTCAATAATATAAAAGTAGGTATTCTATTCACTTATGAAACGTGATTTACAAAGGAGTGTTACCCGACTATCCACATAAGAAATAAAATTATAGTTTTGTGGAGTGGTAAAATGTAATAAACTAGAACTGTGAGTTAAAATCAGTGACCCGGCACCTCCACCATCTAGATTGATATGATGTACATTCAGTGACCCGGCACCTCCACCATCTTGATGAATATGTTGTACATTCAGTAACCCGGCACCTCCACCATCTTGATGAATATGTTGTACATTCAGTGACCCGGCACCTCCACCATCTTGATGAATATGTTGTACATTCAGTGACCCGGCACCTCCACCATCTTGGTGAATATGTTGTACATTAGGGTGGGCCGAAAAAATCATTGTTTTTTAAAAGTCGTAATACCGCGGAAAAGTTGCGAATTGGGAAGACTAAAAAGACTAAAAAAATAAAAAAAATCAGTATATATCTTCCGGTCGCGCATTTATTCTAAACTTTTCCAAAATTTTGGAAAATTTTCATTTTTACGATAATTTTTCACATTTTTAAATGAGCCTCTTCCCGAATGTAATAGCTCGAATTCTTCAAATTTTCAATTTTCTTCTATGTTACAAATATAAAAATTATCGTAAAAATGTGAATTTTTCCAAATTTTGGAAAATTTTAGAGCACATGCGCGACCGGAAGATATGAACCGATTTTTTAATATATATTTTTTATTTTTTTAGTCTCCACAATTCGCAACTTTTCCGCGGTATTACGACTTTTAAAAAAATGAATTTTTTTCGGCCCACCCTATTGTACATTCAGTGACCCGGCACCTCCACCATCTTGATGAATATATGTTGTACGTTCAGTGACCTTGTACCTCCACCCCTGATT
This sequence comes from Sweltsa coloradensis, assembly GCA_024449915.1. Taxonomy (NCBI): domain Eukaryota; kingdom Metazoa; phylum Arthropoda; class Insecta; order Plecoptera; family Chloroperlidae; genus Sweltsa; species Sweltsa coloradensis. The sequence continues at coordinate 160,548 of JAMZAV010000711.1, forward strand.
AACTAGAGCCCCCCACCCCCTCGTATTACGATGCATGGATTTAATTAATAAGACCTGATCACTGTGGTTAGTTTACTTGTATGCCCAACCGACCGACCGACTGACTGCCGATTTCAGCATTCACCTGCACAATTAAACCTAAATAGATGTTACACGCATTATACCAAGTTGTCATTGAGGGTGAAATGGGTACAACTATAGGCCTAATATAATTGCAAATGCAACGTCGGAAATGCTAAAACCTCGCACCTTGGGAGCGACCTAAACACCAATAAACACTAATGCTCACCTGAGATGGGTACCCTAAGTCTGACACTCTCCGCGTTCCGGATGCGGTAAAGTGAGAGCGCTACCACGTGTTGACACCAGAAGATGTCCCTCGTGTCACAGCTACACGTCACGGACGTGATCTTACACCTGTAACAAGCAAACAAAACAGGATTGATAACGTTATCTCGATCAGATCTGTGTTAGAAGACTACTGTACAAGCGTTTAGGCAAAACATTATCTGCATTGTCTGGAAACAGAAGTATACAATTGGCTTGTTCACTGCGACTTTTACTCACCACGCTGCGCTATTGTACTAACCCCCCACCGCCGTCTGAATGCCTGTAAAGGCGGATGTAGAGTGTAGACGGCGGTGATAGCCCAACTTGCGGGTGTCATGGCTGCTCATAGCTGTCAGCGGCCTACTGTTTTTACTGTCAGTTTGCATAGTTTTATGTTGAAAGCAAAATGCCCAATCGCTGTGTGTATTCGTGTAAAGAGAGAGGAGGTCATACTGTCGTGTTTATTACTACAAATAAATACAATCACACATAATATACTGACAATTGTGTCTATATTCGGCCTCCTGCCTACGTAACCTCTCTCATGTCAACAAATCAACACTGGCTAGGACTAAGCCCTAGGCTTTGCTGAGGCGTAAACAAGTAGGGCCTAGGCCTACATCTAATGCTGAAGAAAAGCCTAGGCCCTAGTCCTTAGTAGCCTTATTCCAAGTAGGCCTAGGTCTAATCTCAATAACAGTGCTAGGCCCCAGGTTTAGACTTCAACGGCGCCATGTGCTTTCAGCTCTTATTTTAATTTTCCAATCGTTCACGTTTTCATTGTTTAAAAGTTTAAACAAACAAAATATGCTATTGAATAAAATTACTTGAAATAGGCCGTACGACTACTTACGTAAAACCATTTATTAAAGAAGGAATGGTAAAACAATACGTAAACAAACAATCGAGGAAGCATACAGATTTGACAATGCAGAGCCTGCTATACATAGTTTATTTCAAACGCCGCCACGGTCTTAGGGCAGGGTCCACTAGATACCTAACAAGCAGCTCGGAATAAGTATCTAGTGGAACCTGGTTTTGGGGGTTAGTGCAGTGGCGCGATCTGCGCGGAGCTTTGCGTGAACAAGCCAATTATACACACACAATTATATACTTTCTGGGTGCAGGGGATAGAGATTGAAATTATATCTGGTTTAGCAACACACACAACTGAAATGCTTTGCACCATCTCACCATCAGCTCAGGACGTTATAAAATAGTTATTGGTCTCATGCCGTTTTCCGCCGTGACAAATGGCTTCATCCCTACTCGTCCATCGGCATCTCCAGATAAATTAATCTTTCATGGCTGTTCATATATACTGCGCAATGACTACGAAGGTGCAAATACTTTCAGGCTGCCTCCAACCTTTGTGAACCAGACCCGCCTTGCAAGTTGCAAGTGTAAACTTATTGATTTGTACACATCAAAATGTATCGTGCACTTATGACATGCAGTCCTAGCTGAAACGTTGCATGCTTCCTATGCTGAACATGTGATTTACATTTCTGCAATGGCGTAGTACGAAAGTACGATCGACAAAGAGTATTCCGTATGTGGTCAAATATAACAGGATTTCAAATCATAAACCTCTGGCTACTTTTTGGACTTGCGATCCCAAATTGGCAATTAATTTGGTAATTGGTTATTGGTAGTGAAAATCGTAATGTTATATATTGATGGAGTTTCGCTAAATGAGATGAATACGATTTCCGGAAATTTGTAACCGGCTTAAATCGCACCGCAATCACATTATATAAAACAGGCTTTGACCCCTCTCCAGGGAGGGATGGGATTCAATCCTTGTCTATGTCCGGACAAATCCGGAATGGTTCAAATACTCCGGGCATTCTATTATGTACACATTATATTATCATTAGAGAGTAAATCTCAAAATGTACTAAACACATAGGCCTAACACACATAAACACTTGTTCAATCGAAGCTGTAAACACTTCATACTTTCTCGTAGGCTCAATTTCAAAGTTTTGTTTTTACATGTTTTGTGGATGAGCTTCCAAAGAAAATACTAAGTTGTGTTCGATTTTAAACACCCATTTTCAGAATGTAGCATACATTTCGTTGATTATATTATACAGAAAGTTCTTTTATTTAAACTGTAGTCTACGGTTTAACAATAACATATTTGTACGCTCGACACTGTGCTGTGCATGTAAATCATCGTGCATTCCGAGTATAATCCTCAAGTCACCCACAAAAAGAGTCTTGAAACACGTTAATAGTAAAACCAAAGTTCCTTCCTACTGTGATTAAAACAACGTTCTTCCGGTGGAACAACACCTGTAATTTTCCAGTTGTAAAAAGCACCTGCGTTGTCCGGAACACACACGGGTGTGACATCGGCTCACAACACAACCACGTTGACGGCATTTTTCACATTGTATGTTTTCAAACAAGATAAAATAATAGGACGGAGTGCGTCACTGGCAGGGCAGACATCTTATCCCCCACGTGCCGCTAAACCTTGCCAAATCTAGCTTGTGTCATTTATAAATACTTGCACTGTAAGGTATATAGTAAATAAGTAATTGATGAGAAATGTCTATATTAGAATCACTAATGACTTAAATTTACTCAGGACGCCTAAAGGAAGTCAGCACCCAAATACAACACGCTCATTAACCCGTTCGTTTGTAGGGTTATTATGGTATTCGGAGGCATCCATACGCCATAGTCAGGGATATAACGCCCTAAAAAGAGTCTGGGATTGTGATGGAAAAAATATTTTAACGAACATAATCTCTATTCATGTTTTAGAGAGAGAGAGTTGTGTGTGTGTGTGTGGAAGGTAGGGGTCTAATCTGGGTAATTTTACACATTATTTAGTTGCAACTAATATATACCGAAGGTTTCACGTGCGTTGCACCGATAGACGTGGGTTCTAATCCCGCGCAAGACATAATGTGTACACTGCACTTCACTCTTAGTTCATCACCTCGCAAAGTACAAAAATGCAGCTGAATACAACGACGAATCCATACAAAAGAGTTGCATGCAGATTCGAAAGCATATATAGACGTGTCAGAAGCTCTTGCGTTGCATCCTCTTAGAAAATAGGTATTATTTTAACTGAAGTTTTGCAAATTAGTAGATTCCGCTTGAAGGAAATGTACATTCAAACAACTGATGAATTAATTTGAAATTCCCTATACCACAGCACAGATAGTCTACAATAATACAATGAAATCACGCCATGAGGTCTGCTTTGTATTGTAGTAAATTCCGAGTAATAAAGGGCAACAAAGCATTATTCCATCTTCATTACTTGTATGTTTAGGCTTTACAATGTTTTGGCACATGAAATGTTGGCAGAAATAATATCACAACCCCTCCTGCAGTTGGATTCATTCCCAAACAATGCCCCAACCCAACCTCTGCAGCTATGCATTCCCAATTATGAATATCAACACACACAAGTTCTATGCTGAATACTCGCCGCCATGTAACTGGCAACTAGTCCATTCAAACAATTACCGGCGCGTTGCATTTTTAATGATAGTTAATTACATTTTGCACAACTGATAATGGTAGAGTTATTAATGGGAATCTGATTCATCAATCTCATTCGTAATTAAACGTACAATGCTGTTTCCGGACCAATCATGTGAAACAATATTTTCGACTGATAATAATATACTCCGCCCATAAAACCCACACACTCCTCTCCTACAGCGACGTTAGCTTACTTTACACAGGAGGTCTACATAATTTTTACAAATTCCCTGCCTTTTCCAGGTTTTCTAGACAGAAAACCGTATTTCCTTAGGCTTAAAATTTGGCTGAACGGGAACGGGAAAAGAAAAGTAGGTACTGTTTTTGCCCCCAAAAGTCATGTTTGGCCATGATGGCAAGCTAATATGGGGGCCGGTCGATCTTGCCCCTGGGCAATTTTTGGTTTTATAGATTCGATTTGGTGAGATCTCAAAATTATTACTCGTTCTTACTTTGTGTGCTTACTGTGTACTATATTTACAATGAAAACTCAGGTGAAACAGTTTTGTAAATATATTCGCACATTCTGCAATGTTTTCCCAACTCTTATTTGTAAAGACAGCGCTCGTTCTTCACACAAATCGGTTGACGAGGACGATAAAGTTGCTGCAAATCCCCAACCGAATTCGTCAGCACATTAGATTGGACGGATGTCAACGTCGCAAATGTAATTCTCAAAGTCGTTTCATGATGAGCACTAAATGTCAAACGGAATGGTTGGCATCTCGGTTTGCTTTCCAAGGTTCTCCTCTCATCTCGGTAATATTGCCACCATGGCACAGTGGCGCCCACCGTGGACTTCGTGGGATATTTGGGATGACAGTCTCATATTTGGACAACGATACTGATCGAGAGCATGAGTGGGTGATAAATGAATATGTAAAAATACCACGTGTTATCCACGGCCAAACCAACATTCGAGACCGAAACGTAGGCTACGCCAAGAAAACTACTTTCAACAACGTAACACCTGGATCGCACGCGGTATTTATACCTTTGCTTACATTGATGTTTTACATTTCAAACAAAGATTCGAACAGACTCGTAATGTGTATCAGCAGTATTATAGTACAGTCAATCTTTCAAAAGTAAGAGTGATCGTTGAAACTTCGTTTCCTCATTATAATGGATCACAACTGAAGGTACTCACATAGGTTTCTAATTCGCAACACAAGAAAATATAGCTTGTTTTATATTTGGTGAAAAAGTGTTTGGATTTCTGCGCAGGGTTGTCTGCAATCTCGAGTCGATCGTGGCTGGATCTATCCAGCACAGGCCTTCCCCGTTGTGCGAGTTCATCCCTTTTCCCTCATTGGCTTGGTGCATCACATTCATTTACATTTTCACCCTTTCATTTGTTTACGTTTTATTTATTTATTTAAATACCATCCTATACATCTACCTATTTAGTTAAAAAGCTGATTTACAAAGGAGGACAACAAAACCCTTCATGTAGGCAATTGTCTAGATCAGCGCAAGTAACAGCGCTAGATATGAGATACAATATCCAATATCAATCAAGCGATCGGATCTGCTAGACAGCTATAAAAGAGTAGAGCTTGGGCGCCGTATATTTGAGGGAAACACCGAGGTTATTTCCACGTGGAAGTCGGCGACAAGAAACAGATGAGCACTTGTTGGGAGCTCGTGCAATTATTTCAGGTTGTGTCACGGTATTGTATAATGCTGGTTGCTGACTTGCTGCAGCTGCTGTTCTGCGGGTACACGACAAGCAGAACCCTTTCAGGCCAACGACACTTTTCCGTCATCACGAAGGAAATTACTGTAATTAACTAAATCGGCAAGTTTTCAATTAAGCTGCCTACCCATCCACGTGCAGCATTAGGAGATGAGATTTAGCATTCATTTCCACAGGTTTACCGGCTGACGGCGGGCGGAACTTCCTGCTTCATATTGAAGATGCTACTGCGTCTGTCGTCATGATTGTCGGGCGGCTCTGGACGTGATTGAGCTAATGTTTGTTTATCACAGGTGACTCTGGACGTGATTGAGCTAATGTTTGTTTATTACAGGTGGCTCTGGACGTGATTGAGCTAATGTTTGTTTATTACAGGTGGCTCTGGACGTGATTGAGCTAGTGTTTGTTTATTACAGGTGGCTCTGGACGTGATTGAGCTAATGTTTGTTTATTACAGGTGGCTCTGGACGTGATTGGCTAGGCCATGCCAACAATGTTTGGCATTGCCTATGCCTAGAACTAGATCTATTTCTAGACAATGTACATTGTACAACCAAGGATATTGTTTATTTCGCTATTTCAAAACGATAAAAACGTAGCACATACACAGAACGGAATGTTCGTACCGTATATAATGGAGTAAGCGCTTTGCTATTTTAAAATATTAAAAACGACCTATATGCCCGCTGAATAAGCTAAAACGATGTTATATTAAACTATGAATTGTTGGTATACGTACTAGAACCAATTCGCATACCGGAATTATTGCACAGTATGCATTTTGCACTTGTGTACTCGATTCGTGCAGCCATGTAGACACGTTTTTATTCAATTATTCATGTGCATACACTTCGCAATTAGTCACAATATGATAAATCAGCAAACAGCGAAATTGTCATAGATTAGACGAAGGAAAAAATGCGTTTTGCAATATATAGTTTTTTTTTCAAAACGATACTAATTCCTGTATTTTGTTTTAGTTCGGGATTGTATTTTATACTTTTATTTTTCTATTCTATTGACTTGAATTAAACTGAGATAATACATAATTAAATTAAATGAGCAAATAATCAGTAGTGTAAATATGATATAATCGAACTATTTTGAGTATTAGTGATAAAAGTAGTATTTATATGTAATATTTGTATGGTCAATATCGGTTTGTTATGAGCGAGTTTCCTCTGATCAGCATTAAATAAAAATAAATAAATAAATTTCGAAATATTTATTATGTCCAAAAATACTATTTAAACTATCAAATACGGTCCTGTTCTACTAAATTTAGTGGATATTTTAATAAATTGAACGAGTTAGAATTTTGAAAATAAACTCCGTTTGAACAGCATAGCATGACAGGATCGTATTTGGATGAGCGAAGCGAAGATTCCATTTCACTACACTGGAGAAAAAAAATCCGGATTTTTTTTTTTATTTCGGCTGTTTGTTAACACGATTCCGGCTAAACCGATACTTCAATTGCGATGAAATTTTGTGAAGGCCTTTGAAATCTCTGAACTTAGAACTGCCACGTTTTTTAGTGCAATCGAAAAATTATTTCTCATGAAAATCGCAATTTTACGATTTTTTCGATATTTGAAAAATTTCTTCGTCTTACAACACCTACATGCTTTATCCGATTGTAATGATTTTTTCACAGAACCTTAATTTTATGAATTAATATATTCGTGTGAAATTTGAGCGTAATCGAAAAATTATTTCTCATGAAAATCGCAATTTTACGCTTTTTTAAAGTTTTTTTAAAATTACGCTCATCCAACAACGCGCCTGAAAAAGCGTTTGCAAAGCTTCCTAGTATAGATTAGCCAGAAACTAAACGCGGACTTTAGGTTCTTGTCCTTTCAAGCCTAAAGCAGCCCCCACACACTCAAACATTTCGTACAAGTTGCTTGACAACATCGTGTTTGACAGCAAGTTTGAGTGTGTGGGGGGGCGTGTCAGCGTGTTGTCAAGCAAATCGCAGTTTTCAAACCGTCTTGATATTTTGACCGCGCTTGACAGCATGTTTGAATGTCTGGGGGGCTACTCAAACATTTCGTACGAAAAGAGATCATTAAGCGGCCCCCACACGTTCAAACATTTCGTAAAAGTTGCTTGACAACATCGTGTTTGACAGCAAGTTGGAACGTGTGGGGGGGGCGTGTCAGCGTGTTGTCAAGCAAATCGTAGTTTTCAAACCGTTTTGATATTTTGACCGCGCTTGACAGCATGTTTGAATGTCTGGGGGGCTACTCAAACATTTCGTACGAAAAGAGATCATTAGTCACGTCTTCAGGGAGAAGGTTTGTGCCACCAACAATAGCACACGCAACTTTATGCTTTGAACGTCTGGGGGAGACATTCTTTTTTGCGTACTTCCGAACGCAAGGAATGGCCTCTAATGAGGGTTGGCCAGATGTAACCCCCCCGCTGTGTCCACGCACATCGGTTCATGTGTGGGGAGTAGCATGCTTGTCAAACGGCTGTTGTCAAGCAACTTGTACGAAATGTTTGAACGTCTGGGGGCAGCTTAAAGCAGCCCCCACACATTCAAACATTTCGTAAAAGTTGCTTGACAACATCGTGTTTGACAGCAAGTTTGAGTGTGTGGGGGGGCGTGTCAGCGTGTTGTCAAGCAAATCGCAGTTTTCAAATCGTCTTGATATTTTGACCGCGCTTGACAGCATGTTTGAATGTGTGGGGAGCTACTCAAACATTTCGTACGAAAAGAGATCATTAGCCACGTCTTCAGGGAGAAGGAACAATAGCACACGCAAGTTTTTGCTTTGATAATGAAGGAGCAATTTTTTTGCGTGCGCAAGGAATGGCCTCTAATGAGGGTGTCCTAGAGGTTGGCCAGATGTAACCCCCCGCTGTGTCAATGCACATCGGTTTCGTGTGTGGGGAGTAGCATGCTTGTCAAACGGCTGTTGTCAAGCAACTTGTACGAAATGTTTGAATGTCTGGGGGCAGCTTTAGCCACGTCTTCAGGGAGAAGGTTTTACTTCGTAGGGTATCCTATATCCTAGTTTAGTCCGCCTACCACTTCCGTCTTTGGTCGAGACAACAGACTATGGGTTGGTTGCCTGACCGCGCGACTCTGCTCCTGATGAAATATTCCCGGAATGTTCCAGTCATTGTCCAGAAGCCGGGAAGTGGTGCTGGTTTTCCGATTCCTGTCTCGATCGTGTGTCAATCAAGGGCACGAGAGAAACTTGCGGAGCCTGTGGGAGGCCGGGTGGGAAAAATAGGGTGCGGGGGCTAGAAGGCAGGGGCACTAATTTACATTATTGCATTCACTATTCACCCACAGTCACAAGAAAGTCGTCACTAGTGTGTATTTTTTAAATTCAAGACCTGAAAGTGCGAATGTGTGAAAAGAAGGAAAGTGATGTAATTCCCGAAACACAACCGATTTACCCAAAAGTTTTCGGTTTGAAGCAGCTTCCATTATACAAATAATAAAATACCGTACGTATTTTACAAATTGTCTCAATTGTGTGCAACGTATTTCTGAGTAAAAAAAAATTAAATACACTCACATTTTATTGACATTGCACAATATAAAAACCCGGGAACAAAATGGTGTCTGAATGGGTAAGCTATAGGGTCTTCAGGTTCCCCTGCAAAATGTTGAAAATTCAATTACAATATTATGCATTTCACAGAAACCCATTCAAGAATGTAGTATGTTTAAACTTTAGTTTTCATATCACGTTTTTCGGTTATTATAAAATATGTTTTTACAGTCACGTACAAACAGAATTGAACGCACAAAAAAAAATGTCGCCTTAGGCAAACTCATCTACGAGAGTTGCCCCAACGCCATTCGATCCAGAGCTTACAATAGCTGCAGCGTGATCAATGTTTATCGGGAATATGACTGAGGGCGCACATTTATTTCCTCAGTCTCAGATAACCCAGGCAGGCTAGGCGTCATCTGTTACGAAGCTTGACAAACATATGCTTTAGTCTAGTCTACGTGATGATGCGGGTAGTCGTAACCGACAAGGGCCATAATTGTGTACCATTATGCAATTTTATAGGCTTATTTGGATTAGCATAGACCAGACCTTCGTATACATAAAACACATCTGCCCATATAATTGCTAGGCATAGGCATACATAGCCAAAGAGACAATATATTCTATTCCGAGGCAAATTAATTAGAATTAATAGAACACAACGCGCCATATACTGGCCATAAATCCACGTGAATTTACAGGATAATGAAGGAGAAGGTGTTTTATCGCCACATCCTCAAAACACATTTCAATATCGGTCGCCGTGTTCAGGCTATAGCTTTCTTCTTTCAATATAAACCAACCCCTTGTTTCACCATATTGGAATCAATTTATTTAGAGTAAACAACTACATACGACTTGGGATAATTTTTTGGGGGGTGAAGGGGAGCGGTGCTGACATACTTCAAAATCTACAAATCATGTTTCGAAATGTTAATAATTATGTATGTATACTTTTAAGGTATACCGACAAATGATTCGACGAAACGAGTGCTTTTGCTTCAATATATACAGCACCTCATTTGAGATGAGTTGCCAGGCTTCCTGGACATAAATGTGTCAAGCACGAGAAGTATACACAAACTGTCAGATGGAGATATCAACTATAGTTATACATCCAACTAGGTCACAGAATCTATAGGGTAGATGTTCTAGCAGTAGTGCTAGTCTAGCAATGGTATAACAAGTGACAACTTCATATTGCAAAACATAGTATAATACTAATATTCTATAAAGTGTAAGATTTTGAGACAAATTGTCTGCAATTCTATAGCCAGTGAAAGAAACGAAATCACTCAAAGCTATTTAGATTTCAAATTGTTTCAAATTGTAGGACGCCCGTTTTCAAATTAAAAATATTTATAATTAATTATGTTGATAGTTGCAGGCGTAGTTTTAAGTATACTTGCATTTAGTTTGTGTTTAGAGTGAAACCAGCCTCCCTCATAAATCGGAGTATATAGTATATATATATATATATAAGTAGCACGAGCAGTCTGCGCATGCGTTAAACCCAATACCATGCCCTATCGTTTTACTGAAGTCGATTTTATCATAAATGACGTTATCGATAGTCATGCTGCCCATGCAGTGCCACCAATATCAATAAACAGCAAACTTTTACGACCATTCCTATCATTCAATTTAATAACTATGTCCTCCAAGCGGGCTTATGCTTAAAAACCTTGTATTCAACTCATGGGAGATGAGAAGTGATTGTCTCAAAACTATGTTATCTTTCAATATAATGACAGCAACATGTAATGGCTGTCTTCTGTTTGATTTATATCATAGCTCTCTATAATCACAACATATAGCAATTTGGTGAAGGTTTGGTCTGTCTCGATAGCTGCAAACTTTTACTACAATTTTGATCATTCATATAGTGGTCCCAACGAAAGAATGCAGATGGCTCGAGATTGTTTTCCCAACATAACAACTTTGTAAACTCTATTCACGCTAGCTCAGCGTTGATCTTGCGCATGGAGTAACTCTGAGATCTCGGTTCAAAGACACTTTATCACGGTTGTGCTTGCTCCACGTTAAGGATGAGCGAGAATTCAAGGTGTTCTTAGTTTTTTCGAGAAGGGGTTGATTTAGCTGTTATGAACGCATATGTATGTGGTGAAGAGTGTAGAGTAGACTGCACGTAAACGTTTATTTCTGTATACACTATTATTATAAGAAAGTATATAAATGAATGACCAAGAGAATAACGACCTCTTATTGGTGAGCATTTTACATTTTTTTAATACCGAAAAAACTGTCATTCTCTGCTCCGCATGCGTGGGGCGTTTATGCCCCCCCTCACCCTCAGTTGACTGATTTCAGGATCCACCACTGAGTCCAGAGGGCTCCGTAATGTTATGATTTAATATTTTACTGTTTTAGAAATAGAATATGAATACATTTTTTTAAATATGAATACAATTTTATTTTTATTTTTATATTTTCAGTAGAACTATAGGCACATATTTTGTTTCGGTGTCTTCCAAACAATTGAAAAGCAAGCATATTATTGTACTTGTACTTAAAAGTTAAAAGTCCCACCAGCTATTTGTGTTGATCGATCCTACCATATAAAAAGAGGAAGCCAACTCTTGTCATGTAGATATCTTCTCCTTTGCAGTCTTGCAAGAACGTCAAACATTTTGTTATGTTTAAACCGGGATCTAGATCAGCAAAAGTCAAAATCAACACTATTGTTCTCCGATGCGATATGCAAGATACTGACGCATATATCCGCTGGCAAAACAGGCTCATCAAGAAACGTTACATAATCAACATAATCTAGTATATTTGCCCCGTTTTGCACAATCAACCTTGGCCCACGCATCTATTGAGCTGAGCCCACGGGAACAAGGCACGTGGGATTGAAACGTAACGCAAGTGCAACTATCCGCAATATTCTAAAAAGATATCTATGAATTGACATCAGCCCATTGCACATCGCAAGTAGCAATATAGCATTGTTTGTAAGGTATGCCTACTTCGTCCAGTGTTATAATTACTTGTTAAATGTTTTATAAGCACGTTTTGTTTTTCGTTTGAGTGTCATGCATTCCATTTACTAGATTTGATAGTGATGGTGAAATATGGTAATATATGTTTCACAGAAACAGACCTAATGAATACACGTGCGCGTGGGAGGGAAGAGCTGAATGAGGAGCAAATACATGACAGAGTAATTTTAAATGACACACTGGCAGGCGTATGCGTGTGCTTTCTTCGTGCACACACCGATAGTGTAGCAAGTGTTTGTCTGCAGTGCACTCATCACCATCACCCATATCTATATTGCTTCATTAGTTAATTGCTAGTTGCATTTTGTGAAGGCGTCTGCCCACGCAAATGCTATATATAAAATAGCACGAGTTTTGCCATTCGAATAAAATTAGATTGAGAATTTTTGTGCGAGAGTTCACGACTACAATCAGGTCAATGATTGCCAGTGTTATCAGAAAGAGTTGAATCAAATAGGAAGCCAAAACGGGGGTTTGAAGGTTGTGGATTGCGCTATACCCACGCACTTAGTGATTGGGTGCGCACGGCGCGTGAGTGGTACAGAGAAGCTGTAGTATTTGTGCTTGTCGATTGTTCAGATCATTTGCGTCCATACAGTGCAGCCAATTGTGTGTGTTTGCTGAGTGCTGACATAGGGGGCTGTAACGCGGTTTGAGGGATAATAGGCCTAAGCCGGACTAAGTCCTGTATTAATTCTCTAGAAGAATCAAGCTGGACTCTGTCGGAAGACGCACAGTTCGATTTGATTCTTGGAGGTTACGTACCAGTCCACCACCTGCGTTTTAGGCAATTTTTTGTTTGCTCGGCTGAATGACATCACAGTTGTTAGAAATTTTGAACATATCTCAAGAAAGTGAAAATAAAGGTTTCTATAGTAACACATTCCTAAAATTTGTTTTGAAATAATTTATAAAGAATAAATTAGATTCCACGAATTTCAATTTTGTTAAAAAGTCCAAAATTGACTATATTCGTGAATTTTTTCTGGCTGATCAAGTCAAAATTTTGAAAATCTATGACTGTAAGAACGTCCATGTATGCTTTATTGACAAGTTTGTAAAATTGTATATACGTAGGATGCTTTTTGGCCGAGCAAACCGCTATTTACTAACTGTCAAAAGGGTGGTGAACCCTCTTACCTACTTATAATTTAACTTTCACACATGCACGTGCACATGCTGTGCACTAATAATAATACAATTCAAATGTTTAGTATGAGTAAATTAGAGCGTTGCGTCATTTACTTACCGATCGAAACTAACTGATACTTTGTACTTTCTGTCAGGTTCCAGACTATATGAGGAGGATGTCGGGCTCGCGGACCTCGGTGTGGCCACCACCCCACTCAGGTGAAAGCCTGTAACAAACAAACAACACGGCATTATTTATGTGCACTAATTGCAACAGAGCACCACGTCCTCGTCAGATTCATATTTCATGTTACACGTCCTGCCAGAATGCCCTGGTGACGTAACGTTCTCTCCTCATCAAGGGTGCGTCATTTGTCTCGCATTGTACTCAAAAATGAAAAATGCAATAACTCTTGCAACCAACCGGCACCCCCTCTCTTTCTAGCTTTAGGCACACAGCGATGTGAGCCGGACTGCAGATTACAAACTGATTGTTTAAATCGCGCAAACAATGGCTCGTTGCTGGATCAATGTTATCGTGTAGTATCTGGTACGTTCGTTCAGGGACTGTGCGCCTATTGATGGAGCTTATGGGAGCTATCCGTATGCAAATAGGGGATGTGAGTCATGGAAATTACTGCACTATATATTCGAGGGAGGTGTACGCATGAATTATAGCGTAAGTAGTATTTTAGATGCATGTTCTCCGAGAGCCTGCGAGGGATCGGGGAAACAAAGAGGCACAATAACTCATGTGATGTGTGGCTGCCATGCAGCGAGCGAGGACCATACTCGGCTGTCAGTTGCAAAGATGCCCGCAGTACCATACCATGTGCATGTCACGCACGCACTTCGGCTCGGGGGCTGGAATTAAAGAACGGCGACCGCCCCCGTTGCACGATTTCAAATGCATGCATGCTACATGCTATATGGGAGGTTGGTTATTGATAAACCATCAAATGCTAGGCCAGTGGCGGGCGCTAGCTCGCTTGGGAGGTAGGCCTATACGTACGGCGCTCCGTGGCTGCATGGGCCTCGTCGATAGAATTACTCTTCGGGGAGTATAAGAGAATTAGTTTAGGCTTTTTGCATTAACGTACATTCATTGCGTTTTTCAATTTATGGGACATACATACAGTCGAAATAAAAAAACTGAACACTCAAAATGAAAACTAATTTCTTGTAGCTCGTTGGTCAGTTCAGGCCCAGGGTTAAAATTATAGTAGGATATCATTTTTGTTCATTTAACTTCTAGAATGAACATCAGTCATCAATTCATCCATAACATGATCTCACACACCCGCATTCACATAAAACTAGCAGTAACTGGAGCTGTTGGGCGAAGGAAATGTGATGCTCGTTGCCCGTCGGGCTCGAACCCACGCCCTGTAGCGCCCACGGCAGCACCCGGACCTCTTGACCACTGCACCCCGGTCGGCGCACAAAGGCTCACAAGTCTTTTGATTATGACATTGGAATTGAATAAGCTCGTTTTCGCAGCATCTCTCCCGACCAAACCAAACGTCTGTGTATAAACTGGTATGGTACAGCTAGAGGTTAGTTTTTTGTCGAGCCAAGGAATTTAAAGGCAGGGTAAAGTAGTTTTAGTATAATAACCAATCGTGACCAGTCCCTGCTGAACTATGGCTCGACAGAACTAGCTAGTCGATGAGTATGTGGGAGAGGAATGTCCATTTCAAATTGATAATCCCCGATCTGAAGAGTGGTACTGATGAAGTGTTTTCTTGTGCAGCGAAGGCTATGGCTAATTTACAGCCAAGTCGTGCTATGCTATGGGTTTCTAAGGTAAAGCTGAGGCGAGAGTGGTACAATCGAATCCAATCCAAACATGGCAGCGATATTTGCATGAGAAACTGTGAGTGTACCAACTACGAGCATTGCCCAAACCACAGAATAATAATAGCTTCAGTAATAGCCTGCCATGGTCTTTGCGGTAACTTAATATCTTTTTGAAAAATTGTTTTATGATTTTAGCGTTTACTTCTCCGTATGAGGGCGAAGGGGATCCATACCTGAAGGCTAATGAGATTGTTTTTTATATCGAACATCACTGGTGTACTCGAAAACTCACCAGTGAACACCACCACCATCATATTCCTATGTAATAGATTTATTATAGATCAAACATCAACATACTGTGATTCTTATTGCATAATTTGTTCCAATAGATAATACTTATAAACTGATAATATGTAGGAATGTAAGTAAAGTGAAATACTTCGAAAGTAAATAACGAGGTTCATATTGTAAGACATTTACACGAAGTCTTCGAGAAAAAGTGTTTTACAAAAAAGAGTGCCATCTTGGACCTCGCTCAAGAGATGTCAGCCTGTGTATAAAAAGTAAAAACACGTGCATTTATCCCCTAAAATGCTAAAATACTAGTACCACCTTCATAATAAGTCACTACATGGGGAGGAAAATCCCATGCTGGTCAGAACCAGCCACAGGTAGCCATCGTCTTTGTCATCTTTCGTGTTGTCGTCGTCGTCGTCGTCGTCGTCGTCGTCGGGGAGGTCGTCAACGGGAAGGGGGAGGTCCCCGACTACGACTGCCAGAGTTCGCCTCTAGTTTAGGGAAGTACAACTCCCCTTCTTACCAGCTGATGTTAGCGAGATGGACGCTCTTTGTCCTCGCCTTTTATTAGTATTAGTATTAGTAGTTTTAGGGCGCTTTAACAGCTAAGATTATTCGCGCCTCCAAGATTAAACAATTTCTATAAGTGTGAGTTACCACCATGTATATACTTCTTTCCAAGGGGTGGAACGTAAGGGGAGTCGCGGGGGGATAAGGGGTGGACAAGCATGTGCTGGTCAGAACCAGCCACAAGCATATATTGGGAGGGCAGGGGTTCCCCCACGTCGTGGTCGTCTTCGTCTTTGTCATCATCCGTCCTTGTTGTCATTGTCGTCGCCGTCGGGGAGGTAGTCAAAGGGAAGGGGAAAGTTCCCCGACGACGACCCAGAGCTCGCCATTAGTTTTTAGTTCTAAACACGGGCCAAACCACGAAAAGGTTGCGAGTTGGAATTTGATGATTAGCAGAGCCATGCTCTGGGCTAAATTCTACCCCGAAGAGTGTGTGTTTGTGAAACTGAGCACATGGTCGAAGTACCATGATCCACGCCCAAGTTTTCAGGATTTCTTGTCCGATTGTACGTGAAGTGAGAGGGGTATATTGTTTGGAAAGTAATCGATTTATAGAGAACAGAACAGAAATTTGAATGCTATGCTATGTATTGGCACAGATAATAGAGTACACTACGTGGGCAGATACTTGACGGGATAGGGCGAGATGCTGCGCAATATGGCCGAATTATTCTGAAGTGTGAACCACAAACACTAGGCTCGACTGTGAGAGGTTGAGAGCGAATGTGCCCCTACCTGGGAGCTAACATTAACAACAAAGGACGAACCTTTTTCCGACCTCGTCTGTTCGGTGGTTAACTCACTTCACGCGGCTGTATTGCCAGAGCTTGTGCGACCTTCAATGACCGCCTCGGGGCTCGGGGCCCAACCCTTGCTTGCTTGGCAGAAGCACGCAGAAGGGATCAACACGAGATCAGTAGCGACGAGGTGTCCGTCTGTCTAACTGTCTGTCTATCTGTCTGTCTATCTGTCTAAAGTGGACTTCACGGGAAGATTGGTCCGCAGGTACCAGGAATTTCCTCCCCTCTTTACCACCACCACCTTCCTCGGACGGGCAGAGTGCACAAGATTTAGATCTTATCTATCCTCGACCCTTCTATTGATGGTCTCTAAACCATTGAATAGAGATAAATTAATTTTCTTTTCATTACATAAACTGTTGTAATTTACCTTTTAAGTGTTCTTAAATGTTAATGATTTTAACTTTAATGTTTTCCTGAAATAAAATTAACACGAAAATGTTTTTAAACGCAAAAAATTGATAGAGAACTAACAATGTTTACAAAATATTCTTAGCACTTCTGATGAAGAAGTGTGTTGTATATTATACTGTTAAGTTCTTTGTTTTCAATCAATTTTTAGCATTCAAAAACATTTTCGTGTTGATTTTACTTCAGTGAAACATTTAAGTTAAATTATTAACATTAAAGGGCATTTAAAAGGTAAATTACAACAGTCTACGTAATGAAAGGAAGGAAGGATTTAACTCCATTCAAGCGAAAATAATTTAATTGGATGGTTTCGAGACCATCAATAGAAGGGTCGAGCGACTATTACAATAGATACGATCTACCTCTTGTCCACTCTGCTCGGGCCAGGAAGGTGGTGGTGGTAAAGAGGGGAGGAAATTCCTGGTACATGCGGACCAATCTTCCCGTGAAGTCCACTTTAGCTACAGTCATCAGTCCTTCCCTCACAAATCACAACACAGATGTGCGTAGCATAGCTTGATACGAGCAATAACCCCTCACGTCTGTGGCGCGGTGGCATTCTGTTGTTGTGAACTTGTGATTATTGTTTATTATGGTTCTTATTTATTTATGATTATTTATTTAATAAACACATAGCGACCATGGATGATGTGACGAGCCCTAAGGATGGGGGCAGGGGGCTATAATATAATGACATCGTTGGCCAGGTCACTGTTCTTTCACCCAAACAACTTTCTCCCGTTTCAAATTTCAAATTTACTTTAATTGGTTTGGCAACCACAGATAATGTCTGTTATTTATGAATTAACTTCAAGTGGACAAAAACATGTCATTGTCATCGAAATAAAATGGTAGATTTGATTTTGAATGAATTCGCGATGTTTTGACGTCACTTTCGATTTTCGGGGAGTATTTCCGACATCCAAATAGCATACAGACACAAAGGCGTCATCGAGTCTACCACAGAAACAAAACCACGCGGCTCACTCCTCTCGACAAGCGCCGGCCCCTTGACAAGAGGCAAGTGGGCCCAAAACAAAACCCCACAGTTTCCCAGACACTACAGGGAAAGTTTTTGGGCCGCCCCCCTCTGTTATCTTTTGACACTCCAAAACCAAATGCAAATACCAGGGGGGGGGGTGAGAAATGGGTATGATCAGGGGAAAAAAGAAAACATTTTTCGAGTCAGGGAAAAAAAACAAGGAAATTTCTTTAAAAAGGAAAACCCAAAAAAAGTAAACATTTTTTTTTGATTGCTCAACCATTTTTTTTTAAAAAAAATGTCTCTTTCTTTACCACCATAAACATCTTATTTTTTGTCCTTTACATAACCAGACGTGTTTGTTGAAGGCAAATCTTTTTTGCTTTTTTTTTTCTTCGTGGTTTTTTATTTGGGAACAGCTGAAAAATAAAAAAATAAATAAAAAAATAAAAAAAATAAAAAAAATAATAAATAAAAAAAATTAAAAAAAATAAAAAAAAAAATCCGTATTTAGAGTGACTCACTGGGTTTCACACTCACCAACTGTTTTTTTCAGTGGGGGCAGCGGACGAAAACCCTAAGTGCCAACCCAAACCCTTTGCGGGCCCCCTGACCCCAATCGCCCGGGGTAAACCCGATAACTAAAAAAAGATTAATACCCACTTTATGACTTTTAAATTTTTTGCCCACTGAAGAAAGGCCTTTTTCGTTGTTTCCCTTTCAAACCCGGTGCGTTGAGGGAAAATAATAATTTAATAACTGCCACGGGCCTAGTATCATTTGCAGTTTTTTGTGCACAATTTTGAAAACTTTCTAATTTGTATTTTTTTATTAATAAATAAAAAAATCGTGAATTATTTAAATAGGAAAGAAATACAGAAATTTGGGGTATCAATCCCCCCACATTTTTACTTTCTTAAATCGTTTTTCCAGAAAAAAAGGGAAAATCTTTGATGTAGGTAGGCTTAGACAATTTGTTTTTAAAATAGTAACGATTTATCGATTTTATTATACTAAAAATACTCCTATTTTGGGGGAAGTGTTTTAAAAAGGCGCGCCCTCCGAAAACCCCTCTTGTTTTAAAAATTAAATTCGATCTTACAAACCCTTTACACCAATCTAAAGTTTTGATGCATTAGGGTCCGCCCGTCAAGCCGGTGATAGTTTCTTTTTTCCCCGGTTTGGGTTTTTTTTTTAAAAAAAAATTCCCCCAAATTTTTTAAAAATTTTTTTTTTGGGTTTTTAAAAAACCCAAAAAAAAAATTTTAAAAAAAAAATTTTTTCGGGTTTTTTTTTCCCCCCCCCCCCCCCCCCCCCCCCCCCCCCAACCCCCCCCCCCCCCCCCCCTTTTTTTGGGGGTTTTTTTTCAACCCCCCCCCCCCCCCCCCACCCCCCCCCCCCCATCGCACCCCAACCCCCTCTCCCCTCTCACAGTAGACCTTTTGCCTTTGAAACAAAACGAGACGTGTGTAAAAAGGGCAACGCCCCTTTTTTTAGAGACGGACCAAAATGCCCAAAAAACGCTGCCTGAAAAATAGGAGCAAAAAAGGGAAAAACTAAAGCCCCCCAAACCTAACCTGCCCACATTGAGTCAATGACGATTTTTTAAACCTCCCCGCCCGCCCTTTTTAAAATTTTTTCACTGCTGCTTTGGCCCCTGTAAGTTTTTTGCTTTGTGATACAAGTTACTTTTTATTTCTTTTTAAAAATATACAATGGCAAGGGTGTAATTTAAGCTTTATTTTTTAATTATAATTACGTTTTTTCATACACAGTTTTGGGATTTTAAGTTCAGACAAACATATTCATTTTTTTTCCGGTTTTTTTGGTTTAGAGGGTTTAGTGGGTGTTACGACTTATGCTACCCCCCCCCCCCCCCAAACCCACCCCCACAAATTTTATTAATTTTAAAATAAATAAAGTTGGTGAACCCCAACAGCTTTTAGTCCATGTAAAGGCAACCCCGCGTAAGTCCCGGCCCTAGGGTTTTTTATCGTCATTCACACTTTCCAAGGTCATCACTTTGTTTTCTGTGTCTACGGCGACGATTTTTTTTATCCGACTCTTCCTTTTTGAATCCCTTTTTTTGGATGGGGGTAGCGAGGGGAAACGGGAAAAAACTTTTAATTTCACCGACCCCCCCCCCCCAAAAAATTTTGCTCGGTTGTTTTTTGTTTGTTTTTTTTGTATGTTTTTTCGCTCTCTAAAACCCGGGGAAAAGGCCCTATCCGATCTTGATGAAAAATTGGGGAAAAGGGCCTTCCCAAAACCTAAACTTTGACTTGCTACTTTTTTGGGTTTCAAATCGAAGAAATATTTCTCAGAAAAAGGGACTTTTAAAGATTTTTTTTTTGTTTTTTAGTGCGATATTTTTTGAAAATTTGGGGCCCAAATTTTGGGCCAAAAGGGGGGGGCCAAAACGTTCAATTTTTTCATTGGACATAAAAAAATTTGGTTTATGTAGTGCCTCTTGAAAAAAAAAAGTTGGTCAAAAATTTATAGAAAAAAAAGGGTTTTTAATATAAGCCCTTTTTCAGGTGTATAATGAAAAAAAAATTTTTATCAAGTAACCCAAGAAAAAATAAGGAGATTCCACGTAAAAAAAGTAAATCCCCCCTTGGGCAGAAATATTTCCCCAAAAAACCCCAATGCCATCAAACGCCCCACCCCCCGGAAAAAAGCCCCTTTTGCAAGCGGCCCCAGTAAATTTTAAATTTCACTTGCGGGGGGGTGTTTATTTTACTTAAATACCCCTTTTGACCCCAACCATAAAAGACCTTTTCAAACGACCGAATTAAATTTCGGGAGTTTGGGGGTAGTTGTAAAGGGGGGGGGGGGGGTTCAAAAGGGGGGTTTCCAGGGAATTGTTATTTCCCAATTTAAAAAAAACGTATTCCCCTTTCCTTCCCCAAATTTCCCCCGGGGGAAAATAACTTTTGGAATAAAAATTTTCCCCCGGGCAGGAAATTTAAAGGAAAAGGCCCCCGGGGTGTTAAAATGAACCCCCCCCCCGAATTAGAAGTTTAAAGGCTTTTTTCCTTTAACTCGTTTTTTTAACCCAAATTAAATTGTGGGTTTTTTAATGCTTAACGACCCCTTTGAAAAATTGGGGAAAATTGGGATGGATATAGGAGTGTATTTTAGTAAAAACCCTTTGGGTTTGTAGTAAGGGAAACCCGGGGATGGGTAATGTATTTTTATTTTGGGGAAACAAGAACAATTATATTTTTTTTCCGTTATTTTTAAGTGCCCGAAATCGAGTTCCTAGAGTTCCCCGCAACAAGGTATTTCCCCCATACCCCCCCCCCCCCCCCCCCCCCCCGCCACGTGGCGACCCCTGCCTCATTTATTTAAACCCCGGGCCCGGGGGACGGTAGGGGGACAAAAAAAAATCAGGTTTAAAAGAACTTGAGAAGGCCCCGTTTATTGTTTTTTACTAAACAAAAAAAATTTGTAGCTAAATTTTTCCCGAGCTGGTGATTCAAATTCCTCAACAGCTGGGAAACAAAGTTTAAAAATCGCGTTCGTCGTTTTATTACTTTTATAAAAACCCGATCGTACCTATTGTATGATGCCACATGCCCCTAACCCGGTTTTTACACAGGGCAAAAACATAGATATTTTATCTGTGGATGACTGGATTACAGTAGCCCCTGTTAGTAAATAACCAAAATAAATTTGTTTTTTTGTTTGGGAACCCCCCTTTTTGGTGTTTTTAGCGCGCAGTTATGATTGGACCCCAAATTTTCGTTTTTCCCCACAACACCGTCATTTCAACCCAATTTTATTATTGTTTTCATCTTGAAAAAATATCAAGAAAGCCTAAAACAAAAATTTTAAATCTTCGGAAAGGGTTTGATCGGGGATATTTTAAAGTAAAGGTACCATCACGAACCCTAAAATATAAGCATTTTTGGGGGTTTTTCCCTCAGTCCCCACTACTAATAAGTTTGGAGTCCAAAATTTTGTTTTTAATAATGTATTGTAATTGTAAAAGTATTGTATTGCAATGCTTTTGTGCGAAAAAAAGGGAAACTCAGAAAAAACTTTCAGCAACAAATGTTTAAAATAATTTCCCCCTAAAAAGGTGACATTTTTAAAGTTTAAATTTAAAAAAAAAGAATTTTATAATAAAAACCTATAAATTTTTTTAAAAATTTAAAAAAGAAAGTTCCAAAAAAAATCTTTTTAAAAAAGTTTAGAAAAAGGGGGTTTCAAATTAAAAAATTGCTATTTTGGAAAGAAGTTTTTATGTAGTCCCATTGTAGACAACGGGGAAATAGACTTTGGAAAAACCCCGCCACTTGCCCAAAAAGGTAAATGAAGTTCGGTTCTTTTTTGGCAAAAAAATGTAAAGGGGGGCAAGGGAAAAAAAAAGGTCAGGTGTAAAAATATTGGAAAAAATAAAATTGGGCGCAATTAGTTTTTTTATTTACATGAATAGAATATTTGTATTTTAAAAGCGCTTTTTTAAATTTAAAAAATTTTAAAAAAGCTCCCCCAAGATTTTAAAAAAATTTCCCCATAAGTTGAGTTTCCACCATGTTTTCCCTTTTTTCCAAGGGTAAAAAAAATGCCTCTAATTACATGAGCCATCTTTTGCACGAGCCCAAATCCTGTTTTTTTAGGTTTTTTTTTGGAACGATAATGGCCCTGGTATGGGTTGCCCGCAGCTGTCCCCACACACCCGGGTTTCGGCAAAGAATTCCGACATCATGGGGGAAATAAAAAAATTTTTACGCTGACGCATTTTTAATAAACACTTGTAATCTTTGTAAATTTTTCGAATTTGGATTTTAAAAGGGAAAAGTGGGGGTATATTTGCCTGAAAATTGGATTGGGAAAATTCCGAAATTTTCTATTTTTTGGGAAAAATAGGGGGAATGGGGTTACAGAATTGAAAAAATAATACAAAATGAAAAGCATTTCTCTGGAAACCACAGGCCCCCGCACGCACTGAGCCGGTTTAAGGGGCCCCCCTTTTTGGGGTTTATTGGCGATGCTCGTGGGTTTTTGGGGGGGGGGGGGGGTGGCAATCGGGTTTTAATAAAAATAATGCAGTTGTTTTTTACATTATTTTTGGGTTTTTAAACAAAATAAGGGTCACCCATCAGGCGTCTAGGTTTTAATAGTTTTAAAAAAGGGGGTTTTTTATGACCAATTTAAAAAATCAAGCTCTTCAGAACCCCGCACAATTCCCAACCGATGAGTAAAACCTTTGCACGGGCCTTGGGCATTATATCTTCAAACTGACCCAAAAACAACAAACCCCGATTTTACTTCCTGTGCGCAAAAAGATTGATAGATTGAAAAAGAGACAGTGGCGGGATCTGACCAGCACAGGGGTATAGGGGTGGCATAGTGGCGAAGTCGGAAGTTTTAAACCCAAAAGGTTTTATATAAAAAAAATAAATCCCTTCAAATTTAATTTTACATAGTTATTAAAAAAAATCATAGTAAATTTAAAAACCCCAAAGTTTATTTTTTTTTTATTATTATTATTATTATTATTATTTTATTTTTTTATTTTTTTATTATTATTATTTTTATTTTTTAAATTTTTATTTTATTATTATTATTATTTTTGTTGTTGTTATTGGTTTTTGTTTTTTATTTCCAACTATGTCCAGAGTCCCCAAAATGATCTTCAAAACAGATTATTGTAATTTTGATTGTTTTATTTTTTTTAATCGTGTATTAATTGGGCTTTTTAAAAAAAAATTTTAAATAAATTTTTATTTTGCAAAATAGTATAAACTAATAAACCATACTCATGCACATCAGGGGCCCGATGAGTATTCCATCGTTCCTTTTGATTCTGTGAGTAAGGTTTTCTGTTTCCAAATTTGGGAAAAGGGGACGTTTTTACGACCCCGGATTTGGGGTAGTGGTCTTTTTTCCATCGGGAAAGCGGTTTGGCCTGGCCTGGGGTCTCCTCTCGACTTTCGGGAGAGAATGCATGGGATGCAACACTGTAGGTTTTGCCCAAGCAGGGGACCTGTTTACCCGACCTTTTCCACTGAAAAAAAGAGGCTCGTAGCCCGCAGTTTTTAAAAAACAAAATATGGGGGCAGTTTAAATCGCAAGCGCGCTACACCCCAGCGCGGCAATGCCGGGTTTTTGCAAAAAAAAGTACGAAAAAACCCCCGAAACCCCATTTTTAAAATGGAGGTTTTCGTTAAACTGCCCACGTAGTTACTCTATTATCTGTGGGGATTGGTGTTGTGGAGGATTTGCACCCCCCACCCCAATCACCGCGGGGGAGGGGGTGATTGGCATCTTGGGTTCCCCCCCTACCCACACCCAAAACGAGCAGGGAAAAAAACCCCCAAAAACTAAAACGACTTCATTCGGTAAAATTTTTAATAAGGCCTTCCGGGGCCCGACCCCGAGGCCCCAAAGGTTTCCCCGTAAGTTCCCCAAAAGTTCCCAGGGCCAGATTCCCCATTGATTTTCGTTTATTCTTTTTTATTTAACCCCCGGGGTTTAAATTAACCCACATTTTTAAATCCCATTTCCCGGCCCAGCGAAGCAAAAAGCTTAGAACTTTGGAAGTCGGTTTTGGGCCCGGACCCCTAGAAATTGTGCCCAAAATCTCAATTGGGGAAAAGTTCCCCCAAAAATCAGAGAGATCAAAAAGTGGGAAAAGAGTTTTATGCATGCCCACTTGGGGGCGGTATTTTCGGAGGGGAAAGGTGAATGGATTTAATGCATGAATTGAGCCCCCAAAAAGGTCCGGGTGTGCAAAGATTGGGTCCAGTGGACCCCCGCCCTGTATTTCTGTTTAATTTTGGTTTTGGAAAATCCAAAAAAGGAAAGACATATAATTCAGGTCAAAAAATTTTTAAACAAAAATAGTTTTTTTCCCCAAAAATAAAAATTACTAACTTTTTATTAAAAAAGGGCGCGCAAAAAAAAAGTTTTGCCAAAAGGGACAAACTCTTTCCCTAAAAAATTACAAAAATTTTTTTCGGGATATGAAAAAATTGAAAAATTTGGGGGCCAAGTTTTTTCTAAAAAAATTTTAAAAATGTTAATTCAATAATGGTTTGGGTTTTAAAAATCCCTTTAAAGATTATCGGTTTTGGGGGGAGGGTATCTTCTCGGGGGAAAACCATAAAAAGCCACAGTAGCGGTGACCGGGGTTTAAAAGGGGGGACCTTTTACGCCCCCCCCGCGGCCCCTCAATTGGGGAAAATGAATTTCGCCCCACTTTAGTATGGCGGTTTTTTAAATTATAAATTCGCCCAAAATTTTTTATGCAATGCAGGATCAGTGGCATGCAGAATTTGTCCGTGGGCACCGGCCCGGGCCACTGACATTATCCCTTAGGCCAGATCTGAAGTATTAATTTATAATAGAATGCCACCGGATAGAACCACAGATAATAAATTATGATGGAACATTACGAAGGGTTGCCAACAAATAATTGACAAGATCAAACATTTATGGATAAATTTCCATTCCATGGCTTTTCAATTTAAAATATTCAAATTATATGTTATAACTATTCCGAGCATGCTTATGATAAAGACAACTTAAAAAATAAAAGACAGGAAACGTGCCCAGTACAATCTGCGCTCAAATACGTGATTGATTCATGCGAAATACGAGGAATAAATCTGGTACATTATTATTTTTATATATTTTTTAAGCACTTTAGTAGGTACACTATTTATTTTTTACTACACAACAGCGTTTCAGAATTTTTAAAAAATATTAAATTATTCTAACTTTAACACAAGAACTGATACATAAGACGAAATACAGCATATTATAGCATAAGCCTATAAGAATTTCCAGCAAATTACGCTGTAGTATGACAAAAAACGGGTACATACATTTACGAATCCGCTACTTATTGTGTTTACTGTTTACAGCATTTGACTCATATTTTCAAAGTAACTATTTGGTCAGATTCCATTTATTCCAATATTTTTTCTGTACAGGTAAAAAGTGAATGCTTATACTAAATTTGCGTATCTATAAAGTATCTATAAAATGCATAGTTTGATTTTTAGAATATGAGTAACGTTTTTGCGTCACATCCTGTAGAAATTGCGAACAAATATGGCCCCTTGTTCACCGAGTCCGCTCGTTTGTTCGAACAAGGCTGTGGGTCTGTCACATGACATGACACGGTCTCGAGGGTGGCGGTGGACGATATGGGACCCCGAGCTAGCTAGAGCGCCACCGCAAACATGGGGCATTTTCACCACCCAGACTCGAATCATTTATTGTTAGAAAAAAGGGCAAACTCGTTAATTGGACAGTTGGCTTCAAGTGGTTGACTTCGTCTTTTTTCTACGTCGAATTAAAAGCACAATTGGCACAAAATTGTGCAAACGCTAGCGCTCCCACGCGATCCTGTGCCATGCGATCGCCTGCACAGAGCACGAGAACTCCTCTTCTATCTCTCTCTCTCCCACCATCACTGATGTTTTCAGTTTCAAGCTGGTGCACTGGTGCAGTAGACCGACAAACAGCGAAAGTACAACCATTTAAATAATACACATCATCATCATGACCGCACAGTACTAGTTATTTAATAAAATTGTCTAATTGATTGATTACACAGCAATTTTAAATGGTACTTGTGCTGTAATAGATTATTAATTAATTACATACGCTTTCAATTATGGATACCGTCTTTTCCATCACGAACGGACCAACCAACAAACAACCAAGGCAAGTTGTATTCTCAAGATTACCCTCAATACCAATGCGTTTGAGGCCTCTAATTCAAACCACATTTTGACAATGCATTTATACATAAACTGAACTTTAATTCCTGCTCCAGTAAGTAGTAACAAATGCAAACCGTAATGGGTTCGATTCCCGACAGAAAGAAGAGTTTAAAATTTACTATTTAATAATACAAATTTTCAAATTCATTGGTGTAAGCCGAAGCGGTTGTAAAATCGAAATACCAAAGAAACATGGACATGTGGGTTCCAATACGCTAACATATAGCCGAACAGCGGGAAGAGTCACGATGTGGTCATTTTAGAGCTCGAAAATAAAATCTGTATTCGAGAGAAATTTTCAAAAAATTAATTATGTGCATGCACCATACTATTATACGATTCATACCGTACGGAAAATGTCTGCCCCCATCGTCCAAATGCACGAGCGAAGCACGTAGGCCTACATGTCACCGAAAACGACTAAATCGCCCAAAACATACAAATAAGCGCGTGAGCTTTTGATCAGCGTTCACCGTTATCCTAGCTAATGAAGTATTGGACATGTCACACAGCAAATATCCGCGGTAAGGCCGAACCAATTAGAGGGGCCGTCATTATCCATGGTTTATGCGGCCCTACACGAGTTACTGCCGACCCCACACCACTAAATATACAACCTTTCAAAACTATAGCTATTTATTTGCATGGCTTCTAATTGGAAGTTAGTAGTCTTCGCCGCCTTGCTTGTTTGCTAGGTACTTTGACCTGTAAATTCAATCGGCCTGCTATTGACCACACCCGAGAAGTCAATGTGTCTTTGGTTGGGGTAATTCCGTTTCAGAACACAGCTCGATGCAGTAACTGGAATATTATTTTGTCGCAGTTTCTCATTTTACGTAATCAACAGGAAATTTAAGGTTTCACAAGTAAGGTGTAAAACTAAATCTCACCTCATTGCTTGGAATAGAATTGGCTATAAACACAGAAGATTACACTCCAAATGAAGTTGCATAATTTCAAATGAATTCAATTTTACCCCACAAGAAGACATCATTTTACATGATCAAACGAGTCTTGTTACTGATATTTCAGTATATGAATGGTTTGATGTTAGTTGCACTATATTCTATACGTTTGCGTTTCGATTATTGCAACAAAGCTACACTTACGGTGAGTGGTGATGGGCGAAAATAAAGGTGAGTTTAAAAACGTGCCCTCTGCGGGTTTCGAACCCCGTCCCTTGGAATCACATTCTTCGAACCTGCGCCCAGCCGTATGAGCATGCCCGGGCTGCGTGCTTTGGTCGCACCATATACCCGCGAACACACTTGAGATGCAGTGTATATTTATTTCAGTGCCCTCTGACCCTCTTGCCCGAGGATGTAGTTGGTTGACCTTGGCTTGGGATGGGATGGACGTCAGCAACTTCTTCAGACCGCGTCTCGCTCTCGTTAGATCGAGGGTCATACACAACTTGCTTGCAACAAGGAGGAGGGTCGTCATTATTCTAAGCAAGTATCGGTTTTAGGGTGCGGAATATTCCGTGGCACGTCCAACCTCATCGGATATAACAATCGAGCTACAACTTATATTCCGTGAAAATGAAACATAAACATCCATGTTACAGCATTTGTGAATGTAGAAATACAGGTGACGTGATGGTACACAGAGAACGGGAGTCAGTACTCTGTAGTAGGAGGAGGCAAGGGAACAGGGGGGATATACACAACCCCTCGCCAACGGTGTGGGGGAGGCATGCTTAGAATGGCGCCTTTCGAGATCAATTTCAGTGTATCCTACACGTGACGTTCTAGGAGTAAAATTAGGCAATATATATCTGGAATATTATAAAAGAAACAAGTCAAACAATATGGCAGTGTTATCTTGAATATTAGCAACTTGATTGTTTTACATTTTGAAAATAAATCATCGGTACCCTATAAATGGATGCGAGAGTGAGTGGTATACAGCATTGGTCTTCTCTTCTGGCGTCCCTGTCACCATTGTACTTGGCATTTTGCTTGTCCAAGTTTTACGAGGCCGCACAAGGCACAATAACCGTGATTTAGGTGATTGAAGTTGAGTCGAAAATCAGTCAAGTGTTGTTATTTTTTTTAGAAAAACTTTTCTTTTACATCTGGGCCGCTCTCATTCAACCTTCAAACGAAAGGTAAAAGAATGGATGTGACTTTTCGTTTATAAGTGGGGGATAGATGGAATGCCGAGGTGCCGCCCCACTTTGAGTACCACATGGTGAGGGGGGGGGGGGGTAATGTGCCGTAAATAAATGTCGTTGGCATCCAGACATCCAGACATCCAGGGTGTGACGGACAACGAGCTCGATCCGTGATTGGCCAGTACAGCGAAGTCCCAATAACGTGAGGGTGAGTTTGTTGTCATTTCTATAAATTGTCCTAGACGACAGCATCACAATCAGTGGGGCAAGACTTGCTCCGACCTATAAGCAACAATTTCAAAGGACAGCCACCGAGGGAGGGACAAGGTATTTGGTGTGACCTATCGAGAGGTGAATATTTAAAAAGGACTGCCTGTAAAAAAAGGGGGCAGGATATTTACTGTGACCTATATAATATAATAATACAGGTGACGATTTAAAAGGACCGCCACCGAGGGACCGGATATTTGCTGCGACCTATGGGTGACGATTTAAAAGGACAGCCACCGAGGGACCGGATATTTGCTGCGACCTATAGGCGACGATTTAAAAGGACTGCAACCGAGGGACCGGATATTTGCTGAGACCTATAGGCGACGATTTAAAGGACGTCTCGGCGACCTGCGGGCATCCTGCGACCTATGGTGTGCACGCCCGCTGAAAACTCCTGGCGATGCGGGTAAAAGATGAATATCGGACTCTGTGCTGCGTGCTAATGCTAAGCTCAGACCAGACCAGAATGCACAGCACACAGCCTAATTTAGTGATTCAACGCTTCTGAACTCGAGGCGGGTTTGTGAAGAGGGCCTACTTTGATATCCTGGCCCTAAGGACAATCTTTGAAATGGGATTGGCCTCGAGATTGTGAAACTCAATGATTGGCATTGAGCCATGAGTTCAAGCTGCGCTGCAGTTGTGGTGATCGAAAATCGAAATTTTTATAATACCAATACCGTCGCTAGCATTGTCTTGACGAATTACGCCATAATTGAAGAATGGCAAGAATGCCTAAAAAATTATAACTGGAGTTCGCGGTATGGATAAACGAAACTCGATAACACTCGGGCCGCCACCAAAGTCGTTCCCATTAGATTCCTGTGCAAAAAGGCCAATATAAAAATACAGGATTTTCTCATTTAAAACGACTGGCAATTTTTTAATTTAGTACGAATGTCAATTTTTTAAGGATCGTAAAACAATGTAAAACGCGTCGAAAACACGCAGAGAACCTGCTTGCCTTCACGACATTGTTAGGCGCATGAAGCATGCCAACACTGTTTTTACTTAGCATCATAATCTACATCTGCCTACCCAAGTTCCTAATTGGATGACCTGATTTTTTGTACAATCTCGTTGACACAACCATCATTTATAAATTACAGGGATGATAGTTGGGCGTGTGATTATGAAAGTGCATATTATTAAAACTAGGAAGCTTCGCAAACGCTTTCTCAGGCGCGTTGTTGGATGAGCGTAATTGGTGCATTGAGCTGTCATGTGTTATGCAGATTTTCTGTTGTTCTGTGAAAAAATCATTACAATTGGGTAAAGCATGTAGGTGTTATATGTCGAAGAAATTTTTTTAAGCGAAAAAAGCGTAAAATTGCGATTTTCATGACAAGTAATTTTTGATTGCACTCAAATTTCACACAAATATATTAATTCATAAAATTAAGCTTCTGTGAAAAAATAATAACAATCGAATAAAGCATGTAGGTGTTATAAGTCGAAGAAATGTTTTTAAAAAAATACAAAAAATCGCAAAATTTCGATTTTCATGAGAAATAATTTTTAGATTGCGCTAAAAAACGTGGCAGTTCTAAGTTCATAGATTTCGAAGGCCACCAGAAAATTTCATCGCAATTGGAGTATCGGTTTAGCCGGAATCGTGTTAACAAACACACAAAAATACAAACAAAAAAACAAGAAAAACGAAAAAAATCGTAAAATTGCGTTTTTTATGAGAAACGATATTGCGCTCAAAAACGTGGCAGTTCTAAGTCCAAAGGTTTTGAAGGCCTCCAGAAAATTTCATCGAAATTGGAGTATCGGTTTAGCCGGAATCGTGTTAAAAAAACACACAAAAATACAAACAAAAAAACAAACAAGAAAAACGAAAAAACTCGTAAAATTGCAATTTTCCTGAGAAATAAATTTTCGATTGCGCTAAAAAAAAGTGGCAGTTCTAAGTTCAGAGATTTCGAAGGCCGCCAGAAAATTTCATCGCTATTGGAGTATCGGTTTAGCCGGAATCGTGTTAACAAACAGCCAAAAATACAAAAAAACAAACATTCCGGATTTTTTTCTCCAGTGTAGTAGAATGGAATCTTCGCTTCGCTCGCTACGCCCGCTATAATGACTATCATGAGTCATGACTCATGACTATCATCTGTGGTGGTGGAGTTGTACTTGTAGTGAAGAATGTTCTTGAAACCACACTAAGGTCAAGACAAATAACACAACACTTATTTTTACTCATGCGGGATGATTCGAACCCACATCCTTTCGTCTGACCGACCCGCCGTGTGATATGAATGCCTCAACTTCCACTACTATCAATAATAACGGTGGATTTCCCACACGATTCGATTCAGGTATTGTGCAGACACAGGAAGAAGGACGGCTTCGCACATGCTACAGATCCCATGCAATTCTCGCGCCTGTGCGTACGAACTATGAATCGGCCCCCAAGCCGGCCGGGAACACTCGTGGATCGGGCGACGCGTGAAGTAGTGTTCAGTGTTCAGCCTACCACGAGGTAATTTCTTCCTCGACTTCGCGTTCGATTTGTCATAGAACGATAAAAAAAAAATCGAAGTCGAAAAGAATTTGCCATAGTCTAGTTGATTTGTCTGTAAATAAACATAAATTTTGAAAGGATTGTAATAATAATAATAATAATAATAATAATAATAATAATAATAATAATAATAATAATAATAATAATAATAATAATAATAATAATAATAATAATATAATTGACTTGTCGTCACTTGCGATAGAACTTGCTGCGTTGGATTCCCAAGAACAATCTGTCGAGCCTTGTTATGCCCAGGTTATTAAATCAGCATTGTTGTCAGGAAAAGTGACTTTTAATGACTTTCGTGGTGTACATTCTTTTGTATATGCCTACACTAGGAAAAACGCTTAAGTCACGCCGCGATGTTGGATGAGAGTAATTGGTGCATTGAGCTGCATTGTGTTACGGCGGATTTTCTGTTGTTCTGTGAAAAAATCATTACTTATCGAAGATTTTTTAAATTAAATTAAATTAAATTAAAAATAAACTTAATTTTTTAATAAATCGTAATTTTTACGTAATTTTAAAAAAAGAAAAAAATCGTAAAATGCAATTTTCATAAGAAATAATTATTCAATTGCGCTCAAATTTTACACGAGTATATTAATTCATAGAATTAAGGTTCTATTAAAAAATCATTACAATCGGATAAAGCATGTAAGTGTTATAAGTCGAAGAATTTTTTAAAAAATCGAAAAAATCGTAAAATTGCGTTTTTTATAAGAAAAATTTTCCCGATTGCGCTCAAAAACGTGGCAGTTCTAAGTTCAGAGATTTCGAAGGCCTCCATAAAATTTCATCGCAATCGGAGTATCGGTTTAGCCGGAATCGTGTTAACAAACACACAAAATACAAAAAAAAAGAAAGAAAAAAAATACAAAAAAAAAAAATTCCGGATTTTTTTCTCCAGTGTAGTGAAATGGAATCTTCGCTTCGCTCGCTACGCTCATCCAATTACCTCAATAATGGTAACCAACGCGATTGCCATTGTGAGCCACAAGATGAATAAATAAATAAATAAATAAATAAATGTTGAAGGTCATCCGACCGAAGAGTGTATCGAAGAAGTGCTAATTGACGATGCTCCGGTCTATCCAACACAGCACGGGCGCACGTGCTCGGGTACCCGAACCCGCCCGACCGACCCAGCACAGAAGGTCAACCTCGCTCACCTCGCTCGTACACATTCATACATTCATAGCAAACACCGACCTCCAGAAATGTTAATAACCCTAGGAACTTGTTATAATTTTAATAGACGTGGTTTAGGGCCCATCTAACTAGAACTTGTACTATCTTGAAAGTTGAAACCCACATCCGGACAGGTGGTTATAATATTATGCAATTAGTGGCTGACTACCGAGTTTTTATCTTAGTTAGTGACAATGGCCCAAAGAAACCATCTGCAAGCAGCGGGCAACCATTATAACATGCAGCCTAGCCGTTATTATATACAGGGAATTCGAATATTTCTTGCGATGGAAATTATCGTCACAATAATAATTGCTTGGCGACCAGGCTAATCTATACGTGATCTGCACGGCCAAACGAGGGGAAGAATACACTTCGCAATTGGATGACAATTAGACTATAAAAGTTCTGTATGAACTGTCAAGGTGCTAACTGTAATAATAAATTGGCGGAAGCCTGTAATTATTGTGGTTGTCCCGAAATTGCATTCAGTAATTACTAATTACTAATTAGCCATGTAGTTTACATTAATTTAAGGCAGTGGTTATTTATATATTTGGTATTTACTGTCAAGCTGCAAAAGGCTCCAGCCGTAGAGTACCCTCTACCCTTCCCTATATGCATTGTGTATGAAGATGTACAATACTTGTCAGTTCGATACGACGTGAAACATGAAATTTAACTAAAGGTTGAAACAAATTATTTGATGGCAACTGCAGAGCATTTCACGTATATTGCATTGTCTATGTGTCTTGTCATTATGTAGATTGCAGAAGATAGCAAAAACCTATTTCAATTTCTAAACAAAAACTTAAAAAATGTCAATGTTAATGCAATAGATAGTAATATTATAAACATTAGAGAAGACCTATTAAAGTGGTGCAAAGAAAAGAAACTTGATTCCTAAAAATGGATGTTGTTTCCCTGACAAAGGTTGAAGAGGGTGTCGACGCCAGGCGACCAGAGTTGGGTGCGGTGCGGGGAGGGATGGTGGTGAGAGTGGGGTGTGGGGGGAGAGTGAGAAAGAGAGTCTCGGTCAAGACCAGACCAGGTGAAGCGCCTTCCTGATAAAACGTCCCATATTGTGTTTATTTTAGCTCGGCATACTGGAAACACTGCGAGAGGCTATTTACGTTCATTTCACACGAGGCATTCGGTGTCAATTTCAAACCTAGAAATGAGTGTGACAAAGGACTCATCACCTTGCTACCCATAAGTTGTTATACCCCGAGTGATTGTCAACAAGATAACAGGGTTGTTTCTTGTGTGACTTGTTTATTCTTTGATTCAGGTCTTATCTCAGAAAGCTAAGGATGGTGATCAAGACGTGTCAATTCTTGATAGCAGTTAGGAATGCTATTAGCGTAATTAACCAACATAATTATTTTGAAAAATAAGTAACAACACATGCACTCACTAGCATGTAAGCTGTTAATTGCGATGTAATCAAGGACAGTCAATAAAATGAGCAAATCAACACGTCTGTATTCTGGGTCAATGAATGAAGAAGTCGCAAGAGCATAATTAATGTTATCTCACTGGAGGGCATCACGACATTCGTGTCGTGTGTGTAGCTGTAGAAGCAGAGCCTAAAATCGATTTAGAATTTCGCTGGCAGTATCACAGCAATGTGTTCCACCTCCTCCAACTCGGAGCGAGCTGGGCGTCGACACTATGGAATGTTGTTTTCCATCACAGAGAACGAACGATACTAAAGAGCGGATCTCTATTTCAGAACGGATAGTACATCCTTTAGGCTTGAACACGAGCCATCGTGGGAACCAGTTGAGGGGAGGGGGAGAGAGAGAGAGGAGGGGGGGCGATGTTGCCGTGTTTCCCCTTCCGTCAAGGTCGCCGTCTTTGGCCAGACACGAGGTGGAAGGGGAGGGGGGAATGCAATGGAGGGGGGGAAATAGTATTCTATATATAAGTTGAATGCAGTTTCGCGTTATTACGGCATTCGTACACACCCACACCACGTGACGTAAACTGAAACAATAACACGAGGCGACACGTGGTCGGCGACTCGGCATTGACAGGCGTAACTCGTACACGATCTAGCCTTGTACGTATAGGTGACACAACCATCTTTGCGGAAACCCTTCCCAGTCCCACGCCATGTTGAGACGAGACATTTAGTTCCTGTCATCGAAAGGTTAATATGACTCACAGTCAGGGAAACAACATTCTAGTGTCACATTCACACGTGACATAGCACGTGGCGCAGAAAACAACATGCTGCGGAAAACGTAAACAAAATCATTGCACACAAGAATACAAATTTACACATTGTCATAGGAATTGCCATTGCCAATAAACCATTGGAATTCTTATTTTGAGTTTTAAATTATTTGCGTCGGTAAAACGATAATATCTGTGGTTTAGTTATATTTGTTGCCTAACCACTTGACGCCCGGTGAATTTGTTGGAGGATCACTCACTATAATCACTTACTTTATATCGCGCATAGGCTCACTCACCCACCCTAATAGTTACGTGGAAGATGTACTAATACTATATTTTTACTACTTCCTTTCCTACTTAATATACTGTCAATTGAGTTGCCAATGACAATGAAACTGGGTAACACCGTAAAATGCAAAACTGTTTTCGAACAAATTTGCAATACTGTTATTCCACTTCAAATCAGGCTTACATCTTCGTGTTAAAGTATAGTCTCGGGGGAAAAAAATGAGTATATGAATACATGTAATCACAATCATAGAACCATGTATAAAGCAAAATGCTACAGAATTGGCAGCTTGCTAAAATTAATTGGCGAAGATACCGACTCTCGAGTGGAGTTGTTACTGCGTTGATTAGTTTACTGCGCACGTGGTAATGGTCGTCTGCCAGCATTGGTGCTGACTATGTATTATATACAGTCGCTCGTGTATGTCAAGTATTCTGCACCGTTTTTGCAATTGGGAAATTTGAATGTGCAAAGACAAGATTAATTGTAAAATTTTGAAGTTATCAGACCAAAAATAGGTGGGTTTTTCTGTTCCGCAACATTGCAACCAATACGCATGCACAGTGAATCTGACGTACGTCACCCACCAGTGCAGACTGCACCTGCAGCAATGCGTGTACGCAGTACGCACTATCTCGCACACGCACGCAGCACGGAGCTGCTCTTCTTCCCCTAGTTCTTCCATCACTTCTGATTAGGAATCTCGTATTCAGCTACACGCCTGCCTCATCTCGACGGGAGGAAGTGAAGTGAGCCTACGGAACAGAACGGTATTTATGCATGCCGCCCGCGAACTCCCTCAATCAATATGGCGGTACAGTCCGTCAGAAAGAAAACTAATTTCGAAAAATGTAGTATTTCACAGAAAATGGGTCTCAATGCGCCTCTTATATTGATTTTTGTAAACGCGTCCTACAGTTTTTAGGCTGTGCCACAGATAACAGACAGGCTATACCGGGCAATACGACCATCGAGTGCGCACAGTGCACAACATTTCATTATTATAATAGAAAAATATATTTAGATTCCAGGCAATGTTAGCTCTGGTGCTGTTTGTATTCTAATGTTGGGTGGGAGACAAACAAGGAGGGACCGAGATTCATCAAGGACAAGGATGTAAAAACTATTCCGCAGGCGACCACACCCCACTTGAAGACTAACTTTGCCTCATGGCTCTTTCTTCATATAAGTCAACTCATACATATACCTATTTGTTCTCCATATCACTCAGTCAGGTACTTAAATTAAAATTCCAAGATACAGAATATGGTTAGAATACAATGAGGCAACCACAAGATAATGGAATGGGTCGTATAATATTGCTATTTAAACGGTAATCACAAGATTAATTGTTAACGGTAGATTACTGACGACCTAATAGAAGATTCTACGCGCGTGCGAGATGAAAATAATTTCTAAAAATGTTTTATAGCGTAAAGTTGAAACTATTTTAAAACAGCAAATTCTAAACAACTGTATGCATGTTGGCAGAAACAAAACCCCTCGTTGACTCGTATTAATGAGCAAATTGCCTTGAAGTTTAATATCTTAACTATAGCAATTATTGCACAACTAATCGCTTATTGCAACTTGCACTCGCTGATAGTTTTGAAAAAGGTTGCTTAATACTAAACTAAAATATTAAACAATGCAAAGAGCAGTGGGAGTACCTAAACAGGAGCGAAGATCCATAATTAAAGTAACTCGCTTGTAATTAATATCTTTGAAGTGGGCGCGTTATTAAGAAGCGTATTACGTTTGGCATAACGTTTGCACTTTCAGTCGCTTGATACTGAAAGGTTTGCTTAAATACTAAAATTATTAGTACAATGCACAAGCACGTGGGGCGTGGGAGTACCCTAAACAGGGAGCGAAGATCCAATAATTAAATAACTCGCTGTACATTAATCATTTTGAAGGCGGCGCCGGGTTTTTAAGAAGCGTATACAGTGGCGGAACTTCGTTTCATGGGCCCCCATAACAGATACAAACACATAGCTCAGTGTTGTATTCAGGCTTTTCATCCCGTGCGGGGCTTTTATATAAGGGCCAAGTACGGGGGGTTTTGGGGTGAAGCCCCCCAACAATAGCGCCGCCGGCGAAAATTGTGAAAATCATGTTTTTAGAGTGCGTTTGGTGCGTTTTAGAAAAAAGATGTGGGCTGAATGCAATACCAAAAAAAATGTAGTTTTTGTGCGTTGTGCTGTGGGCGTTAACTTAAAAGTTCCTAAATATCCGCTTGATTTCACCTTCAAACCGCCAGATTCACAAAACGGTCATTTCAGCAACGAAAACAAATACAATATTTTCCAAACAGGGTGAAGTACTGTTTTTTTTTCACTTTTTTTTTTTTTACGGGGCCCCTAAACGGGCCTGGCCCTGCGGGCGCCTAGTTCCGCCAATGAGCGTATACCGTTGAAACATGTTCTTCGCTTGTTTTTGCATTCATTTTAAGGTGGAGGTGCCGGCCACACAATTTTGATTATTATTTTAGTAAAAAAACTTTGCTTTTTGTCACTAGATGTAAAATCGTTCCAAAAATGAGAAACTTTAATTGAGGGGCAGAAGAATCATGCACGTGAAAAGTGATAATTTAAGGAAAGGGCTGCGTTTGCCATTTGAATTACAGAACCCATCAGTGACGTATCACGTACCTATAATAACTATCCCCGACGGTAAATTATATAAAACTAGGCCAAGGAATCGAGAAGAGGGTGATGCAGAACTAGAACGGAAGTCCCAACCGTTCCAACGGTTGTGGGATTTTTTATCATATATCGGCGCAAGCTGTTAGTACATTATTGAATGCCCTTAGAATACTATGGAAACATTATGCTATTCATTCTACCGAAAGAAAACCTAAACGATACATAATTTTCAATATAATTGAAGTTGTAACTATAGAGGTATAGACCCTAAATGCAAAAATTTTGTGTCACAGCTGATAATATTTGCACACGTTAGTTTTGAAAATGTAACAGAGATGAACTAAAACCCCACTTTGCCCATGATTATTTTTTGTCTTATTCTTATACCATAGTTTAATGAAATTAATTTTACTTTTAAATCTTATGGCATCATCATTTTCCACTAACAGATCAATATCGGAAACTCCACAATCCATAATATGCTTGATTTAATTTTAAGCCAACAAAGAATATTATTTCTCGATTTGGATGGTCGGGAAACACTTATGTTTTAACAGCCCCCCGCCTGTTTCTCCCCTCTTCATATTCACACACTTTCGTCATATTTAGTAGGATTCCCTTCTCCACCAGCGGCGTATAGGAACCGGGTCGTTGGACCGGGGAGGGGGGGGGGGGGCAGTGGGGAGATTAAAGCGATTTAAGTATTAATCCCAAAATTTATATAGTAAATATTTAACGTTTGGGAGAAGCAGGAATAGTTTCAGTGATAAAATTTAATTTCCACTGGGGACACTTCTTTTTAAATCAATAAATGGTTTTCGTGCTGCTTTTTGCTTTTTAGATCGCAGATACTTGCTGTAAAAAGTCTTTTACAGAGTCCGAATGCAGGAAGTTTATTTTTAGTTTATTATAAAACTGTCTCTATTATTGTGCATAACATACTTTTATACACAATCATGATGGTTTAGTTGGGCTATCAAATTGAAATTTCAAAAAACAACTTATAAGACTTGTCTGTGCAAATTCTTCATAAACAAAACGGTAATCCCTTGAGTTGCCGTTAAAATGACGAAATAACTGTAGTAAATATTGTTATATTTCTTTTTTGCTTTTCGGCGGCTAGGGCTTCGCCTCAGACCCCAACTACCACCCACAGAATCTGCTAGGGGTCCCCCGCCCCCCCCCCCCCCCTTCAAAACGTTTCTACGCGCCTGTTCCCCACGAAATATCCTTGCCACACAAGACTCGAACCCACACACACATGTATAACACGGCCGTATTTCCCAGCAAGCACAGGCCAGCACGGTAGGGCTCG
Organism: Sweltsa coloradensis; assembly: GCA_024449915.1. NCBI lineage: Eukaryota > Metazoa > Arthropoda > Insecta > Plecoptera > Chloroperlidae > Sweltsa > Sweltsa coloradensis. The sequence goes on from JAMZAV010000711.1 coordinate 199,915, forward strand.
GCTTGTACTTCGATCTAGCGGGGGTGTTTTGCTAAGGGGTTGAGGATAAGGGTGGAATACTCGAGTAACGCACGGCCACGGGTGCGCACTGCGACTGCGTGGCTCTGGCGGGCTTCTCTCCTGTGCATGTATATTGAACAGACACACGCCACGACGAGGAGTGCATATGGTATGTGGAGATGTACACCGAAAAAACGACAGGGGTTGTTTTATAGACATTGGAGCTGCACATTTGAGAGCGATGCTCTAAATAGCAGAAAAAGGGAAAATCAAAACAAACTATAGTTCATTTCACTCCACACGTAGAAGAACGAGTTAAATAGAAACTAAATGATACTTCAAAAAATGAAAAATAGGCTTTCTAATAGACACAACTGGAAAACAACAGTTGGTTACAATGTTAAATTATGATAGATTCTATAATATAGGTCTATATGGGGAATTAAATGATTCAATTCACTAGTTTATAATATGGTTGTGTATTGTGTTTTTGCTTTTTGCAAAATCTATACGGGAAACAATACGTTCAATAGGAAGTTGCAGTGGCGTAGGCAGGGGGGAAACTAACGTGAGTTAAATATCAATCCCAGAATTTCCGTAGTAAATATGCACTTACACTTATACAATTCCTTCGACAGTCACCTTGGTAAAACGAATGTTTGCCTGTATGCTTTAATGGCCACTTCACGTTCGTTTTTTGAGTTTTTAGATCGCAGATAGTTGCAGTAAAACATCGGTTACAGAGTCCGAGTGCACTTAAAACATACGAAATAAAATAACTATAGTATTGTGAAATTTTTTCGCCTGGCGGCTGGGGCTTCGCCACAGACCCCAACTGCCATCCACAAAATCTGCTAATGGTTTTGCCCCCCAACTTTCAAAACGTTCCTACGCGCCTGAGAAGTTGTCAGCCATTTTGAAAACAACGCAGGGTTTTCCCACCGAAACACAAATTTTATGTCAACATGATACAGTCAATATTTAATATTATACAGTAGCAGTCAGAGTCATATATCGTTGAATAATTTACAATGTTATTTAATCCAAGTAGCATTATGCTACTCACTCGAACAACTATAGATAATAAACAGCTTCAAATAGAAATATATTATTTATATTATATATACAATTTCGACAACACGATTTTAGGCTTGAAATGTTTTTCAGCCGACCATAAAACGCGAAACACGTTTCGGTGAATTAGCGTTGGCCTGGGTTATGTAATTAGTGATGCGTGAAAAAAATATTTTGACTTGGAATATGTAGCACTTACACTTTTAAGGTAAGCATGTTGTACCACATATAGAACATTCAAAAAATTGTATATTATGTAGTTTCCTTACAATTTTATTTTAAAATTAAGTCACTTATAATTCTATTTTAAAATTGTTATGAAGCCTTGGTGTCAGTCAGTCCAGTAAAAACATGAACTTCGACTTCGTTGAGCTTACGAAAAAATATGCATATTCGAATGATGTAGAATGTAGATGTAGCATCTATAACACAAAACTGTATTTTCACACACCATGGGCTGGATGAAGTGAAGGTGACGCCTATGAGGAGAGTATGATCATGACGTCATGTCGCAGTCGCAGGTCAACACACATCGGACACGACATCACCAGGAAAGTGTCGTGTTTTCGTCTGCTCGTTGGTTGTTTGGTCCTCACTTTGATGCCCAACAGAATTAACATTTACAAAATGAGCTCGTGTTCGAGTGACCAACATGCGACGTGCATCTGCATAGAGTCGAGTGGTTCCTCGCCAAACTAGTTCGGGGCAACTTGTCAATCAACCAACGACACAACATCACAGGTTGGCACAGACAGTCGGACACATACTTACACGTGGGCAGCTTTTATTGATGACATGAATAAAATAGGTTGTAGAGGAAAATACATTTCCATTGATCATTTAACCATGAACTATAGAGTTGTTCAGCTTTAATCGTAAACTGCGAGTTCTCTTCTCTCTCTCTCTATCTCTCTTCCTCTCTTTTCACACTCTCTCTCCCACTCTATGAACCGTCTTCAATAGAGACGAGACTACACACCCCCCTCCCCCAACCCCTCTATTCATCCGCTCTTACAACTGGCTTCTTTCAACTGAACTATACTACAAAATACAAATGTCAGTATAGTACGCACCATAGAAACAACAACAGTGCCAACCAATTAAAAAAGCGGGACGTTCGAGTTGGCAATTATAATTCAACAACGGGGATGAATTCAACGATCTAACTGAAACTCGGCAAAGAAAACCAACCCTATTTATCTTCTGCTCAACGTTCAGATACAAAAGCCAACGCGATGACCCCTAGATATTTGGAATGAGCTATACAACAGATAAAACGCAGGAAGTTCCCTATGATCTGTGATTAGCCCCGTATTATCATCATCATTGCACTAATTTCGCCATCAATGGGCAGAAGTTTTTGTGCTTCGAAGGACGGCGAACATTGTCAGTGCAGTCGACATGAGAAACAACCAGCTGTTCGCGCCACACCCACGCGCGAGTCATGTCGATAACTCTTGTTTACATCCTATTATCCACGTCAACAAACATAACCTCTTGCTGGAGATACTCTCGTGCATCGCGGGGAGGAGGGTGGTGTCGTCTTGGGCAGTTTCGTGTAGTTTTCAGGCAGCAGCAGCATCAGTGGATGTCGGCGTGAAGGTTCTGCGATCGCAGCGCTCTCGCTATTGATCCGTGTATGACGTCACACCGACTTATGAATGATCCAGTGCTCTGCCGACAACTAATCCATTGTACAGCTCTGGGGAGAAATATGCGGCAAACGTGGTTGTCGCACGTTGTGTGAAGGTGGCGCCGAGGTTCTGTGTGTGACGTTCTGTACGGCCACAGGTCACGTGGGCCGAGGGATGTAGGGTCAAGCGTATAGGTGGCTCGGGCTGACTTGTCCTATACACAAAAACGGTTTCTCATCAGGTTTCACGCCTGCCTTACAGCTACAGTAAACAACAGGTGCAACGCTCGTGCGTGCCATCACATATGGTAGCGCACACTCCACATCCGACATGAGGAAAAATAATACTTACTGAGGGAAAGTACCCCGAATATAACTGGAAATTAGAATGCCACTGGCACTATATCATAAATAATATCTTTGTGCTAGTTTATCAAAACATCATTAAAACCACAACGCTTTCAATTGTCACAACAGCTCTAAACTTGAGTTTTGGCATAAACCAAACAACTTGTGTTTGGATTAGTTGTTAACACACATAACAAAAACTTGTAGAAATACAGCCAAACCTTACACACTCAAAAGGAATGAGATCTAAAAAAGGGCCAAGCTCATCTACCCTTCCACATAAACGTACAGTGTCCCATAACAGCATCCTCGAAAAGCTTGGCAAAATAGAATTTGCGATTATTAATTTAACGTAATAGTTTATCCAAGTTTTTTTTTCTAATTAATTTAAACGTAATAACATGCAAATTCTATTTTGCCAAGCTTTTCGAGGATGCTGTTATGGGACACTGTACGTTTATGTGGAAGGGTAGATGAGCTTGGCCCTTTTTTAGATCTCATTCCTTTTGAGTGTGTAAGGTTTGGCTGTATTTCTACAAGTTTTTGTTATGTGTGTGATCTCATTACTTTTTCAAGTTCCATTACAAAATTATTTGCTAAAATATAATATTTTTATCAAAGTTGATTTTAATTCTATGGTATTAGCAGTAACAATATAGGATGTAAAATATCTAGACCCGGATTCATGTACATCCTGGGTATAGGTGGTATAACCATGGTATAACGACGGTATAAGGACTGGACCCCAATTCTTGAGTTCGTGGGAGATGAGTTGAAAACGCAATTTGAAAACGAAGTCGTTTTCGTTTTCGAAGGAATTGGTATTCTTGAACGGTATCGTGGAAAACGTCATGGGTTGTGAGTTGAAAGCATTGATATTAATTAAACCCCTATAGTAGGCTAGATTAGCAGTCTCCTATACCTCCGCACAGGCGCGAGCGTGGCAAATTGAAGACTCAACCGGCCCATTTCAAGATGGCGATTTGGTGTTTTAATTTATGCTTTTTTAATGCAATAAAGTATTTTACTGGATTGTTTGATATGGTTTTAGCTTGTGCAGCATGGTATTAAACAAAAGAAACAATACGAAGTGATTGCATAAGGGAATTTAGTATAATCATTTGGTGTTAAAGGCTAGTATGCTTACCTGTCAACCTGGCGGCAATCTTGAGAACTATTTGACCACAAATCGCTCCCATTTGATTAACATGTAAACTGTCATTTTAAGATGGCTTCTAATTGTACCGGAAGTGGACCACCGACTGCTGGTCTAGCCAATTATATAGGATGTCTATGGTTGAAAGAGTATCACGAAATCCAAACACTTTAAAAAGATTTGCGTATAGCAAAGAGCTCGAAAAAGTTCTATATTTATTCTAGATGGCAGTGCCTTCATAAACGCGGGCCAATCGAAAGACAAGTTGTATGAAATGATTTGATTGTTGCAATTATGTAAACAAACAGTTGAGCAAGTTCATATCAGAACTATGTTGTGCTGGCCTAGGGTTGGCTATAGGCTTGTCAAACATGTAATGTAAGTAATAATTTTATCTAGTCCTATAGCCAAATGGAACTTTAGACCTACACTTTTGCATTATAAATAATTTTCCACATCTGGGCCTAGGCCAGGGACGGTTTCTGATTTGTTTTATGAGAGTATAATGACACCTTTTCTCGTTCCACACAAAGAAGAAAAATTTTAAATGTCCGCTATTTGTTTACGTATCGCACTTTCCCGCCTAACTCTGCTTATACCGTCAACAAGTGTCAAGTAACTATGGTTACTTGTTGATTGTATGCCAAGTGTTTAAGGCTTATTTTAAAACCTTTATTTGGAAGCCTTCCAACAAACTTTTTCAACTTTTTTTTTCAAAAGAGACTATATTTCTATAACCTTAATGTCCATGTAAAATATGAACATTGTAGTCCCACCCGTCTGGTCAGAATCGCGGGCCGACGTATTAGATGTTAGCAGTAGCAGTAGTAGCAGTAGCTAACATCCTTAAAGTGATTTTGAGCATGTTTCAAGCCATTTTTTCACCAAGAAGGAATAATCGTACCCCAATAAAATTTGGCATGTGTTGTCAGGTACCTAAATCCCCTCGATTGTGATAGTTTTCAAGTTCACATCACGTTACATGACGGCTGGGTAACACCTCGAAATCACCCCAACTCTGCTTGGTGTATAAGGTGCTTGAGTGTGTAGCGCACCGCGGCTTGGCTGCGGCGCCCTAACGGGCACCTAGATTACCATTGCAACCACCGAACAAAACCAGTGAAGTTCTACAAATAGCGAATTCGCTAGTTGCTACCAACAACTTGGTTTCAACGTGAAGGGCAACATCTAAAATTAGAATCATAATATTTCCACTAACGACCTCGTCCATAAACAATATTGTCATGGATTTTCTATCTGGCGGCATTTTCCATCATGCAGAAGCTATAGGTGGTGTTGACAGCCGTACCCGTACCAACCAACGCATCTGATACGCAACAAGACACGAAATTTCCTTATCCAATTTTGAAATTTCCTGGAAATGCGCGAAATATGAGTTTCCCTGCAATTTTCTTTTCTGGGAAACCCAACAATTTAGCACCGGCTTGTGTTGTTGATATCCCTGTATGGTGATCACAGACCATGAGACAAGTAGTTTCTCTCTTAGTGCGGAGAACATGTTGGATGATGATGGCACATCTAATGACGTAAACATGGAAGCCACAGCATCCGCCCCGGCCCGATACACAGAAACCTACAGGGTTCAATAACTCGGACTTCCAAGTGCCCCCGTACTCGAAGAGGAAAGCGAGGGTTCACGAGAAAGAAATAATTAAGGGGTGGGTTTCAACAAAGGGGAAATAGTTACTTTAAAAATCTCAAAAGCATCCCAAGTTCAAATCGTGTTAGAAAATCGCCTAGGGACGGTATTTAAGTCTTGAGAGCTTCCTTATTCAAGAGTTTGTTAATTATCTGGCATCAACGTAGGGATAGTAATTATTTATTCCTGTAACATGGAGTGAACGCTGGAAACGGTTGGTTTCAGGGAAAGATTGCGCCCGTATCCCAATTCTCGTGTAAATAGGAGGGAGAGAACGACATTTATTGACCTGCAGAATGATGTGTGATTTTGTTTCTGTGCATAGCTGGAACATTTTGATTCGACCACGGAAATGAATTACTGTCACATGTGAATGTATATCATTTATACATAAATATAATATATTATGTCACTTTGGTGTAAATTGTAAATATATGCGTGTTTTCGTGGCTAGGTTTTCGCGAAAGGAAAGCTTGGGTTTGCCAGCCCGCGCCCCTTCAATGCATTTCTGATTCTTCAAGTCAGGTGAACAGAGGGCTTCCATTCAGGTCACAAATCAAGGGGGAAGGGAATTAATTCAATGCTATTTTAATGTGCAGTGAGGAACAAGAAGGGATTGTCCAAAACCAGGCACCGGTGAAGTAAAAACTTACATTATACTCTCTGAGCTTACGGTGCACGGTACGATATTTTGTTTGGAGTTGTTTGCTTCATGTGGTGGAATTTACAAAACAAAATCATAACACTTTCAACACGCGAACTGTTATTCAGCAACGTTCCGCGGCAATTACGGATATGTTGTGTTAATGCCTTCATTTGGAGCTATAGAAAAATAGGTTTTAAAAGGGTCCTATTTGGGCGTCAGTTACCGATGCCTCGTGCAAACACACTTCCAAACAGAGCAAATCCAACAAAGTTACAAAACTTTCAGCCGAGATCTCCTTAGGCTAAAACCAGAGTCCTTAGTTTGGTATAATTACCGCACGTCGATGTTTCCTCACTGCGGTTTGGAAGTTTGATCCAAAAACATCATTTCAAATCACCATCCAGCACCCGCCATCATTAAGGAACTTGATGCATGTGATTGGATTGAAGCGAGTAACCCTCCAGCTCCAGTCTTATCAGCATGGATCCAGACAAATGTCAATATATAGTGTGTATATATATATATAGTCGGCCGCGCCCCCGAAATTACATTAAGACGGTGTCCGCCCCCCGCCGCCGCTGCCCCTCGCCAAGTACTTTCCCTGACCATAAACCCCTTAGAGCTCCTCAACCCCCCCTGCAAGACGGGACGGGGTCGGCCCAAAGAAAGCCCGCCGATCAATACCCGGGCTGCATGGTACGGCAGGAGGGGTACATCGCACTTTTAACACGGTGCCTCCTCCTGCCAGGAGAGGACACCTCCAGGAGCCGACCGTACGTACGTGTTGTGTGGGGAACCGTTCAGTCTAGTGTTGGTCAAGACGAGAAAAATAGGTTTAAGAGTGATTAGCTTGACGACCACGTCAACACGGAGGCTGACACGAGTCGCAGGGCGCTGACGAGCTCGATCCGAGTGATACATGCATGAGGGATGGGAGAGGGGGTGGATCATAGAATTATTTATACCCCCCCCCCCCCACCTTTTCTTTGGTCTAAAATAAAGAACATTGGATAGATAAAACTCGACAGGAGCATCCAAAGAGCAATTTCACCTGAAGCAAGTCGGTCGAATCTGAGTCTAACCTCCCTGCTATGTCCGCAAGTGTGAGAACGTAATTAAATTAGTATTTCTTGTTCAAATATTACTTTGCGACGAACAGTTCCAGCGATACTGGGAGTAAGAGTCAATTATTAATTACTAATTAATAATTAACAATGAAGGTGCAAATGGGTATATGTGTTTGATTCAACTTTGTGAGTCAAGATAGACTTTTTAAATGATTTGTCGACCGTTATTTGAGTAAATTAGTGGATGATAGAAAAAGGAAAACCGAAAATCGTATTCGAAGCCACGTCCCTTTGGAGCCATCAAAAGGTTGCAGTATAGTAACCAATGACAATTAAATATAATTTAAAACGAAGTAAAATGTTTTACTTACAGCTGTAGGGTATACGGTAAATTTCTTAAGATTAGACACGTGCATTTGACATAGCGAGAATAAATTAATCTGTTGACTACGTATAGAAAGGAAGGAGACGAGAATTTGAAGACTTGATTAACAGGAAATGTTGCGGTGATACATTTATCCAAATCTCTTAATTAAGTCTTACCAGTACACGAATAGCAGTTATTATGTCCTTAAAACTAGAGCAGGAGGTAAATTATAACGAAATAAACTATTTAAATTCCAGTTATTTTTAAAAAAAAATTTGATCATATATAGCTGATAATAAACCCACACGATCGTTAGAGAATTAAGTTCGTTAACTCAGATAATCGACATAATGACGTTTTAAAGATGTCCGCTGAATAACTTAGTATTTGTAACCGTGTGTCGAAAGAAAACTCGTCCCACTTAATCTTACTTAATTTTGAACTTGTTCCCGGAAATGTTACCTAGTCTGATTTCTTGCATCCAGAGGTAAAAACTTGTCAAAACTTAAATGCTAACCAAGTCTAGTTTTGTTCATGGTTTTGTTTTTCCGTATGTCTCAAGATTTCTAATTTTTTCGTCGCAATTTTGTAAAGTATACGACTGAAACAAATTGAATAATCGGGAGTGGATGGACGGTTTGGTCAGTGTATTCACACACAAGAGAACGAGACTGCGGGAAACTTGTATTTGCAGAGGCCTCGAGACTTTGGAGGGCACTCCCTCAATACCGTGCAGTTAAAAAGGCAATTAAAATACAGAAGATCCGCAGATTTAGCACCGTGGACAGCGATTTGCCACGTCTTGATAGCCATGCCAAGTCCAAGCTGTGAATGCTATGTTGATTGTTTTAGAGCTGGTGGAGAAATGTAACGTTAGAATGAAGTCCATAAAAAAAATTATGCGGGATTCGAACCCACATCCCCCAACTGCATGTGCCACCGCAAATACTTCAAAATGTGCATTACAAGTAATGTCTAAAATTTAAACCCATTTTTTGACCGAATGCGCGAAATAACCACTGGCCTGCAAAGGTGTCGGGGCAACCTGCTCCATGCAATTCATCTCAAAACTATAATTTTTACCTGCTTCTTTATTCCAAATTTCTGAGCAGTTATTTGGTTAAATCCTCTATTTTTCATGATCCAAGTTAATAAAGTGTATATCTATCACCAGTGGCGTAACTTACTAAGCGCGGGCCCCCCGCGAACGTAGTTCACTTGGGCCCCTCTATAATAAAGGTGGTGTAAGTGGCGAGCCTCGTGGGCGGGGGGTCAACTTACATTATGACTTTACTACGGTTTTATTTTTGAAATTTTTGAACACTAAGAAATATTACTCTTAATTCATGTTTACCATTTATTTACTCAACAAGCAGTCCAAAATTGCCAAGAGAAGGCCCTAAAAAAATCAACGTGTTGGGGAAACAAAAAATATGTAACCAAATATAATAATAATAATAATAAACTTAAATTTTGAATGTGGTTGATAAAAGTTTGCATATCTGGAAGAACATTTCATATTTGATTTCCTTTTAAATAGGGCATATTATTTTATTGATAATGTGACCGTTGACCTTTAGTACCAATTTGTTTAATATTTAAAAAAATGTATCATGTAACCACTCGTTGTCACAAATTATACTTAGATAAAGCGTTAGTTAAATAAAAGATCCAAATGTGTTTTGCAATGCTTTGGGTAGGATTATTTTGTGAACTTTGACCCACGAACAAAAAAAATCCTGGTTTATCCTTAGGCCTGTTTAGTTTTTATTTAATACTATAAATATTAACCAGGGCTTATTTATTGCTTGGAAACGCTTGGTTACACAAAATTGGTTCAAATATACTTAATATCTGTTTGAATTTCACCTCAATAATTTGATAAGGTACAGTACCTATATCTCGTAAGTAGTCGTGTTGTTTTATTGGGAAGTCTGCCCAAGGGTGCAATGCATGTCCGTCTTCAGGTGTCTAACTAGGTATATATTTTGCCAGGACAAATGCGAAGGGATGCCCGAGGGCTGTTTTATAGAGGACTCAATCCCTTGCATTAGCATTAATGACCGAGGAAAACCTCTAAAAAAACCTTCAGTCAGGATTTCCGATCTCAACGGGACTTCAAACCGGGACTTCATGAATCAGCCAACACTGCTGGTGTAATCACTCGCTGATGAAGTTATGAAATTTTGAGTGCTTTTCATGAACTTATAGATATCATTTATAATAAGATATCCAGTTTGTTTAGATCATTGCGTGGTGACCAAGTATGACTAAAGTAAAAAACACTGTATGAGCATCCCGTTCCGGGCCCCTTATACCCAGGGCCCCCCCGCGACGCGGGGGCTGCGGGGCGGTAGTTACGCCACTATCTATCACGTATTATCGCTACTCATTGTATAGGACAATAATAATTTGTCACACATGTCAACTTGTTGTTGAAAGATAAAGGCGTATTTATAACTACTTATTCCTTTACTATAACCCTTTGTGTGGACTTCTTAGTCAAATCAACTCCAAACTATTAGGGGCGACCTTTGCATTTCATTGGCTACGACTAACTTGTTTGTGCTGATTGGAAGAGAATGCAGTAGTCACTAACCACTAGTAAGTGCATGGCCAAATTTAAAAATAGTAAAATCATCAGTATAAGGTACTTTTCTACCAAGTCACTGTAAGTTCAATCTCAATAGTATAGTCATATACTCCATGTAAATGACTAATTATGTAAAAATTATGCCTGTTTATCTTCTTATTGACAATGGTGTCTTTATTGCTAAATGGAAATTATATTTTCTATTATACGAGTTATTATTGTCGTTGTATAATGTGCAGTTTTTATGTCCTCATTTGAAATTCAGTTGAATAACAGAAATAATGATAAAATCGCTTCAATTAAAGCACATTATTACCGCTAAAATGATTATTGGTCGCGCATTCCGGCCGAATAGCTTTACCACCTCCTCGTGTGCAATGTGTAACCATAGGTGACATGCACACATCTGCGCGGGTTGTCCGGAGATATTCAACCGAACAAAACACAAGCTGCATAAATAATAGTACGTTCTTTGGATTGAACAAAATAATTTCAAGCATCGGTTAGCTATATAGCAATGACTACAAATAATGAAAGTAGAAAATATGAAACTCCGTCGTCGTTGGCCAAGTCAAGAGTAAATACTATACCCACAAATTTTAAAACTGTGCAAAATTTTGAGTTTTTAATATCTCAAGTACTACGCCACACAACACGTAAGAATATACTGTGTTTTACGAGATTCATACATTAAATCAAGTTATAAAACCAAAACCATATTGATTATTTTTTAAATATTTTTTTTAATATGAAGCAGGGTATAGTTCTTTTGAAAACACATAGTCAAATGTATCCGTGTTGTGCATGTGATATGACTAAAAAATTGAAGTGGGGGGCCTAAAGTGTTTGATTTGACGCAATTGTTACAGACATGGCGAAAATCATATTCTTGCTTACCCTTCAATTAACATAAACCCTATGGTCTAGAAAGGAAAAAGGAGATTCGTATTTCCATACTTGCATGCCTAATTCCTACTCTTATTATAGAGTGCTTCGAGATGTCACCACCCTGAGCTGAGACTGTATAACTTTGGCGCTGCTTCAAGTGTAAAGCAATGACATATTTTGACATGACAGATTTGTTTCAGAATAATTTTATAAAGCACTTCAAACTAAGATAATCGGGACTATAAGGACATGTTCTACATGCCAACAAGCCTAGAAGGCAATTGGAGGCTTAATGCGTTGAAGCTGAACTGCTGTATACTCTCCTCGGGAGACCTCACATATTTGTATCAATGTCCGTGAGCCTTGTCTAACAACTGTGACATATTATATCGCTTCATATTATCGATAAATAAAACACATTTTTGGTGAATAATTTCATTACAACGTTAAAATCTACTTGTATTATACATTTTCCAGCAGTACAAAAATGATACGGAAAAGTGAATTAAGGAAGCGTGTGAAAAATGAAATAAAAGTGAAAATGCTTGCGTGCGGACGCTCAGCGTCTAGAGGGCATGCAGTACTTCGTACTTTTCAAATGACATGAAGTGAAATCAACATTTTCTTGATCTGTTTTCATCCATCGACAGATAACTAAATACCTATTTCTCGTGCATAGCCCTTTTTTCCATTTAAGTCACATATTTTTTCGTGCAAGCCCGCAAAGTCCATTCAAAATTGCAATTTTTGGTTCGGAAATCAAGTCATCCATGTACGAGGGTTGGTATAACCTTTCTGATAATGCACAAACAACTATCTTCATCGATAGAAAATGTAGGTATAATGTGAAAAGTACGCACGCACATATTCGGCTCGAATCGTAGCGTTGAGAGTAGCATAACGTTGAGCTTTCAAGACTTTGTCCAGTTGTACACAATGCGGTTACGACTGTTGGATTATCTCGGACAAACCAGGATTCGATGCCATCCTTATTCCATCTACCTTAGTACCGAAAAAACAAACCATGCCATGGTTGCCCCCTCCCGACCCCTATTTTCCTGGATGCACCGGCCAACATGCACCGTACACCGTGCTCTTGCAAGGTGGGTCCACGACGAAGCTCCCGCTTGCTGACAGGGGGGTTGGTTCGGTTGCTAGGGTGATGCCACCTTTAAAGGGGAGCTGCCTCGCCCGAGCTATTAACTCGGGATTTAGACTCGAATTAAAGGAGATGAATCAGTTTATCTTCAAGTTGCAACGGGAAGAGACCGACTGATTTCCCTTTCAGTATCATACACAACCTTGTTACATGCACACCTACTACCGGTACCAAAAACATCAAGAACTCGATTAGAATAGTTTTCGGTATACCACGGTTTCTTATATGGGTTTCTATTATAATCGCAACAAGAAAGGGCAGACTAGTTTTTTGTTGCGGATAGTTAAACCTGCCCTTGAGATTGTGAATTATTACATCTATGCTTGTTCTTTGTTAGCAACTAAAACCGGACAATTTACTATTTACGTACAATGTAGACACACACAAGGCACACAACGGAAATAAGAGACCAGTAATGGCTGAGGTGATCATTTATACACTGAGGCAAGGCATAACTAAACGTTTCTTCTCTACTCAGACACACATGCTCATTTGTTTTCTTGGCGTGCATGCAGTATATACTAGACATTGTTCGTGTTTCTAGTTCTAACTTTCCAAGTACAATAAAACGGACTCTAAGTGTACATAGCCTACTCAGTACGTCCATTCATACACCAGGACGCAAACTGTTGTATTGTATAGTAATAAAAACAACTGTGTAGGTACAAAGGGGGCTACACAAAACAAATGTTAATTTCGTAATTAGCATGGTGCGCCCCCGAGATCGGGCTCCCCCTTCCAAACGAACGGGTTATTGTACGTGCTTATATGAGCTGCCTATAGGCTGGGATGGGGTTAATGAGACGAGGACGAAACGTCAGCAGACACATATACCCACTTGCACCAACCAGCAAGTGCATGCGATGCCTCAGGTAATGAGGAATTTTAATACCTTCTTCTGATATTGCAAATTAGACAATTCTACTTGTAAAACTTGCTTTGTTTTCTTCGGAAATTGCTAGTCACTGTCACTGTGTACAGATAGCTGAAGGACATTATGTGTCAATGCAAAATATGTTATCTTCACATGGAAATCTGTATGACCATATTATGAACAATAATAAATTATAATATTTGAGGAAGACACGGCAAAACATTTCTCGAACATATGATCATATCACAAGAAAAGCAATGTCAGCAAATTACGTATAATTACTGCCTATATAGAGGTACTATAGTGTTCACATCGACGCATACATAGTCAATCTTGACAATACAAAAAACAAACAATGCATATAGGCAATGTATTTGCAATAAGTTATATGTTTACATATGTTTAATATGGAAAGTCAAAAAAAATTATAACAATGGCTTTTCAATTAGCCGTTACACTTCCAACTAACATAATGTAGCCTACTTCGATCACTTTTATTTCCTGTTTAAATTCTGTATAATTATTAATTATCTAAAGAGGGAACGTCGCAAATATAACATCCTTTCCCAGCAGATACCTAGTCACAGATAATAGAGTACACTCTGTTGTTGACAGAAATATCCCCTTTATGTAATTTCTATTTATAGAAAGTTGCTTTGTGGAGGTTGTTGGTCAAAATTGATGTAAGTGCTCCGTTCCCACATCAAACGAAAACATGGGCAGCAACAATTTGGTGGGCTTTAGGGTCCCGTATTCAATTAGAGTAGGCTATTGAATCTTGGTCGCATCGATCTACATGACATCATTACATGTGGTATGGGCATTAATTCATCTAAGTCCATGGTTTATACATATATATGGAGTGAGCGAAATATGCAATAATAGCGTTTAGAATTTCAGCTTGCGTGCGTGTAAGTGAACGTATGCATAGCGTAGATACCCGGTACCCGCATGTGCAACGTGCATTCCCATGCAGGTAGGCATTTTAATATATATATCCACTTTGTCTTTGACGATAGGCCTACATGAAAAGCGGTGTTTATCACCAGGCAGTTTGAAACCTACGACAATTTAATCGTATATTGACATTTAAATTAAAATGAGAGAAACAGTAAAAGTGAACACAAATACAACCACTTTTTATTACACAATGTTTTTTTTTTTGACCATACGAAATTTAGACATTCAATACCAGTTCTACTTCTCAAAATTTGCAAATGTCAGGTTCAATAATATATTTGCAATCAACAACGAAATTTCACATTCAAAACAAAAGCCCTCAAACCTACGAATACTGTTTGTGCCATGTAATGAAATTGAACACTCTTATTTGTCTAGCATTCTCGAAGTAAGAAGGAACGCCGTAACTTAATAAAATTTTATCGTGTATCAATAATCGCATTGGCCACAGAGAAACATAGCAAGCATGCATGTCCCGGCCGGATGTACCTTGCCCCCACACACATGCATGTGTGCTCGGCGCAGGCATCGAGCCTAGTGATCCTAAATCTAAAAGGGGAACTCAATTCACCAGCTAGCATACAAATAAACCTGTGTAGTACGCAGGTATACCAAATGACAAGTTATTATAAGCAGGCGACGAGCAAGAAGGACCTCCCTGCTCTTAGTCTCTTTACTTGCCGGTTTAGTTGCGTAGATTATGTACGGAGCATGACAATGGTATACTATTAGTATTCTATAATGTACAGCGTATATGTTGATTTGCTCCTCATAATTCGATAATGTTAACCAAGCACAAAAATGCGAACAAAAATGCATATGATACCTGCACTGAAGTAGAGCAGCAGTGCAAGGCAACAGAACAGCAGGAAATCAAGAAAAACAAAAACAGGCGCCAAATATACACGATTATGCGAAGATTGAACAGAAGGAAAAGGAGTAGTTGGCAACAAGAAACCAGAGAATCGATCAATTCCTATATTTTGGTGTTAAACAAGTACATATAAATGCTAACAATGACAGTCCCCCCCCCCCCCCCCCCCCCCATTGACGGCAGGGCCATCCACTTAACTCTTCCCAGACTCTGAGTAATGGCAAAAAAGCGTAAACAAATTATGCTAAATTTTGTTGCAATTATATCCGCCATTGCATACGTCACTTATTTGCTGCAACTGTTAAGGTCATGTTTAGTTGAGCTTGGGTCAATCGTTTGACCCATGCAGCCATGGACCAGACCAGTGTAGTCTTTGGAATGAGATGAGAGTGTGAGTGAAATATTGTCGAGTGTGTTTGTGTTTGCGAGAGCGTTGGCCGTGATGTGGATGAGGGGTGGGGGGTGGGGGGAACTTAGATGCAGCCATCCAAACAACAAGCATTGAGATTGTGACAGCAGTTCGGAGAAGTTTTATAAAAATTTAACTTTGAAAGAACTGTATGTTAGATATTAAATACCGACAATATTATTTCATTTCAATTTCATTTTTTCTTCTGGGTGAAAAAAATGGTAGAAACATGCTAAATGTTAGTTATTAGTTACTACTACCATTGAGTTTAGAATCTCAATGCTTACTTGTGGCCAAAAGGGTGGGGCTAAAACGTTCATATTTTACATGGACATTTAGGTAATAGTGGTGTAGAGTAGAGCCCTTTGAAAGAAAAAAATGAACAAGTTAGCTGGAAGGCATCGAAATAAGGTTTGTATGCCTTTTACAGCTGTATAAAATAAACAAAACACTACAGAAACTTGACAATAATCACCTACAATGCGTACAAAAATCAAGTTTTGAATCATTTGTATGTAACATGCTCTTCTTGTTAATTGGTAATATAATATCATAACAAATAATACTTCTTTATTAAAATATTTCAATTTCAAGAAAAGGAAAATTGCTGCAAATTCTATTTTACAAAGCTTTTCAAGGATGTAGTTACGGGGCAGTGTACGCAAATGTAGAACGGTACATGAGCATGGCCGTTCTTTTAGATCTAATTGATTTTGAATGTGTAAGGTTTGGTTGTATTTTCACAAGTTTTTTTATGTGTGGGATAATCTATAAAGTATAAACTACAACAATTATTAACAGGCATAGAAATTGTTGTTGTTTATTTTTCAGTAATTAGACTGCCGATCAAATCAAAGCTGGCCTATGTGTGTTCGGATTGCGAACTGAAATACACGATAACAGACAACACAACTGCACCTACGGATGTGGGGGATTTTGCTAGAAATCTGTAATCTATCAAGCAAGCCCTTTGAACAGATGAAATATCCCGAGGTAACCTATGCTTGGCATCTTCAAACAGTCTGCAATAACAACAGCTGCCCGAGTTTGGGGCCCATAGAAAAATACGACGGGGTTCTACTAGGAAGATGGAGGATTCTTTACAAAACTTGGACAACCAATGGAAGACTTGATTTAGTTTTGGGGCGCTTTGAAAGTATAACACAAAACTGTACTGTGTATACATATAGTGAAAAAGTTTTTTTAACGGTTCCAAGCGGTATACGTCCTATACAAATAGAGGAATAAGCTCAGTTCCAATGCTCAGATAAGTCTTGAGAGGAATCAATGCGGCTGTCAATGAAACATTCAACCTAATTTGGTACACTGCTACGGTGTGCGGTGAAAATGTATTTTTCTAAGGGGGAGAGCTTGGATAGATAAGGTATAAGGTTTGCAATTTCACTCCGCATCTCACATTCTCAAAACGCTAACAAGGGTGTCCACTGTCCGTGTTTGGACTGGAGGGGCTCTTTGTACAAAGCATTACCGAGTTGTTATGCATTAGGTGTAAGGGGTGTCCATATATTACGCCGAACTTTATGAAACAATGCACAATAAGAATGTTAAAGTTGTACCTGTTAATTGAGAGGTGCAAACCTTGGTTGAACCTCAAAAACAAAAAGTTTTGATAAATTTGAGACACGAGGCCCGAGTTTGGCAGGGACAGTTTGGTTTTTTGGACGTATCCCATTGAAATACTTGGTTTCAGTTTCCTCCCCATCCACAACATGAGTATTCCTGTACTGAGCCTGAGCTGCGCTCGGTGCTGTAGGCTTAGTTCTTCGCTCCGCTGTTCTCCGAAAGCCATGCTTCGGCTATACACAATAATGAAGTTAATAAAGGTTGTGTATAAGGCAGGTTTGGCTGCATGTGCGCAAGAGCATGCCCGGGTCAGGACAAGGTCGTTCTCGTCAGACCACAAAACGCTTACAGGTACTAATACAAACACAACCTCTTCAGTAATCCAGTCCAGACTATAACCTGATTGAGGATACATATTTTAATATGCACTTTTTTATGGGATTAAAATGATGCGTAGGCTTAACTTGGGAGGAGAGTATACCCATCGTAGGTTCAGCCCAAATGCATGGGAAAATAGAAAATATAATTCGTGGTTTATGTTTTTGAACTGTTCAAAATAGCAGTGTTTAGTAATCTCGACCTTCATTGTGATGTAAAAACAGTCGTCCAGACGGGATGTTTCCTACAATAAGCATTAGAAGTTGGAACCTGAGCGTTTTTATAAACAGCGTTCTTTATTTGGTAAGTCGTATACCGGTCCAGTAACCGAACAAACCAGGGCCAATGCAAATTAACCAGAAAGATTCCATTCTGCAGCGCCTAGGCACGACCATGTTGTCCGCGATAAGTAGGAATAACTGCCCGTGGTCATCTTGAACGACTATTTAGAATTTAGATTACAGGATATGTCATAATATTTTGTTGCTCTGGTGTGAAAGCCTGCAGCACCGTTGCGCGGCTTGGCGTCAATGTGCTCCAAGCGTCCACGGAAGCCAATGCGACGCGAGAGAAGAAACTAAATCAGACAAACGGTTGTTGTTGCCATATTATAAATTACTTAGTTCGGGTCCCAACACCAAAACGTTAGCACAGGCAACATAAAAAAGCAGTCAAACGAAATCACTTAATTTAATGCACATCTACATTCCAGTCTTTGCAAACTAGTCTGCAAGCGAGGACATTTTGGCTGGTCGACCAATGTTCGATGCCGTCTTATAGCAAATACTGTTATCTATAAAGACAAGATTTTATTATTGTACTATATTGGTATAAGGAATTTAATGGGATATTTTTGCCAAACGAACTGTAAAGCCAGCCAACTATGCGTCCGACTTGGAAACTATTTGTGTTGGTTACTTGCCATATTTACTAACAACCAGCATCACATTTGGTCTTGCTAGACACAAGATACATCCCGGATCCCGAGGCAAGCTATTCTGATTGTTAAGGAATCTGGAACAATTAGGATGCTATGTGTTTCTTTCTACTTTCTTGTAAGAGGAAGTTTGATGTGGGCTCGCTCGTATTGGCTTGGAGTCTCGGACCAAGCATAGCCTATAGGCGGGTCAATCACTGGCATGTGTAAGCAATATAAGCAATCATGCTTCATGCAAGCAGCTGGAAATGTTACCCCCTGTCATCACATGCTATCACATAACCGTATCACATCATACAACAATAGTTATTGATTGTAAATAACCATATTTTAATATGCACTTTTTATGGGATTAAAATACTGCGTAGGCCGCTCAACTTGGGAGGAGAGTACCTATACCCATCGTATAGGTTCGGCCCAAATGCATGGGGAAAAGAAGTAATTCGTGGTTTATGTTTTTGAACTGCATAAACAAAAGTTGACAGTGACGGTTGGATGAGCATCGGGCTAACTTATTTTACAATAACCCATTTAAAATTTGGAAATTACTACAAAAACTCTTTGGTGGCTTAATTAAGATCAATTACTAAAAAAAATTAAACAATACTTTGAAAATGGTCTCTGATCGCGAGAAAACACATATTAGTGCAAACCACAACGCCATAGGATAATAGGTAGAGCTTATTAAAAGTGAAACAGAATAAACCTCTGCATTCTGCATTACATTCTGGTGTGCCGAGCTCATCATACAAGATGACGAAATAATCGCGCTGTGCTGGTAAACGTCATAATCATTACGTACTCAATCATATTCATTAAATAAATATTATCGTTTGTTTATAAATAATTCGTGACTTAGATACGGTGTTTATAACATATATCAATAAAAAATGTGGGTCAAAAACCCTCTTCGTTCATGCGATAAAACACGCGTCAAATAAAGATTGTAGCTAATCACAAGATTAATTTCTTTGCACTAAAGATGGTCCATTTTACTTGGCTTATCTCACTGTGATGAATTACTTATAGCACGCGCATGGGCGTCCTTCGCAACTTGCAGAATCACAGAGTAAATACTCGATCTAGTCGAAGAGCTACGCCCCTCTTTTTAGTAAGGTGACACCGATCAAATCGAGATAGAACAGCAATCTGCTCCACTTCTTTGAAAATATACTCGTCGCTTGCTCAAATATTACGCGATGCAATTCAAACATTGCTGCACCGATACTCAATTCCATGGCATTGCACAATGTTTAGTAAAAAAAGGTGGCGTCATCCATGATTCCATGGGGCTTGGCAAGGGCTTAAAGTTCGCGTTGTTGACATTTCACCTTGTACAGGTATTTTGGAGACTACGAAATATCCTCGAATTGTTGTTATTTTTGCAATCATAAAGCACGAAAACAATAACCACGCATTTACGCAACGCTATTTCTGAAATGTTCAGCCCAACGCAAATCACTCTCTCATAACGAAAGGCTATAACTAACAATAGAGTTAAGACACCATTTACAAATATTTATTTGAGCTTGATAAATGTTACCTTACAATTTATGACCGTACATTTAAAATGTATGATCAAACCATACATGCGTAAATATGTTCATATTCTATCATTCTTGTATCTTTTTTAAATTTCTATTTTTTAGTAGGCATAATGAATGACACAGGCAAGGTTGTCGATAACATATAAGTCTCTTTCGGTAAACCATGTATCAGGACCTACTTTTTAATTTGAACATAATGCGAAACTTATAAATATAATTATTTGGTCTACGGTTAACACCCATCATTGTTAAAAATATACTTGAAGTGGATGACTATAATTCTACCGCTAATGGCATTGGCTAATAGCATGGACCAGCAAGACTAGAGCTCTCTCGAAAATAAAATACACTTTTCACTTGTTGCTTTTTTACTTACTCATTTTCCCTTGGCTATAAAATTGTTGGTTTGTGAACAGTTCTTTACCCATAGTCACCAGATTCTACTCACCTGCAAAAGAAAAGAAAAATACATTGTAAAACCACTTTGTGTTATACACTTGGAACAAACATGTAGCGTGCGGGAGTGTTACGGCAACGCCCCGTGAGCCACAAGAGGAAAAATACTAAACACAACATCTAAAATGGGTTATCATTTACAAATACAAAAAATAACGATAATGTTTTGAAGTAAGTATGTGCCAAGATAGTCTGCATCGCAGTGTTTACACGCACAATGCGATGTGTGTATAATGATTGCACTTAGAAGGATATTTTCGTGATCTGTTATATACATCATACTTTGTTTCCAATAGTTGTCATTAGTTTTTTGCATATGCCTTGCCAAAGATGGTATAGTATATAACCTTGCCTTGCCATCTCAGCTTGGGGCAGTTGAAATACGATGGGTGCTCTAACTAATCAAGAGAGATTGTTAATTTTCACGAATGTTGAAGTAGACTTGCATGTCATGTCGTCAACAGTTTAGTCAGCGGGGCGAGATAGGCTGAGGTTGACACTTGACAGTGGGTGATGACTGATGACTGAGGTACGTGAAAATAGCGTTTTGTGAATAGATGCTACAAAGCGCTATTTTTTCACTTAAAACTAAGGTTTTCAGTCCCATTTTATTTATTTTCATAGTAGGGATAGTTTGTTTATACACTTTTTATGCATTGATATTGATCAACTTGATGACATATTCAAATAATATATGAAAACTCATAACATTTTTTAAGGTGGCACAAAATAGATGGTCTAAACGCTATAAAATGATACTTGAAAATGCTATTTTCACGTACCTCTACTGATGACTGATGAGATTTTGAACGAATTTTAACAAGCAGCATTTTACTAAGATTCCTTGAACTGTGTTTTAAAAATGTCTTGGACAATGCATTATTTGTGATAACAAACGAAATATAAACTTTATTAAAAAATATGACAGTTGTTGCCTGATGGCATAATGGCTATAAACGAATGACTGGCTCTGCATAGGGATGGAACAGTAATAAACGAATGGGTGGGTGTTGGAACAGCTCGACACCCTAGACTCGGCGTCCCTGGCAGGACAGGACGTCAGTGGCAAGTGTCTGGAATCACCCCTGGAACACCCTTGGGTCCTACTCCGGCAGACTGGCGGGGTGCACAGCTGGTGCTCGGGGAGGCCGAGCCCTGAACCTGTCACGGGTACAGTCGGCGTCATGAAAACATGCGGGTCCTGAACCTGTCACAAGGTACAGTCTGCTTCACGAGAAATGTACAAGTTCCACTGTCCCTGCCAAGTTTGCAGCAAGAGAACGTCCCCTAGTTCGTCCAACACTCGAGCTCGACCCTCGAGGTATTCGAAAAAGCTTCAGTGTAATTGGGTTACTTTTTGCTACTACGGCCAACCCTAGAACTGAACCAAAAAACTCCGAAGTGATATTTTTCGTTTCTTCTACAAAAACAATTGGACATGATTAACGTTGTCAAGTTCCTTACTAGCTACAGGCTAAATCGGGACTGTATTAGTATTGGAAATGAAAAACAATGTCGACTGGCAATACCATTCACGAATCACGAGGCAAAGTGGCAAACACAAAGTTTTAATATTTTATGTTGTTTAATAAAATTTAAAATTTAAAAGTTCGTTGTAAACCTAAACAGAAAACGACATAATCGACCCGACATAGTTCCACAAGTCCACGACACCAAACTTCACAGGCTTGGGGGTTGGGGCTCGAATATTGCGACTAATCTTAAGACTTGTGGCTCGGGAGTCGGGACATTCAAACTCCATCAAGTTCTTTGAAAACCAAAATTATGGCCGCCATTGTTAATCCACTCACGTAGTCCCTCCCAAACTACATTAAACTCGTCACGTTTCCTGCGAATGTGCAGAATAGCATGTTAAATAATTACGCCGTTTTTATCAGCTCCTTACACTCACAAATGAAAAACAAGCAATTTGAAGGTTGCTTTTCTCATATAACAATGAAAACACAAAATTAATTCTATCGCGTCAGTGAATATTTAATATTTATAAGAAAGATTATAGTTAATTTTTAACTCTTGAGTATTATTTTGGAATGTGTTGCTTTGCAAGATGTTAGGGCTCGCACCCATGACGCAGAGTCCAAAGAAGAAAATGAAAACACATCATTTTAAATGCGTAATGTAGATATAAAGAGCGTTGGTATAGAGATGAGTAATGTTGCAAAGTTTCATTCCCGCAGAAGGAGGTAAATTGCCGTGGCGCCCATACATCTTTATTCATTAGAATAAGTTATGTGGTTCCATAATTCATCTGCGCAAAACATGGCCGCCTAGCCTCCAGTCTCCATCCTTCTTGTTCGCGTCTTACATGTTATCCGCACACTTTTCACTTTCCCGGTTGGTTATACGCTCGGCAGAGTAAACACGTTTACCACAACACAAACACAAATCAATCATTACCGATCAATTCGCAACCAATCCGAGTAGGTTAAAAATACGGTGACCAGACGTACCGGCCGGTTTTCCTAGCAAAAACCGGTGTCCCGGAAGATCCCACCCGGGACGACAAAGTGTCCTGGTTTTCCATTTTTAACACTTTCATTAATTATGTTTATCTTCATTATTCTAATTCACTTGTTTTAAAATAAATTTCAATCCAAAATGGAAAATCCGATTAAACATTACAGAAAACCTATATTTTTAGCAGAGTAAGCAGTATACCATAGATAACAAACACGTGAGAGAAATACGAATAACTTGGGAGTCGAACTGCATAATGTTGCTACTTCGTATGCACATTTCTTGCTTATACGTTGAAACCGAATGAACTATCTGTCTGTATCGATTACATATCCGACGGAAATATTAAATCAAAACACATAGATTACGTCAAGAGCCCTAACTTAATTATACACAGAACGCTTCCCCAGCACCATAGTATAAATTTAACGAAATGACTTTCAAAATTCTAGTTATACACATGGGCAACGGACTTTATACATACCTTTGTTTCAACCAATTGAATTTCAAATTCCTTATTTACATCCCATTTTTTATTGAAACGTAATTACAGCGCCTACTTATACTAACTGAATATTTAAAGTTCATTTTAAGCCAGAGGTAATGATTTGAAACCAAGATTTGCTATCTGCATCCGCTCAAAAGATGTACTTATTTAAAGTAGATTGAAATTAACTATGCCACTTTCACAGAAGGTTGAGCGATATGGCCTCTCGGATCCCATCCCACCCAAACCCTGGGCATATTTTTAACGTGCTCGTTCGGACGGTTGAAAATCTCGTTCGGACGGTTGAAAATATGAATACATTGTACATTATAATATGTTTACTGAATTTGAAATTTTTTATAAATAAAATAGACTGGTTTATAATGCGTTTCAGTTCGTTCGAATGCGACTGTCGATGGGCGTGATCTACTAGTTTACTACAGGGGTTAAAGCTAGGGGAGAGGGGGTGGGTGGGGTCGTTAATCTTATAAATAATCAAACATTCAAATGTAAATAAATAAAACACAAAGGAAATTAAACTCGTACAACAAATGCACGCCAAATGTTACTCGATGTAAAGCCACATAACTATACCTACACGTGGATCAGAAACAGGAGATGTGATATAATATTAAACATTTTATAACGACTCATCGACTATTTCGGATTCTTCATATCTAAAACTTAATTTCGCAAAAGATTAATACGGTTAGGTTATAAAATATAATTAGTGAGGTCAATTGTGTGAGTTTTGGTTGAATCTTTCTGTGCTTCAATCTTTATGAAATAATATTTTATATTTACCATGCATCAAAATTTCGGAATTAAGAACCATCTGTACCATGAACCGCGAACAATCTGAAAAATAAGGTCGATATCCGCAATCCCAATGAACCAATATATTGCCATTGAGTATAGAACCTACTTCAAATTTTGGATTTCACATATAGGGCCTCCTTATTACAATACACGAAAGCTCAAATGTGTAACACGCAATGATTTATTTGCTATTATTTTGGTTCAAGTTCAGTTGCACTCAAGCCACACTTCACGGAGGATTGCACGCAAGTCGATACAAAAGTTCTACATCGGTAAGTCTGTTGGCGAAGATGGCGACACAAAGCTCGAAACATGACGCAGGTCTTTGTAATGGTTGCAAATCGAATTCTGAATTTCATTAACTTTTACCTGCAATATAAGTTAGCGACAACTAGAATTGTATGCACTATGCATGCAATTATTTTTTAAGTGCTCGAAGTGAGATAAATTTGACAATTTGGTTATCGCCGCAGCTAATAAAAATGCACAAAGGGCCAGTTACAAGGGCAGGTTAATTAACCTCACTAACCTCGGAAAACAGGTAATTTTGAAGGTTCTTATTGTTTGTTGCGATTGTGACAAGTTGAGTGTGGACCAGAGTCCAATTTAAAACTTTGTTTTTACCTGTAATTGTCTTTATTTCCTAAACTTCACACACATTCACTATGTTAGCAACTGATTTACATCGGAGCCGGAGGGTGGCTGTTAATGTTATCCGCATGTATACTGTATGGACCATATCACGAGGATGGGTGCGGTTTGGAACATTTCAAGGCGTTTTGGTGTCCAATGAGTACTATTTCTCAGTTGTGTGAAGCTGTTTTAAATTGATCAACATTCCATTCCTGGCGGAGAACCGCTGGTTCGGCGTATATAGGATGACCATTTCACCTTCTGGCACAACACACAAACATATTGATTCCAATCTCTTGGATCGAAACGAATTCAGGAAAGTCTTGCAACCGATGCATATTGATTCAATGTGGGTGATCTTGGCACATGCTGCCAGCATCCAGCATGCAGCCTGCGGATGCGGGCTATGCTATCGATCTCCGATTGGCTAAAGTGCAATCTACAGAACTCGCAATAAACTAGACTCAGAGGGACGACCCCAGCCCCAGTCTAACATCAACACCACGCGGCGAACCTAAAACGAGTTACTTCTTCAAATTAGATTTGGGGAGTTGAACAAAGACGGAATTAAAATGACGTCATCAAAGATTGAATTAATTCAGTGCAGCAGCTTTTCTTTCTCCCCCCGCGCGCGTTTCTTAATTCAAATCTCATATGCACAGCCTTCGTTATGTGAGAGGCCTATTGATCCATGGTGGATTCCCGTAAAACTCATCAGATCCCTGCAAACTATGCAATGCACTCACTACATGACGTTCACGTGTACTTTATGTCCATGTGGGGGGACGTCGAGCGGATATGAGAGAAGGCCGTAAAAGTCAGAGGAAATTATTTTTGGGGGGAGTGAGATGATAAAATATGCAGCAGCAGTAGCGGTACTGAGAGTGGGGGGCACGAGTGATTGTATTAGTTATGAATGTCGCCTACCCTCCGTCGTAAATAATCCAGTGGTGTCCTGTCCCCCTGTCCCCCATGCCATTCACTCCACTCTACTCCATGCAGTAGGGACAAGATGTGAAGCTCTGGTGCAAGGGCTGTCATCGGGAAGCAAGTGCAACCAGGGTGCTAACGCCCTTACGATAAGTGTCGAGTGTCCAGTCGATGGCACACCTAACGAGCATCACCAGTTCAAGTTGACAGAATTTGGAATTTTTCTCGGCATTGTCAAAAAAGCATTATCATCATTCAATTTTCACCGAAACATGGCATACATTAAAATAAATGTACTGGGCAGTGGGCACATTTACGTAAAAATACACAAACAGAATGTTCATTTCCTACACATGTTCCAGCCTTACGATAAGACTCATTCGTGTGTGAGATGGAATGTACATGTGCTAGAGTTATGCCCTTGACAACATTCCTGCGGGCGGCTCCTGTGCTTCTACTGTCCGACGCTTAGCACTCCGTTCGCGATTCCTTCGACGACAGAATTCGAAATAGAAAAATATTTCATTCAACCTTCACATAACTATTTGTGTCCTTATTTTCTAAACTTATCCATGTGTTTAGTTGAGACCTGACCAACGAACGGTGTTTTGTGAACAATGTGGGCAAAGTGGGCAGGACGGACGAACGTCACCGTCACCGTCACTTGTTCGTTCTGGCGAGGAGCAGCAGCCAGGGCAGCTGGGAGCAGGAGACCGAGCAGAGAAAGAAAGTGTGCAGTGATGCAATGAGAGCCACGAGGGAGGACAGGTGGAAGCCATGGTCCAACGACAAGAATTACATTCTATGGGGGGAGTCTAAGGCAGTGCACAAAAAATATTTCACGTTTTGCTCATCGGTTCGGCCATCTTTTTTTCTTTTGGTCCAGAGAAACCATTTTGTGAGCATAACGGTAACACCCACCAATGGAGTCCCTCGCAAACAAAACATACATAGTATAGTATAATATATTGGGACGGTAAGTTTTTAGAGACGATATAAGGGAGTGGGGATCAATGACAATGGAGAAAAGTTACAAAATTTATGCATTTTGGCAGAACATTGTTTTAATAAATACAATCAAAAGCTTTGTTACGAGTTTTGCATAAAATAATTCATTGCTCTATATAAACGATGATTAGTTTTGACTAATTTCTCTAAACACAAATACAAAATAATAAACAATAATGTAATAACAGCGAGATGTACAGACAAGTTAATTTGTCAGTGACCGAATAATAGTATTATATTTCAGTCTTGAATTGAATGATCAAGTATTGATATTTCGCATTTTTTTAAGTATTCCGTTTTGCAAACCAATGCGCATCCATATGGAGACGGACCATACATCTAAATATTTCATGTCGCAAACATAACAATATAGGCCTATATCACATATCATGATGCCAGTTTATAGCATATATTTGTAAACGAATTTGTCAAAACAGGACGGAATGTGGTAAATTTACCAAAAAGAAACCATTGAAAACTAAAATTTGACAATATCATTAAGAATTGGCATAGCTATGAAGCAAAACAAGATAACCATCCCGGATATATGCCTGCGTATAATTTTTTATATATGTATATTTTATTTATACCATAACAACGGTTCCTTTCATGGAATCAACCTTACATTCAGATGATATTTACAAGGCATAAAATCTGTGATGAGTGATGACCAACCATATTTTTTCATGATATTGGCAATCGGCATATGCAAAGCAGAGTCGATCAGCTAGAAATATAATAATGCCTTCATTCTTTTCTCACACTATACTTTTCTCAGCATGCATCAAGACAGAGCATAGACACCGATTAATGCACTAATTCGAACATCAGATGTGGCCATGTGGAAAACACGTTGCATGACTCACAAAATGAAAAGTGAAAAACATTTTAACATTTAGCAATGTTGACAAAAGAAACTATTAAGAAATGTTGACAGAAGAAGTGTAGGCCTACATCCATTAAGCGACTACAATCACAACAAAACAAATTTGCTTATAAAATTTTAAACAAAATATAGGGGTGCAATATGAAGTATTTTATTTCCCAACCCATTTATTTTTTAGAAATCTGTAAATTCTTAAAAATATATAGAATATTCAAACAAAGATTAAATTAGCAAAGCTACACCTGTAAGTGAAGGGAGACTATTCTGGGGGGGGGGAGCGAAATGAGGTGATAGAAAACGATATTTCGAATCAAAGGGTATGAATAAAATGCAATGATAACATGGGATCTAGTTGGTGATAATTAAAAAAATCATAGCTTGGATAATCTTTGCTGTTAATTCGCCCTAAACCTACTAATACTAATAATAGCTTCTACCAGTGTGGACGTAGAAAATGAGTGACCCCCTAAGTGTGCATGCATACGAGTAATACGTAATCCTCCGCCAAGAGTGAGGTCATACAACATATCAATCCATCGGACTCAGATTCAACATTGACATTGCCACCTAGAATAGTAAACAAGCCCGACCTCGGCGGCAATACACACCACGTGGGGAGGGGAATGACCACGACAGAGATGACGTCACTCGCGTGTGGTGCGCCGGCGCGTGGCGGGCGGTCGCGTGCCGGCTGATGGGCGTGTGTCAAACACGCAACGCATTGAGACGTTCAAGACGCCGCTACACTCGCCGGAAATATACACGCTTTTTATACACAGACTCGGTGCGGGGCTATTTATATCATAACATAGCAGAGGAGGTCTTCGGGATAATAGGTCGACAAGTGAGCTATTAGGAAATATAATCGGTGTCAATGCCGTGGGAAATAACACCTCCCTCCCTAGGCTCCCTACATTTTAGGAACGGAGTAGATCGATATTGTCCAATATTATTATATAAACCATTTTCACGGTTGCCCCCCCCCCCCCCCCAAGGTCATATGAAACCAAAAAGACGTGGGTTTAAATCCTGCATGCATGGATTTCCTACTTGTACATAATTTATGCACAATCCTTTCGCCCGGGACCTGTAAGCACAAGTGCTTCGTATCATGCTGGCCCGCAATCGGAATGAGATGAGATAACGATATTGTTCGTCCAACACTCGCTCAATATAGATCAGTCTGAACTGTCAAGAGATCATTATGAGCCCTGCTTTAGAACGGTATCTCACTGAGCACTCCCTTACTCTGAACTAACGTGTTGAAATTGTGGGGGGGGGGGGGTAAGCTTTTAATGTTTGTTATGCTTAAATTTACAATTAATAATCGGTCTACAAAGGCATTTTATTTACATAAATTAATTATATTGCAAATGCTATTTAGTATTTTACAAACAATGCAGGAATAATGTTTAAAACAACAGCAATTGACAGCAGTTGGCGTTTGATTATTTCACAAAACACATTATTTCATTTGTGAGGGTTAGCTAGTTTAAATGTTTTTGTTTCAAGCATATCTCACCCTCATTCCCCCCCTTCTCTTGCAGAGTGCAGAACGTAGTTTGTGGTGGCGGTAGCCAACACCTCTTATAAAACACGTCTTAAAAAGTTTACAAGCAAGCGTAGTCATGTAAAAAGCGAGTGCCAACTTTGGGGGTAGATCGCTACTATATAGGAGCGAATTATACCCCTCTCATGTTGCATCTACGTGTCTCTGGGGTGGATAAATAAAATCGCCCTTCTGTAAAATAACGTAGGTGATAAATCTAACTAAAAATTAGAGACATAATAAATTCGAGTCTCCAGCCAGAGCAAACTACGTTCGACATTTAAAATACTAGTGAAATTAAATTCCTATTTATATGTCTCGCTTCAAAAAGAATATGGCACGAAAAATACACTATCAATGAAGCGAAGAAAACACAAACATTACTTTCTTTTCGACTTTTTGATGATATTATATTTTGTAAATATGTCAACCATTATTCCTCAGTATCAATGGTATCAATGGTAACATTGATAAATGTATGTTTAAAACACAAATAAAAATTTCATTTATCCAAAACAGTTAAAACAGTTCGCTCTGCGGCCTAGGTAAAATAAAACTTGAACGATATGGTTGGTACACGTGCATAAATCTGCTTACTCCATACAACCGCGGCCTACATAGATAGGTACAGCCTTGGACACAAAGCCAGTCCTAAGGTAACATGACAGTGTGATGTGACAGTCAATCTTTGTTGTGATATGCGCTATCAATAACCATTGGATTGCTTATATCGAAGATTGCAAACACATCCATGTCAAACTCAAAGAGAATGGGGACATATAACGCGATTCCGATAAGCTAGTACTATATACCATATATGCGTGATGTCGACAGTTCAATTTGGGGGAAGGGGGAGCTTTCACTATAATAAACCATTGTGTTATTTATGCGCGAAATTATTTATCTATAATACACTATAATTTATGTCAAGGAAATAATTATTTCAAACGCACGTGAACGTGTCAACAAATCGTCAATACTGGAATATCGAGCTTAGGAAGGAGTCTATCGCCCATGCATGCATGCAGGATTCTTCCTCGAAAGTATCGGCAGCAAAAAATTGAAATAATCGTTACATGGTTATGAATAACAGCACGAACTGAGCACGGTTTGAATATTGCATGATCTTAATGAGTCTAAATGGATCAGTCTTCATTTGTGCTCGGCTGGTTTGGATCGCATAATAAATTGCATGTGCCCATGGCATCTGTTGTGTTTGACGTGAGAAAAAATTGCTGATCCCACAGCGGTGAGAGTTCGGATACGATAAGACGGGGGGGACGTAATCGATGCGAGTGTGTGGGGTGGGGTGGGACGAGGTGTCTATACTGTCTTGTAGGGCTTTGAACCCACGGTCCTTGAGTTCACACTTCACACCATTAGGGAGACTACGAGTATGACCAAACTACATGTGGTATAGTCTTCACGTCGACATCTCTACATCCTATAGAAGGGTGGTATCTTATGTTAGTTAGTAGGGACGAGGCAATCCCCTAAAACTACCCACGGCAACTACACCAAATAAATTGGAAAATTAAATCTTCTTTTCTATTGATCCAATTTAAATCGGTGCATTTAATCAATGGTTTGCTCATCCGGCAACGTTGTTTGAAACACAGGCCTACCCCTTTTATGTTCTACAAGACTGATCACTTTTATTTCATCTGCTTTGTCCACTGCCCGAGTTAGCATAACGAACCGAACTAATAACAAAGGATGCACGCAGCCCTCTACATCCTCTGACGTATACTACTTTCCTTCACTCACTATGCCTTGGCGATTAACATGAAAAAGCAATTCTATGTTGCATTTGAGAGGACGCCATTACTTTGGCTTATGGAACCGTAAATTCATTACAATTTAATCCAAGGAGCGCGGTGTATGGGTGCATGGGGTGGCTCGCGCTGATAGCTCGCCGCTGACTCATCTTGTGTGATGGACCATCCGCGCGGGAAGCTGCACGCGCTGTGTGCAGGGTGAGTGTTCGTCGGTAACACCCCCGCTTGCACTCGGAGGTGTGGAGTACGTGCACCAGAGACAAGAAGGAAGTTCGAGTGGTGATTGGTGCAGCCTCAACTTGTCACAGGTAAACCCATATAATTTGTATGAAAGCGGCTAGTGGATTAGAAAATACATGTGATTTACAAATTTGTAATATCGGGGTCGGAGTCAATGTATGGCAAAATTGCTAGCATTGTGAAATTATCAATGTGTTATTGTTTCCCATTTATTTAATTGTTTAGTTGCTTGGTAGATAAATCTAACAGTATTGACAAAATTCAAGATCAATGCAAACCGTGACGTGTTCCTCTCTATCTGCCCAAATTTACGTGTAAAACAATGATTATAAAGCGGTCCGCTTTTCCATTAATGTTTAACTCTTCACCCTTTTTTTCATAATATGGATACGGTATGTACTAAAAATGTTATAAAAGAAAACTGGTCAAGAAGTTAAGTTCAAGTTCAAGAGTTCAACTGTTTATTAAGCGCTTATCTCATCCCATTGTAGGGGGAAAAATACCGGACTGAAAAATATTGGCGTTTTTGTAGTGCGGATCGAAAAATTTTCTACCAAGTTGGACAGTGTCCCGATTTGTGTATTGGCCAATACACAAAAAATTGAATATCGGGACTGTCGCGTCGAAAGAGGGACGTATAGCATTTGCACCGCTGAATTTTGAATTTTGGAATAATATCTTTTGTGTCAACTGCTATGGAACGAAAACATGTTCCCACGAAATTAGAGATAAAATTCATATAACACCCCATCGTATATCACCGTGAGTCCGTGAGTGACGTTGATACATAAACATTTTTAAATTTAAGATCCTTTTCGGTCACTCGTCCTTTGTTCGAATTGTAACGAACGACCGCACTGTTTTTAGTGCATGCTTTGTGCCAACCGTCCAAATGAGTAAGTATAGGTCCTTGTCGATGCGTACTAAAGATAAGCTGCACATGACAATAATTAATATTTAAATAACCACAAAAAGTGACAGACAATCGAAACCGCAAACTATAAGGATTCGGCAATTCCTTTGTGCGCCGAACAGCGGGCAAAGGAAGACGGCCTTGTTACTGACACCGTCGGGCAGGTTAGTTGCCTCCTGGGTCTCGCCTAGGGTCAAACACGATCTGACCAGTACCATGCATAGCGTGGGCTAGTACGGGGCTAGAACCCAAGGTCTCTTCTGCACCAGACTTTGACAACTCAGACAAAATAAGAACTTTTAAAAGTGAAATTACTCTGTTAAAAATTAACTATAAGCGTTTAAGTTCCATTCCTCTAAAATAATCCGTTTTTTTGTAGAAGCATATTTTTTATTGGCACCTACCTATGATGTAAAAGAACGATAATTCCCATAAAAGTTTCCTAAAATGAACGCGTCCGAGGTTGCAGGTTCGAACCCCAGGACCGACAATCCTAAATGACTGTTCTATAGAGTATATAGACTCACGCTCCTCTCGCATTTTTAACGTACCCTTATTATAAAATAAACATACCGACAGTTTGTGGTTATTCTTGTGAAAAGGGGTACAAACAGTTGTGTACCCTATACAGCAGACATCCTACAAAAAACTAAACGAAGCCCTGGGTTCAAATTATTGTGGCGCCAAGCTAATTTTACCGTCTGTCTTGCACTCCACAACCTACAACGAAAACCATAGAGCAAATTACTTATACGCGGAATAGGTAAGTTTCTTAAATTACGTTACGCATCCTGGACAACAAGGCAATATCTCTTGCAAAGTAATATGATAGATGAGATAACTTTATTCATCTGACAGGCACATTGTACATGATTACTCCCGGAGAAGATGGTGACATAGCCTAAGTAACTTACAGATAAGTAGTATTCCTAGACTACAGAGTAATCATGTACATTAAGTAAATAAAGAAAATTATGAAAATAAAAAAATTAAAACATTTAATAATTGTAACATTGTGGACTGTAAATTACACAGGGGTAAGACAAATAATTTATATGATGTATCTATTACAATTTGTTTGTGATAAGCCAACATGTGAGGATATATAAAAGTGAATTTGAAAATAAGCGAGTTGCTTTAATGATAATGATATTGATAATATATTAATTTATGGAAAGTATAACTGGAGAAGAGAATTGTTCAATGAGGTGATTTGCAATTGGTACAAGATAATGGTACAGATGAAAGTATGACATATAATGATATGGAGGCATATAACTAAAAAATAGTAATCATATGTTACAACTTACAATGTCAGTAGACTTTGAAACAGGACTTTAAAACAAGTGATATATCATTATTGCTGAATTTAGCTAGAATAATAATTGTTTATTATTTATTATTTAATTAATTGTTCATTATTTATAATTGTTTATTATTTACATTGAGAGGTAGTCACTAACCGAGTAGAAGCTGTTTTCTGTGAGATATATGGATCTGCAGATGGCGACCCATAAAAATAAAGACAATTCACATGAACTCCGCCCCGTATTGAAGTTTTGTGACATTGTCCAAACACAGAACCCAAACAAGTTGGCTCGTCAGCTTTATGACTTTGTCAGCTTTATGAATTGATGCATTGCATAACTAATTCAATACAAGTCGAAACACATAAAAAGCAACTCAAAAAACAATTTATTTTCAGAATTGGTGAGTGTAAACGGAGAAAACAACCTCTGGTTATGCCCACCTATGTTAGAAGTAATATGTTATATGACTAAGCCTCTCCCTTTACCTGGAATATATTAAGATGGAATACTAAAAATTCAAAAAACGACTTTGCGCTATTGAGTTTCCTTATGAACGACTGGTTTGCGCACCGCTTGAGCGTCACAGATAAAGTCTCTACGTCACAGGAGGCTAGTCATGGTTTCACAGAAGTGACGTCTCACGGACCCAGACGCAGACAACCGCAGTCACCGTTTGGTAAAGTGATTGGTAACCTAACCACACTAAACATCGGCTTTCGCAGATAACGAACATTATTTTATTTTCACCTCTAAGAAAAGCCAATCGACTGTATTCGTGGAGCACCGCCTATATAACATTTACGTTTCAACCGAATTGTGACCGTGGTAGACACGATAATTGTGATTTACCAAGATAGCAGAAAATAAATCGAGCGTAAATTTGATTATGATAATTATAATAGTTGAGCAACAGAACTAAGAAGAACTAAGAAGTATGAACTCATTCTGAGAATTATCTCTTTCGTGGTTTTAACTATAGGTATCTAACATCCAGCATAATAAATAGACAACTACACCAAATATTTGTGACCTGTGACCAATATAAATTCTGACGCAGATGTGATTGGAATAATAACAATTTTTTTTATACTTGGGGTCAAAAATTTCAAAATTAATATCAACATGTCCGGAAAAAATGTAAATAATTAAGTAATAATTTATCACAGTTTCGCGACGTCAGAGAAGATGTGATCTAACAAACAATCTATAAAATGGTTCGTGCGCAGTTGTGTAAATAAAGGCAAATGCTTACTTGAAATGTAAATAGAAAAATATCAACACATAGTACGGATGCCAATTGAATAATGATGTTACTTTGTAGAAGTCATCCTACGAAAACAAAATTGAAACTTAATTCGCGTCACATTCTTCCATTCAACCAAGGAATTAATCGACATCGCGTTCCGTTCAAGAAACTTCACACTTTAATAAAAAAAAATACCAAATTCAAAATGGCGTACAGCTATTGTATGAACACCCAATGATGTATATCTATTCTACACCACGATTTTGCTGGCATTGATATTGAGGCTGTGTTTCAATTAAACATTACACTAGGAATTCACAGAGTGTGTCTAATTTAGTTATCATAAATGTGATGTGAAGTAACAATGCTGACTACAACAATCCTTGAATCACCCAATGTTAAGGTGAATAAAATAACGACCATAGTTAAAAGTTAAAGGTCGTGCATTTTCCTTCCAACTTATCAGCCAGCGAAGAAAGTGACCTAACGTGACTATACCTACTCATCTCATGAGTTCACACGAAAAGAATATGGGTGACAAAACTAATGTGTTATCTGTCACTGCATGGGTTTACAACGGAGTGTTTTATGACTATGGCGACAAAGGAAAGGAGGCTAATGTTATGACATATACATGATGTGTTCATTTTAAATCGTCAACACAACCTGTTTGTATGAGTTATATGCATTCTTTGCAGTATGTACGTGTTAATTACGAATCAACCTACTATGTTTGTGTAAAGGGAATCATGATTTTTCACTCGTACATTATCTCTTGGGGCATTACACATTGTCTCTGGCTTTGTTCTCATTTACGTACCAAAATATGTTCTAAGTAACATTTGTGGCCAATGAACCAGCAATCTTGGATGACATTTTAAAATGTCATGCTTATAGAGTCTTAAGTATAAAATGAGAATTTGTAATATTTGAACTAAACGGTTCTTTTTTTAAATACTCAAGGTACTAGCAGGATCAGCGATCAGGGAGAACTCACTACAACACAGAGAACCAAATAATTCAGAGCTGTTTCAATCAAATAATTATTAAACGAGTGAGCGCAGCGAACGGAGTGATCTCCATCCAACTTAAACGGACGGCCCTTATTCTGTTATTCTGCGTGCGTGCGTGCGTGTACGTTGAAAATCAGCCGAATCGCTGAACAGATTGCGCTGAAATTTTAAACAGACATCCGGTACGAGTTTATTGAGAATTGCTAACAAAATCAGCAAGATCCATTACGATTTAAACCTACAAGAAAAAATAAATTGAAAAATAGGCTTCCAATGTTTAGAAATTATTTTAACGACAATGGTTTAGATTTTGAAAAGATATTTTTTGTTTGTTATTTACCTGGCTGTGAAATACCGTGACCATGCAAGGTCTGTCGAATGTTGCACGTCAAGGTACCCCCAAATTCCGCTCGTAGATTGAGTAAACCTTGCAATATTTTCACGTATTTCGTACTGGCTATGTTTAGCATAGTAGGCCCTATTGCCACAGATGATGGACTACACTGCGTTATATGCATTTCAATTCAAAACATGTTTAATTATTTTTGAAATACAATCTAGAAATTACAAAATCTTTCCCGACCAGAGGATTATACCCACTTCTTCCATATTTCGGAGGGCGCCTTAGCCAACTAGACTAGGGAAACGTCAAAGTCGTTGTTAGACGAGTGAGCGAGTCATGTGTTGAGTACCCGGGAACATTTGCATTTAAGTTTGATAATCGTATTCGTATAAATAATAGGGTATTTAAGTTTAGGCCATAGTTTAGGCCATAATGCTCCACTGTAGCCTATGATAGGCTAGGCGGGGAGGCCTAAGGTAGGGGGAAGAAAAGGAATGTTACCGGGTACTCAACACATGGCTCACTCACTCGTCTAACAACGACTTTGGCGTTTCCCTAGTTAACATACACAATGAAAGGAAGAGTGACTTTAAAACGAAATTATTTTTAGAAAGAATTTTCGATTGTTAATAATAATACATCCTGTACCTTCACCTGCCATATCAGGTCCAAATTATCGTTCAGGAAAAAAAACTTTAAGCAGACTTATCGAGTTTTACGTGCAATCTGAAAAATACAAGCCTATGCTAGAATTGTATAGATTAATCTCAATCTCATGCATGCGAAATACCTCATTTGTGAAAATATTCATGAAATGTGGACTGTTATACGCAGTAGAGAAATAAAATACAGTTCAAATTTTCTAAGGCCCCATACATTTTATTGATATGCTAGAAACGTTTATTGCAATTTTCCCACTTTATTTTTCCAACTTGTAAATAAATGCTCACTGCGTCGAAAAACTCCCAAATTATTCAAAGTCGTGACGCAATAGCACAAAAGAAACGAAATTGAACGCGCGGTATGCCGGGCATGCGAGGGGAGAGAGAGCATGCATGCATGTGGAAGATAAGGGGAAGCTCGGTCGCTCCAGGCACTCCCCAAACCATCCCTCTCTGTATGCGCCATATTGCTGCGTAGCACGGCTCCGGTTTGCAAATTACACGTATCAATTCTTTCCAATCAAGTCCGGAACAATGAAATCTGAGGGCAATTCGATGTCGTATATTGTGCTGTGTTGTGTGTGCACCTGAGTCCTATGACAATTAAATCAGAGATGAAAAAATAATTGCTAGTCAAAAACTTTATAAAACATTATTTTCGTGAAGTCATTTGAAAACCTTTTACGCGTTTGCGTGTTGTGTCTCACGTTAGAACACAAGTTTTATCGATACCCCTTCACAGTTAACACGAAAATGTAGCCTAAAAGTTGTATTTTCCGAACACACTGCCTATAAAAAGAAAACTAAACGGACAACATTTCTCAATGCTGACAAATGGTAGACCAAGCTAAGTCAAGAACTAGCTGCAACAACAAAATGGCAGATGCAAAAACCTCGGCAAAAACTAAAACTGTTCCCCGTAGACAACCATGTACGTTGAAGTAAAAAGAGATTAGTGTTATTGGTATTGCTAAGCACAAAACCTAAAATAACACTTGGTAACCTTTTGTGGGGCAATGAAATCAAATTATAATTTTACAATTGTAGGAAAACTGTGTGTTTAATTTCATCCAAATAATGGTAATTAAATATACTGTATGCTGACGAGTAGCTAGCTAATTAGTGATCATTGTAATATAATGAGAAGAGATAAACTTATTCCAGCTACATAATTAACTGACAATTAATTAAGGGCGTTTGGGCAACGATAAATTAATGCGGCTACCCATGCCTGTTGCTGTTGCCATACGGATACGGCCCAACAAACCCCCTGTTACTGAACAAACTTTGATAAGAGAAAGAGGATGCAATGGACATGGTTTTTCATATTGGCTATAGAAAAACTAAACACACGACACTGATTGTTAGCTAGTAGTTGGGAGATTCGTTTAAAATACGCGGCCGACAAAAAACAACCAGTAGATATTGATTTACCACTATCGGAAAGGGTTTATTATTAACCATCCTTCTCCCCCCCCCCACCCTTTAATTTAAGAATACTCAAATCCAAACCATAGGGCCCAGGTCCCTCGAGCACCCGCCTCGACAGTGTATAATATAATATGCAACGCATGCGCAACTGCAAAAATTACAGTGATTCCTAAAATTACACCACTATATAGTAATAGTAATCGGATGTGTACACGCGTACATGCGCTCGTGACGCTTGTTGTCCTATACCACTGTCATCTCTTTGTCCTGTCGACAACTCCTTACTAATGACATGATGGCGAATAAACATACTTTGCCGTCGTTATTTGAGGCACGAGAAGCGTGTAATCGCAGTCCTCCAATCTCGTCGCAGGGTTATGCTTTATACCCCACCTCGACATAAAACACAAGAACGTGTACCAACACATGCGCGCGCCTCCGGGCAGACTCTTTTTATGTGTTTAGGTGTGTTCTGTTTGTCACTTCTCGTCGGCAGCCGTGATGAACACATCTCCCTAATAACCCTGGTTTACGACCTCGCCGCCCCGCACCGCCAGCATGTCACATATTTTCTTTGTCGATCACTCGCAGCACGCGCGTTTCCACTACGGGACTCGTCCGTTCTGACCAGGGATTTGTGGTGTTGGCAGCTTTCTATACTATTGCAGCCAGAGAGCATTAAAAACAAGACGCAAAAAACAACACTTTTTTAAACGTCGATCAAAGATATAAACAAAAAACATTGTTTACATGGTTTTTATTTCGACGTGCATATTATCTACTTTAGACAACTGAACAAGTTTTGGATCTGCTGTGGTAGCAGTGGAGTGCAAATTGCATTTTGACAAACAAAAGACAAGCCCCGAGAAATAAGTGTTGGAAATTTAAATCGTGTAGAATATAAATATACTGTTTTTATTCGTGTTGTTTGGGCCAAATAGATGAATTCCTTTGCATGCTCAGCGAGTCATTTCATGGGTTGCCAACTGTATACAGTGAGTAGTAGTCGGGGAGCAAGTGGTATCGGTATGGTCTACATAATTAGATGAGCGAAGCGAAGACTTCAATTTCACTGACGCCCCCCCCCCCCCCCCCCCCCACAAAAAAAATAGCTCGGGTGATTTTTCTTTTTTTGTATTTTTGTTAGTTTGTTTACGCTCTATCGGGCAAACGGCATATACGTATACGATCTTGATGAAAATTTGAGGGGACCTTCGAAATCTCTGAACTTAGACTTGCCACGTTTTTGGGTACAATCGATGAAATATTTCTTATGATTATAGTACTTTTACGATTTTTTTCGATTTTTAATGAGATATTTTCGTGATATTTGGCCCGCGACCGGGCAAACGGCTACTCCGATCTTTATGAAACTTTATGGGAACGTTTAAAATCACTGTAATATTATATATGTTATGATTTTAGAGATTTAAAGAAATTTGTCTCAAAGAAATGATACTTTTACAATTTTTCCCCCGATTTTTAATACGATATTTTCGTGATATTTGGGCCGAAAATCAACCATAAAAGCTCACCCATCAACGCGACTGGAAAAAGCGTTAGCGAAGCGGCCTAGTATCACTCACTACATTACACTGCTGTACAAAATCACTCACACTGCAAAATTCGAGACACGAGGCGTTGCAAGAATAAAAATAGTTACAGTGTAAGTACTGTATAGTATTTATATTAGGGCCTACAATTTAATAAAATATAACATTTTAACAAAGCAAAAATATCCAATCTCTGCACTATTCAAGTTGTGAAATTAGTAAAACATGTTCGTCATTATGCCAAAAATGTAAATAGAACAATTTACTGGGGTGTTTACTGTTTACGAGACCGACGTGTTTTCGTAATATTGTTTAGACGTGACATCATCAAGAATGTGTTGAATTCTATAACCACGATAAATGTGAAGTACAACGTGACTTCGTTATACAATCAACAACATAGGCCTACCTGAAATATATAGCGAAACGTTCTTTCTTCCAGTTGTTGACTATTAACAACTAAGGGCGTGTTCGCTCATGGTTGTCTACTTTTTGCAGCAGTGTGACTCGAAGAAAGAAAACATTTTAATGCCATCGACATTTTTGAAGTTGGCGTGATTCGTCATTCAAGAAGTATGCACAGTTGTGCCATAAAAGACAACTCCTATGATCTATGATCCTTGAAGTTGTACAGATTGATTTACACGACAAAGACAATGTTAAGTTTATTGGAAGGGGGGCAAAAACATGTTTATATATTGTGTTCGTAGACCTTGAGAAATAGTATAATATAGTATAATGCATATAGAATAATCTAAAGTAACGATATAAAGAATTATGTAAATATATAAATATTTAATATAATGTGTGTGATATAGATTAATATAGGTTGAACATGTATGGGCTAGTTTAAATGTTCCCAAACTCAGTTATTAAAAATTATTTTTAATGTAGGGCGTAACAGTTTTAACACAATTATCTTAAAAAATCACACCCTTTGCTATGATGCACCCAACTAAAATCTCCAATAGTGTGGCCTATATTGGAGTGATAATTCGTGTGAATTATAAAACCTACGCCATAATACCATAAAATCCACTGCATGAACAAGCCACAAACAAATAAATAATACAAATATATGCAGTTCACGTATATTTTTTCCTTTATCTAAATTACGCATTTATAATAGCAAATTAGTTTGTTCGAAAAATTACCATCAAATTATGTTGCACCTAATTACCAATCAAAAAAGAGTTATCAATTTGAATGAATTTTCAGTTCTAGCTTGTTAATAATTAACAGACTGAAAATTCATTTAAATTTCATTTCAATTAAAACAATTATAATAGTAATTGTGTTATAATATAGCATAATGAAGATGGCGTTTTCCTTCCCTGAGATCGGACTTGGGAGTAGAACATTACGCCATGCAGCTACTCTTGTTTCGCGTGTACAGTTAACACCAGCATCCACCGCAGCAGAGAAGAGACCGACAGCAAGGGCCTAGCTCCCAGATTATTAAGACTTAATTAATTAAGCTTGTTAAATATGGGCCCAGACTCGTTACGTGTAGCTAGGCTAATTACTGTTGAAACATGGATTTGTCGACACTTACGAGTTGAGTATACGGATCCAATGAACAAATTAAGGATGGTTTTATGGGTCGTGTAGGTTTATTCCTGCTTCTAACGCAATTCGGGTGGGGTTTAGCTTCTATAGGGTTGACTTTAATCTGTCAGTATGATAGCGCATTATACCGTTATAAAGCACCAAGGAACATAATAAATTGTAAGCTAGTAAGGTAGCAGTCATATATAGGCACACTGAACGAAAACAGTGCAGCTAAAAAGTAGTTTGCAAACAGCATTGAGTGAGACGATGTATACTTCACTGGAACAACCATCACGAATTTTGGAAGAATCTTAGACTTCATATATTAATTGTAACTAACAAATATATTTTTTATTATTTATTATATTACAATCATTTTTGGCTTAAGGCTATAGTTATCGATTCTTCATTTGATGGGTAAGACTAATTGGATTTGCTATACATCCGATGATTATAAACTATCATCTGAATGGTCTGCTGCTTAGGAATAACCAGTGGTCTCTACATCTTACACTTATAGACTACACAAAACTTCTAAATATAGCTCACAGAAATACTGACTGATTGCCGAAGGAGTAATTAATATCCGTTCCTATATCTCTTATAATTAAGTCGTTAATTCTATTATTATATTTCATTATATACAGAAGAAAGCAATGGTGAATTCAAGAACAAAAGCCATCTTGTCGAAAGGAAAACCCCGCAACTCGGCACGAAAGACTTAAAACACACCGCATAGGAATGTGTCTCATTACTGGTGTATATACAAGAGAGCATCCACAATCTCTGTCTCGTGTCTGTGTGTGAGAGAGTTTACAAAACGAATCATTTATACGTTATAGTGTATAACGGGCCGAAGATAACAGCGGCTATACCTCACACGGGACTGACAGGCACCAACTATTACACAAAGCAAGCTGATTTACTTTGCCCGCTGAGTAGAGAACCTCCTAATTACTTCCATCTAGGCTAATTCGTGGGGT
Organism: Sweltsa coloradensis; assembly: GCA_024449915.1. NCBI lineage: Eukaryota > Metazoa > Arthropoda > Insecta > Plecoptera > Chloroperlidae > Sweltsa > Sweltsa coloradensis. Next base: position 242,338 of record JAMZAV010000711.1, read on the forward strand.
GTAATTAAGTCATATGTTTAATATTTAATGTACGAATTATCATACAACCTAGGATAACCCAAATGAGGCACAATTATGACTTATGAAGATTGGTCAAGATAGTATGGTTTATAACGAGTTTGCAGATATGCGAACAATGCGAGTACGTGTCGAGTGTCGTTAAAAACCTTTTCTGTGGAATTCATTTTTACATCAAAGTGTATAATTAAACATTAAAAAAGTGCACATCATTTCAAGGGAGAATTAAAACATTATTATAGGACTCTGGCCACTGCAGACCTCTAAGATTGACAAAGATAAGAGAAAGAGGTGTCATGGGACGTTAGTGTCACCTTATTCTATTTGAGGATAATCGTGATTATTAAAATTGCCATAATATTCAAGCGTAAAAATGACAAACAACGCAACATACATTTCTTCTTGTTTCCAGGTTCAATACCAAATTATTGATTCAAATTTTCGCTTTTAAATTATTAAAATAAATTGTGTATGATGGAAAGGAGTGATGCTATTATTTAAAACCTAAAACAGATAGCTAAAGGTATAACTATTCTCAGCTTATAAGGTATTTGTTGCTTTCCCATGATTCAATTGACTTCAATTAGTCCAACATGCGTGTAATCATCGGTCCAGCAAATCGACCAAAATGTGTTGTCACTCTGATTGAGAATTATACGGATTTAATGCGACAGACTTCACGGTTACATTTGCCAATCCTATAAAACGTGATTAATGCAAACTAGTAACTACTGCCAACATCAGAACACCAACAACGCTTCTGCAAATTTAAATATGGCGAATGTGCCGTTGAATTCAAGTTTGGCACGACAGGGGGTCTATAGCACGTTCGCATTATTACAGTATCAAATATATGGCTCTATTACAACAATTTATTTGACAATACTAGCAAATAAAATAAATAATACCTATATACAAATGTCATTGTTGTATATTTCTATGCTATTTACTTACAGGTTGTATAGCAAAATTACGATGGTCGATTGCCTTTAGTGGCAATATATTTTAGATCTTTCATTCTATGTCCAGGACAGCACACAATTAATGACATTGGAAGGAAGTAAAATAAGGATGACTGTCTTCTAGTTTACAACCCTGATCCAGACTCAGGAAGAAATGTGTCCACAATGTCACTTCTTGCAATACTTGAGACAAGATACTTGAACACGAAACAATATAAGATTAAACGAAATTCATTGCCGACGTCAACGGCTTCCAGTTTGTCAATTCACTCCCGTTCACTCCACTAAGGCGTTGCCTTATTTTAATTACAAAGTTTCAGTTTCGGGACTGCCCTAAGGGCAGACTAAATCCATGAAGGCTATGCTACAAAAGCCCAACCAACACGATAATAAATCCAACTGAATTCGACTGCTGCTCATACTATTATTCAATTACGTACGGGTAATTAGGGTTGCGTGCACATAAAAGACTTGTATAGACAGACAGCTCAGCTGTGCAAGTACAAAACCTTCCTCCTATAAGAGGCTACAACCATGTGTGGAATATTAAAATAAGAGTAACTCGAACCCGGGCGGGGAGTATAAATCATCGTTTATTAAAATACAGCTCCCTTGTTCGTGTAAGCTCGGAGCTCCATCATGCTGAGATGCGCGCATGCGCACGGACCCAACTCTAAACCAGTCCTAGGTAGTGAAATCTAAAATATAGCCTTTGCGTGCGTTTTATGAATACATTTCATAGAAATATCTCTAAAACAGCATTAAAACAACATTAGGAATGCGTCCGTCGAGTATATTAAATTGCACCTGTGAGCACAGTCTAAAGAATTCCGTCCATTGTTTGAGACTCATTCTATACGTTCAAATTAAACCCGAGCGATGACATACAGTACACGTCACAATGCACACAACGGAAACCCCCTGCAATGAGGACTGTACGACGAGATCAAAGGGTTGCAGCTAGGCCGCTCAAAATAATCAACTCGACTAATTGATTACTATTCATCAACATTATTTCGTGGGTCATCCTATAGCGTGATTCTATGTGCCATCAATATCGATTAGCATACAAAAATTGATTTTTTTGTAAACTCTATCGGCGTGGTGGTCTTGATCGATTAAAAAATAAATAAAGATCGTAATTGACCATAGGGGCATTATTACAACTAATCGTTTTTTTTTCTTTCTTAGAATACACATGGAAAAAAAAATAATACAGGTTTGCAAACGCAACACGTTTATTTCATTGTTATCAGTAACATTTTATATGAGATTATACATTAGTAGGTGTATGTATCCAGAACACAAATAAACTTTTTTGGAATTCATTAATGCGTATAAGCCAGTATATTGAGTCGGGAATGCTTCGTGCAGTAGATGTTAGAACATTATGTAGCCTAGCGAAAATGTAGAGAAACGCTTGGGTAAGTAAAACGATTTAAAATAAACTGAGGTGTTAGGTTGGCCAGGCAGGTGCCACTCGCGTGCCAGCAATCTGACCGGGCACACCACTACCAGTGGCACGCATACCACAGTTTGAAAAGCATTGGTGGAGGCAATGCCTCGGTCGGAGCCCAGTCTTAGAAGACCATCAATAATGCGTATACCCAGAGTAAGTAACAATCATGTTCGGTTTTTGTTGAGGTTCTGTGTAAGATGGAAACATGTAATCGCGGTCCATTGTTTCAGCGTTGTTCTCCGCGAAGACGTCGATATACGTGATACTCCTTCACCCACCCCACCCCACCCCACCACACCCGAGACTCGCGCAAAACACTTTGAAGTTTGATGGGACTTGTTCGTATTAAAATAATTATTATAATCGAGTGCGCATTCCACCAGTGGAGATGGAATAATGACGACGGCTGGCTGCGAGGCGCGGAGCGGAGCGACTCGTGGTTTCCACCGCGTCTGCTCACTGAAGATCAGGAGGCGCCCGACAATATTCCTGCGGGTTGTGGAAGGTATGTCAGTTGTGCAAGTTGCAGGGAGGATAGGGAGTCTCCCTCAGGATGATCAAGTTAGGAAACCTGGAAGACACCAAATTTTCAGGTGGGGTGTAAGGGGCGGCCCTCCAAATCGTTGAGTAGATGCGATAACATAATTTGTTTTGTACACACTCTATATGAGCATAACCTTTGCTATGAGCAAAGCTCTAAGACAAGCAACATTTCCCTTCTATTAGTAACCCCCCTTGACAAAGAAACTCGAGCTATATTTACAAATTACTCATAACGGAACTCCAAATAAGAAAGGAAATATTTCCCATTTCAGTTCCGTGGTTTGGACACTGCTTGAAATAGCTATAGCACAAACCAGTATGTGAGGTATATGTACAAAGAGAACGGAAATTTTACTCACTTGGTAAGTGAATTACTGTCATGTTACATGCCGTAATTCCACCTATTGAAGCGCTCATGCCTGTTATTACCTTGCCCCCGTCATGTGAGTATATACATTGAGGGGAGGGGCATTTCTATCAACTCTCCATATCATTGTCAACGTGCATGTCCGAAATTATGTTGTACGATTTAGGAGGGCGAGAGTGTGGGGGGGGGGGGGCCTTACAACTCTCGACGTTTCTGCCATATACCAATACCAAAAGACATGAACTGAAGAATGAAGCCAATTCACGCAACGGAAATGCTGGTGGTCCAAACTGTAGATAGAACTGGCAAAAGTAGGGCTCTGGCACGTTCCCGGCAGTCTGACGTGCACATGATATGATTTTTGTGTTTTACTACGATGGGTGACTGACGAGTGATGAAGCGTCGGCCAGTCTCTTGTCAATATTATTAACCTTACTTACTACTTTCAACAAAATGGAGGACACAGCACAGAAAATGTTGCCAAATAATTTCTTCACCAACATAAGAACAAAAAACTTCCACTTCCACGATGTACGATTGCTAAAACGTCCGCCACCTGCTTCTTCCTCAACAACACATCGAGTTAGCACCGTGCACCCAGTACCACGTGCACTGTGAACTAATGACAAATACCGCTAAACCGTCGGAAACACTATAACACGCATGGAAGCATTTACATAGACAACTCACCCCATTATTCGACTCCCCATACTAATTAGAATATCTAAGGTTACTCAACTCGCAAAGTAGAGGACTTACTTGAATGTTTAATTCGCATGGCAGAAAAACAACCGATAACCCTTCTGAGTGGGAAACTAGAATCACCATTAGTTACGCCTTCTACTTGTCTAGCGCAGGAAATGCACGTTAGAACACCGAAGGTACGTAATGTTTATGTATGAACCCCCTATATCAGGGGATCCTCTCTTTATTATGTGGGGCCACGCACACACGCAACGCTAGGAGGCTTCCAAATGGCATGGATGAATTCAATGGACGGGCACAGTCGAACCGAAGGTTTAAGTAAAACTATAGTGCGTTCGACTTCTGATAACCTCCCCGTGAACCCTAGTCGTCGTACCTTGAGAATCCTATTTCTTAGTTGTTAGTCCCGCATGGATAGCGTGAGGGTCGCGATCACAAGTAGGAGGGTCTATCGTGGGAAGGGGAGCAGGGTTGATGAAGTACACAATGGGACTCGGCGAGGATAGTTTTCAATTTTGAAAATTAGAAAGATTTTTTCACAGTCGAATTTGGGAAATGGTGGAGATAGGCCGAGGAAAGCTGGGCCTGAGATATGCTCCCATCTCCGAAAGGGATGAAGTTTCCAATGCATAGTCTCCATACCGTTCGCATTTCTATTGCGCAATACCTAGAAGGTTACGTTTGTCAATGTCACTACTGTTCTTGAATAGAATTCAAAACTGTCTCCAAACACTAAAGTTCAGCTATAGCGTGCTAAAAACTAAAAGCAAAGACAAAGACAAAGAGGCAAAGACTCCAAGCAAAATTCGAAGGGGGGTGCCGACTGCCGGGCATGCATAAGCATAATAAGGCATTCCGCAATAGCTTGTTTTGAAATGCAGAGCTCATCCATTGACGACATTTTCTACCTGACCATTACCTGAGTAAGCCACACGTGTGTGGGTGCAATTATACTCACGTCACATTAGGTAAGGATTAAGGAACACTTTTCGATTTACTAATACTAATAAATAAACGAACTTGTTCAGCGCGAGGGGGGGGGGGGGGATTTCCACCCTAAAAATCAGGTAAACAGCTAAAAAAAGTAAATGCACGGAAGACATAAACACACTAATATGATTCGGTTGTCAATGTAAAAAAAAATGTATGTGGATAAAAGCTTCCACGCAATTATTCAAAACCAATTAAACGTAAAATAAGCTTTAACCGATGTGTACGTCGGTGCATTGAATTCGAAACAGTTATAGCTAGTGGTGCCGCTGATAGGAAGGACGAAACAAAGGATCCAACCAATGGTTCGGGAGCATGAAAACGCTCGGTTACGTTCTCGGCAGACGTCGTGGAAGTAGTTTTCTCAAGGTCACCCCAGAAGGGAAGGAAGCAGCGGGCACAACAACCCTCGACTAATCACACGTCCTCGGGGCAACATCTGCAGCCGGGCAGCATGGCGTCGGTCCACCATCTTTGTTGTTGTGTGGACATAATGAACAGCCAGCCGAGGAACTTGTTTCCACAGAGCGGAACACATCGGGATGACACGTGACCACACAAAACTGCAAAACTCATGCGAGAATTTGGAATTCTCATGGAAATACACCCGCTTATGTAGGTTTTCCTCTCTTCTGAAGAGTAAAACTGAAGTAACGAACTACCCATTCTCGATTTTAATTTTAATGGAGTTGATGGGTATTTATAAAGAAAGATGCTGCATCATTAACGCATTGTTCACTGCAAGCGGCTGTTGCACGATAAGCAAGAATGTTTAGGAAGCCCCTGGCACTAATACAGCGGGCGATCAAGATGCCAACATCTCGCTAATTAATAATTGTTCAGTTGTTTAATGAACATTACATAACTCATTCCGAGTTTAATTATCTTCCAATAGGCTACACAGCTTACGATAAATCAATCGTAGGGAAAAGCTCCAGGCTCCTTGACTGGTGAAATTGCTGAGCACAAATTCTTGTTATTCCACCCCAAAAAACGAAACTTAAAATAATCTTTGCATCATCCCCCCCCCCCCCACACCCCCAAAAAAATGTTGGTTTAAAATTTGATCATTTGTTGATGACAAAGACATAGGCAATTACTACATTCTTGCCGTTTTGATCGGGATCGTTGAGGATTGTTGAGAGTCGAAAGCAGTTTCATGAAACTCGCTGCAACCAGTACATAACTATTTTCAGATACTGTGCGGGTGATTTAATTTCTATTTATTTGTTCTCTTTTATGACTGGAGTTTTTGTCCTCGTGAAACCCCATGCGTAGTTTGCTTACATGAAAGAAGACTGTGCTTGTGTATATTTTTTTACGACCCCCACTCGGCAAATGGCAGCCGCGGCACAAGGCAAGACCCTCTGCCAAGCATGAGATAGGACCGAGCGGCTCTCGTCTAGTGCTTGCAGCATCCAGTGCTGTCTTGCTTGGCCAAGATGCAGTTTACCCCGTGGCTGGCTCGTCTAATATCTGGCAACATCTTGGTTAGCCAAGGGCTCGGAATTCGGAAATTAGAATTGTTATTAACTTATTTGTTATGAAGTGAATCACAACTTTTGTAATTCATGTGTAAATAAAACAATATTTACAATAATACAAGTCATGACTGGCGACTGGCCCAACAAACATGCTTTGTGCTGCAATGGGACGTAGGATCGTCAATCGTCAGACTATAGGAGACCATAAAGAATTTTCACACTTCATTTCAATTTTGGTGACATATTTTTGGAAGAGCGAAGCGAAGACTTTAATTTCACTGACCCCTCAAATAATTTGCTCCAATATTTGTTTTCTTTTTTCTGTCTTGTTTGTTTGCGCTCTACCGGGCAAACGGCATATGCGATCTTGATGAAAATTGGAGAGGACCTTCGAAATCTCTGAACTTAGACCTGCCACGTTTTTGGGTACAATCGAAGAAATATTTTTCAAGAATATCGTACTTTTACATTACGATTTTTTTCGATTTTTAGTGCGATATTTTCGTGACATTTGGGCCGATTCTGACCAAACGAATGCGGCTACAACGTTTATATTTTACATGGACATTAAGGTAATGATTATGTATTGCGTTTTGGAAGAAAAAGTTGAAAAAATTAGCCAGAATCCATAGAATAAAGGTTTTGATATGATTATTTTAGGTTGATAATAACAATTTAACAATAGAAATTTGACAATAATCGCTTACAATGCATTCAAAAAGCACTTGCAAAGGTAAAGTGATCCCACGCCAACTAAAACCTTACAAAAAAGCTCATCCATCAACGCGACTAAAAAAAGCGTTCGCGAAGCGGCCTAGTTTACAAATTTATCCCCGTAAATGAACAATGCAAACTTAAAAATGTTTATCGTGGGATAAGGCCTCCCGTTCCCTTGAAGGACTGACTTGTAGGGCCTGAGACCGACAAACTGAAAAATAAATTTTATAATTTAGTAATTAGTATAGGCCTAAATAACAGGAAGGTAACGTATAGGCCTAAACATTTTGCTTGAATTTAAGATTGTCTGGATTTTGACAATTTGATGTGGCTGTGGGTGTTAATTTTTGGTTGGACTTTAACATTTTACTGTAGGATGAAAATCACATCTTCCTTTCGATTAAAACATGATTTCTGAATTATTAAGACGAAACTATTGATAATTTCATCCTGAGTCATTGTTATTTCTTAGAAGTAACCACCAATCTACTTTAAGCAGCAGAGTTCCACAGAAAGATTGCTCACTGGGCTGACACGTACCGATAGTGTGAGCGCTGGTAGTTGTACCTAATAATCAAAACCGGAATTCATTCTTTTGGTCGAGTTTTAAATGCATACTACATTACTACACCATGAAATCAACCAAGGCGTTACATTCACACAAAAACGCGATCACAGTTTTGATATGCGGCTGGAAATGTAATGTCCATCAAGCACATTTACTTCATTGTTCAACTCTTCAAGTTCAAGCCGTATTCTGACGTACTGCTCCAAGAATGCACTCCTTGGTGCAATCAGCGATCACTGCAGTGGATTGTGTGTTAATCACATTGTGTACAACTGATCACCGAGAGCCATTTAAAACAACGTCAACATTCTCGAAACAGGTATTTTTAAATGCATTCATTCAAACAGGTGAAGGGCAAACGGGAACGGGGTAACAGGGCGCCAATAAAAGATAAAAACTTGATCAAATCAACCGGCGGCTAGACGAGCCAAGGCGACGGACAGATATCGCAAATCGTCCGTCCGTCCGTTCTGTGGTTTAAGGTCTTTTCGGTGCCTCTCTATATCGTCATCATCTGGCTGTAAATTTTAGTGCTCCTATAAACTGAACAAAAACACAAAACCACTGGAAAGAAAAGACAGACCGTCTCAGATCCCTTGGCTCCCCTTCTTAGAACGAACAAGAAAACTGTATAAATTTAACAGCCCAAAGGTCCGAAACTTATTCCATAGCCTATACTTAACATAATCTATAGCTCGAACGAAACAGACAGCGTGTTATACGCGTACCCAGGTTCGAGGTTAGTTACTTCAGGTGGCCACGACCTTATAATCAAACCAACAACCCGTATTTTACGTTCCTTTCAAAGTTGAAAGTACCCTCACACGTATCTGTAAAGTAATCGCGTTCTTATAACAAATCTTTTTCTCTCGATGGGAAATGCTTACTCTGACGTGGAAATCTGACAGCTAGTTGACAGCTGGAAAAGTGAATACGACGGTAGCGTCTCGCAAACTGCGAAGTCAGCACGAAGGACCACAGCGAAAATGTAAGTAAGTACCTCTCTGGACGAGAGAATGAGATTAATGATGGTGCATCTGAAGAACGATCAGGGGATGAGGAGACGCGAAGAGCCGCCGAGAGACATATCCATCGTGTTGTGCTGTTTAGTTTCTATGTGCCAGGTGCACATTATGTGTTCCTTTATTGAATAACTCTGCTCCGAGGGCCGAAGCGTCACACAAAACAGTCTGTAGCAGCTAGGACTTGCGGGCACTTGGAGATTGTTGGCAAGTTTGCTCAAAATGAGAAATAACTCGACGAGTGGGTAAGATGTACTACCATTTACACTAACATCGGGTTGATGCTCGAGAAGGGCCTAGGGCAGGGCCAGTCAACCCCTATTGTGTAAACAGAAGAATGGAGAGGGAGAGTGGTATACGCAGAACTTGGAGTAATTTTCTAAGAAATGTTACGTTTATACTCGGAACTGAGAAGGTACATGTAGGTCAATATAAAACGGTTCGGTTGTGCTTTGAAAGGGAACACACCTATTAACTATTCCAAGAAAAACGTACGAAAAAGGTCCGTGCACTGTTTTCGTAGTTGCTCTGAAAATATATTTAGTTTATGTCTACTTATTAGGGCCTAATTATCAGCAGGAATATTACATAATATATAACCTGTAGAAATTTAGGAACATATTACAGCAGGAAACTATAAACCCATATTCCATAATTAAATTGCTGGTTAATTGTGACTTGTGAATTGTGATGATAGCCCGTATTATCCTGAAATGCTAAGGCCAGTATTAAAATGTTTTTTGTACAAAAGTGCACCACTATCATGTGTGCCAATTATAAAGCCCAAATCTTATACGTTTCATACTAAAATCAAGTGCGCGAAGATGTCGTACCTAAAGAAGCAAAGGGAAATGCCTCTATCAATACGTCGGCTGCATTCGTAAGTCACCCAACAAAGACAAAGAACTGGTTTGTAACAAGTTTTACCGGATGTGACAATGAAAACTATCCGAAACATTTCAAAGTACAATGGCTCGCAGCAACCTTCAACGAAATCAGATTCACTTTTAAGTTAATTCCAGACGAAAATAAATAGAGAGTGCTGATTTCAAAGGCAAATCTTCCTTATACAATGGTCGGAAAGAGTTGAAGTTCACGGTGCATAAAAGGCCAACTGCCTCACTGCTTTAGTTTAGGGCTAGGTGATGCGGTATTTGAGTGCATTTGCACTCAAAGTTTAAACAATTAATGTAGGCTATTTAAAAATCTAAGTACTAGCACCCTTTTCAGCACTTGTGCATTGTTGATTGTTTTGTTGATATAATCGGCCATGGAAGCACCACTGTAGCGCTAGATATAGTGAGCCCCAAGAACCCATGTTTTGTTTGAATTAATACTTGAGATGTTAAAATTATTATTAATAAACTACACACTTAAATAAAATCAGGAAACCAGATTACATAAGAAATAACTCTTCTTTTACCCCACAACACACAATTTAAAAAAACAAAAAAACATGGCGCTTGGGGGTCGGTGTACACTAGTGCTAGAGAGCTAACGTGGTCATGTAAACACAAGTCAACCTTCATCCATGGATAGTACGTACACTACAGTCTACATGTTTTTTTGTTTTTTTTACACTATGCATACACTACGGATTGGCTAAAGAGAGTCCCCGCCTAATGGGGTACTCTATATTGGTCGTCCTTACAATTGTGTAAGGACTTACTTAATAAATAAAAATAAATAAATAAATAAAATACACTACGGACAGACGGTGCAACAGGGAGCAATTTGTAATATCTAGGAGTAAGTCAGTGGTATTTATATATTATATGCAACACACCACGCCGCCGGTCTCATTAAATAGATCAAAAGGAAGACGGCGCAAAGTTCAACACCAAATAGTAAAAAATAATTGCCGAGATAAAAACAATTCACAAGTATATTGCAGTTGTAAAATATAAATATATTAGGCGGCTGGTTGGGTTGCGGTTAGATTTTAGAACTTTGATTGGAAGAGAATATACCGGTAAGAAACTTATACTTTTGAAGACAATACTCAAGCTAAAGAGGTAGGTTTTGGGAAAGGTAGAGTATGGAAGTAACAGGTTGGCTTTTTTAAAGTAGGGGCTACCTACAAAGTTAATTATTTTAACGTTAACTATTTGAAGGGTGGTCCTAGGATAGTAAAAAGCTCATTCTTCGAAGTATAGGTACAGTAGCTTTAATCCTAATTGTATTTCCGAGTAGGCTTATATTCAGTAGATAGGCCTTTACTAGATAGTAACAACCCTCCGACTCCCGACATTTTCCACCCACACACTGAAAATATGTCCAACCAAACAACAAGAACAAGAAGCCCAATATAGTTCTAGTGATTTTCAGTTCACTAATCACTCAGATAAAAACGGGTGTACGTAGGTATGAAATAACAGTTTTCATAAATACCTAAAACGAGTTACTAAAAAGGTGCGTTCTATACTAAAACCTAAACTTGCCAAATAGGGCGCAGGTTTGATTTCAAGAATCATATGAATGGCACCCTCGGAAACGCTTTCGTCAACTGCAACTTGAAATCACACAGATGCCCATGACATGTGTACCCACTGCCATGGCTGCTTTTCCATCGAGCTTATCAAACCCATTCTTCCACCAGTAAATGTGAGACCCATATCGACCTTAGTGTCGTAACGCTAGGTCTACTGAACAAATACCGTCCATAATAATGGTTCCATACGATCTACATATTACATTAGTTGAAGTGTAGGCGAACACTAAAGATGAACAATGTGATATGAGTGTGCGTTACTTCGGCTTACACACGTGCACCACCAGGAAGAAAACTCACAAGATTATCTTATGTATTCTTATTTCCAGTTCTCCTACTCAGAATCCCAATGGACCGATCTGATAATAATGCATGGGAACGCATACATATGCAAGTGTGCTTATTGTTGTACGGCTCGAATTAACCTGGTGTTTCAGTGTAATGAGGTAAATTTAGCAGACTAGTGTAGTAGTGGGTAAATGTTTGTTTAAAATATATAATCATTGTGAAATTTCGGAGAGAAGACATCGAAAATCGAATACAGTATACCTTAGACTTCAACCAAATTGAGAATTGAAGATTTTTCACTTTTACCAAATTTGCAACAGTCCGAACCAAGGCTGGTTGTTTTGATAATTCATATGTGCACGGTTTGAGCCTAGGCAATGGAGATTGGAGCAGCAGCCATGGCGTTACACACAAGGTGATGTCACTGTCAGTCGGTTGAACACGTCCCAAGTCCTCTCCCACAAAGATTGATTAAAATGTGCCCATTTGACAACCGGCCAAACCCCAACCTGTCGCCCCCGGCACGGGGTGGGTGTCCAGTATTGATTCCCTGCGAGTGTCCCGAGGGACCGTGGATGCAGCGAGGAATGGAATGTCCTCGAGCTCGACATCTGCGGAGGAGGGCAGGTCCAGACCCCAGACACCCTTAGCAACCCGACACGTGGCCGAGGACTTCGTGCTAACAACGTGTACTACTCAAATGCAAACAACGTGTACTACTCAGATGAAGAAATTTTATTTTATTCACCCAGATGAATGGAATCAGCCACAGGACTCTGCACAGAGAATCAAAACCCAAAACCGCCCAAAACTAAGTTGAACACACACACACACACGGATTGTGATCGAGTTTGTATGCCCAATGATCCAACGTAACATTACAACACGCATTCAGTTAGCTGCGAAGTGCCCGATGTTTTTGTAACGGTTCCGAGGCCTCAAGAGTAAACATAAAGCGAACCTGCCTGCAGCGCAGCACCTAAAACAGCCCTGTAATCCTGGGCAAGCATCGACTCAATGCAGCCACAAAAAGCAATTTCCAATTTTTTCCCCCTATGAACCCCCATGAGATGCCCTGCCAGGGGTTTTTCTTTGCCGAGGCACTCCTGGCTAGGTTCAGTCCATACAAATGTCAAGTTATTCTGTTCCCAGACTTTTTTTATATCCGAGAAGGCATTAAGTTCTGAATATGTGATAATATGATAGGCATATCATAAAAGTGACTTGATCAAAAACCGTATGTAAGCAGGGAAAATCGAAATACATTTAACAGTTCATAATTGGAATGTAAATTCAACCGAACATTCCAGTGAGGAGGCGAAGTCATCTTAACTATGGTAGGCATGTGATGGCATGCCTAAACATATTCAACCGGGTTTATTCAAAGCGTGGTATTTGAAATTCCCATGATAGTAATTTCGATTGCTGGGAAATTTGGGTATGTGTAACAAACGTCCCATGTGAACCATCCCAAGATGAGATTATATTTACAATTAACACCAAAGTAATCCAATTTGTTAACATTTATTCTGCCAACCTACACGGTAAACTTATCAAAGGATCTCTTCTCATTCGCAGGCAAAGTCTTCGTGCACTAGCTATTACAATTATTCTTTCAAGTTTCAAGCACAATTCAGTGCTCAAGTAGACGCAATTAAAAGTAACGGTTCTGAAGTGGGAGCTAAGTTTAAGGGTCGTGGATGTAAGCAAGGTATAACGGCGAACCGAAATACTCCCTTACGACGCGATGTTGCGGAGTTTTGGATTGGAGGGTGCTTGGAGGAAGAAATGAACGAGAATTCACCATGGTCTTCCAGCTGAAGAAATACTTGAGACTGTAAAGTACAAAAATATACAAGTCTGAGGAGAGGCAAAGCACTCTCAGAGTTAGAGGCTGTCTCGAAAGCTCGACGACAATAGGAAAGAAGGCTAAAATTGAATAGGGGTCTTCTAACTTTTGTGACATTCAGCTTACAATGTTGGCCTAACCAAATTTTTTTTTCATAATAATGGCAATTGGCAATGCTCGCTTTACTCTGAGTAATATTGAGTATATTAGTGAAGGCCAGTCAGGATGTTTTAGTAAAAAGTAATTTTCGTCACTAATTCAACGCTTATAGGCAAAACAAACACAAAACTTGGTATTTATTTTCACAACAAATACCCTCCCGCGGACCCTACTCTAAATGTTCATAACCATGTTTGTACCGGTATGCCTATTGCAACTTGAAAGTCCTTTACATTTTACAAGATACCAGCCGAAAATATGTGTGTGGAAGGTGGGCCTGGGAAGGGAACACACAATTTTTAGGTATTTTTTAATTTGTAGGCTATTGTTTTCACCACCAATTCACCCCTTTTAGCCAGAATAAAAACAAAAAATTCTCTTTAGCCAATGCCAATAGCCGTTTGGCTGTTTTGTCGACGAACTGGATACAGGCATTCGCTTATGAAAGGAGAAATCTTTGAGAAAACCCTCCTTTCAGTCAATCAGTTGTGACCGAACTGACGACCTCCCGAATTAGTCTCGCGAGTCACGAGTAGCCGTTGAACCACCTCTATCGGACAAACCAGTATTCAAATTTGAAATTAGTTGTCATGGTGGTGGTGTGAATATGGAAAGCTGAACCATCATGAAAATTCATGACGGTCCTACTGCTAATGAGCTAAGAATTATCAGTCTTCAACTTCCGGTGAGTTGATGGCCAGATGTTACTTTGTACTGACTCATGCACTTCCGAATTTTGTTCAGAAAAATGCTCACCCTAAAGGAAAATTCGTTACCTCTTCGTATATTATTCAAAGTGTGTTGCTTATCTTGGCTTAACAGGCCACTTTCCGTCCGCACAGAGAACACTTCAGGCACTAACACGTTGTTGGCAAACGGTTCAAGTTTTTGTTTTTAAATTTCTACTTGCATTTTCTGTAGCCAATTTCCTGCGTAAGTTCTTCAGAAAAGTTTAAGCGTCTTTTTGCAACTTGTCATATAAAATGTTTGAGAAACTTTGAAAACAGCTGTAAAAGGAGTGTGGTGGATGTTTAGAACTATATCTATTGGCTATAGAATTAGATTTTATAGGAAGGCCTACGCAAATTCCTTGAAAAAATACACAGCAGCACTGTGATTTATTTTTATTGTCTCTATTTTACCATTGCCGAAGCCGACCAATAGGTAATGAAAATTTCAATAGGTTACCGCTTACTAGGAAATATCCCCCTACTTTCCTCTCCCTTTCAACGTTGACCCGTTTGTCAACCACACCCCTACCTGTCAATAGCATGGGCGAGATGGGGCCAAAATAGTGCTAGAAGTGCCTCCTTAAATGACTTTTTATGGGAATTTTAACGACGCACATTTCGTCAGCGAAACAGTCGCCATAGGTCCAATAAAATCTACCTTTATCACCACCCATTATGCTACAGTAGAACACGTGTGTCCTACCCCTGTTGGAATCTTATAACATCACGAAACACTAATGAACTTTTAAACATAAGGTAAGATAGTGCTAGTTTCTAATGGCAGTCATAACAGTCAAAACATATAGTACTTACTACGGTGGAAACCAAATACTGATCATTCCTACATATAGCCTACCGTTGTATATAGTGGTCCCAACGAAAGAATGCAGGTGGCTCGAAATTGTTTTCCTAACATAACAACTTTGTCAATTCTATTCACGCTAGCTCCAAGCGTGAATCTTGCACTCGGAGGAACTCTGTGATCTAGCACAGATAATTTTTGCTTGCGTTGGTAAAAGATATTTCTTTCATTTACTAAGGCGACATTCCATTTATCGCGCATTCATTCTACCCCTACTACTACCAAGAATCTGCATTCTTTCGTTGGAGCAAGTATACCAGTAATGCAAATGTTAAATAAAAAAATAATTAAACCTTTCTGTAACAGCAAGTTCGATTTTAGATAAATATAATAATAAATATTCATGATGACTGCAAATGACAATCATGCACCTGTTTAACCGAATATGTAAGGCACCATGAAATTGACTGAAATAATTAGCCTACCAAATAGTCAAATTCTACCTTCATCCTTCAAATTTCTTGTGCGACTTGTAGCAGGCTTACTATCAAAGCAAGAACTATTATATTCGATTTGGTATTATAGGGCCTATTTAGTTGGTAAACCCATCAATGATTGGTAATACCATCATTTGACGAATAATAAAAAGGTTGAAAATGAGTTTTAAATAGGTAACCTCCCTGCAAGTTTACTTTTTATACGTGCCCCTCGCCGAGAGGGTCCCCATGTCCCCAAACATCATGTTGCTATGCAGTTGTTTATGCATGTAATTTACCATAATTATAATACAAACCAGAGGTCCTTAGCTACTAGGGAGCCCGTTGGCGTTACCAAATACCAATAGTCTCATGAATACGGGACGGGGATGAGAAAATTTTTTATAAAAAAATTTTTAATTTTTTAAAGGGGCTATTTTAGAAGAAAGAAAAAATCCCAAATTTACACTTCACACCCGTATTGTTTCAGTGACCACCTAAAAGTTCTAAAAACGCGGGGTTCCACCCCAATTTAAAGAGCCAAGTCATATTTTGAAGTCCGAATCAAGTTTGTAATTCCAGCTAAGAGCTAATCGCAGGGAAAGCGTTCGTCTTTGCGGCTAAGAACAGAAAAACTAACTTGGGGTACTGATTAGGTACCGATCGGGACAGAAGAGCATTATAGCTTTGGGTTTTTCCAAAGATTATAATCAACCGTCAGAAACAAGACATGAATTACAATTAGTTAGAGTAGGCCTATACACCTGGATGGGTGGGTGGGTACTCCGTACTTGTGCGGTTTCGTGTAGAATGTGAATGAATCAACACGCAACTTGAGGAAGAAACTGTGCTGACGAGCCGGAAAGTACTCACACTTTTTGGTACCAAACATTAGTCACCAGTTTCCTGCGAACTTGTGTTCATTTAACCCACGCCTAAAAGTCTAAATCCTAGAGCTATCGTTATTAATTGCTTAGCGCTACTATCTATTGTAAATGAATTGACCACAAAACAGTGTTGGAGCCAAAGCTCGAACGAAGTTGAGTTCATAGGCGTAACTCACGACACATTCCCTGTGAAGTTTACGCCCACAAACCGTGGGCCCTATAGCTTTACAAAAATTCTGTTGGTTAGACAGAAACCTGTTTTTAAATTTGGGGCTGGCCACACCCCCTACACAGGACTGTATTCGTTTGATTGCCATGCAAAACAAAAGAGGTTTTTGGGAATACATGTTTTTTAAAGAGGGTTAGGACCTTCAACTTTTTACAAACAAATTTCTAAAAGTAGAAAAATAAAATCCCCTAGATCGGACAGTAAGCTAAGCAGAAGGCTACTCGGTAGGTACGACGTGCTATTAGTAGGCAGAGAATAATTGAGTTACTAGTTACTACAAACTTAACATGCGTCTAAATACTTTCGTACTTCGTAGATCTTTTCAATAAACACATTCGTAGAATATTCTCCGAGTGGATCGTCTTAGCTTTCAGTTTCGTGGGAGAAGGTTTCCCCGGGGGACTTTTTTTCTTTTGAAATGGGGCTTTAAGTTGGATTTTATCAAATATCAATAGGAAAGGGCCCCCTTTTTTTTTTTTTATCATTAGGACTTTGGGAAATTTGTAAAAAATTTGGATTTATCGACACATGAATCCAATACGGTTGTCACTCTGGCTGGCTGGCTTGAAGCATTATCTCGTTAAAATTTACAAAGTAAAAACAACGTGACACTGACATCTCGCCTATGTGTGGCAGTGATAAGATTGCTTGCGTTACAGGCGTTCTGTGTTATAGGCCCCATGCGGGTACACGACCCAAAGCTTTGCACAGGATGCAATGTCAGGGGACAAATTTCACACGTGATAAAAAGAAAGGGTTGCCCCTAGAATGTGTTTACTTACCGACTTGCAGCACACTATCCACACAGCCAGATTCCAGGAGTTTTAATCCTTTATAAAATGACAGGTTTTGATGTTCACCATTGGAATTCACTGGAGGCACACGCGATAAAGACGAATACATACAGATGTCGCGTTCGTCTCTAGGAAAAAAGGCCAAAAAAAAATCCCCCTTTTTGCACGGTTCAGGAAAAACGATCGTAAAATTCTTTGATTCGTTGAAAAAAAATGTTTTCTGCCCCCAAATTTTTTGGGAGTAAAAGTCCAACAGAGTAACGGGGGCTTTTTGTCCTCCAACGCCACGGAACGGGTTTTCCCAGCCTTTTAACCCACCTCCCAGGAAGAACGAGGACCCGTAGCCCCCATGGTCTACCGAAGACGATGAGAGAAGGTGATGACTGCTAGCTCCCCCATTGCCGACCCGGGAGCAGCATAACCTCTTCCCTCCAGACATGACAACTCGCGTTTGATCTCCGTGCGCCTGCAGAAACCCCCTCTTTGGGCCCCCACAAAAAGGGGGTCGGGGGGGGGGGGGATCACACTTTTGGGGGCGAGTTGCGAAAACGTGCCCCCACCCCGCGCCACGAGGGGAATGACTGTTCGCTATGCTCGTTGCCGGGCCACAGTCTCAGCTGGCGCGGCCCCGTACCGCGTATACGATCGTTTGTTTATATTATCCACATGTTATGTGTGAGCAAGGTGCGGCGCCGACAAAGACCGGCGAGGAGGGGCGGTGGGAACTAGGGACAAGGTGCAAGGGAGGGGACGGATGCCGTAATAGGGGCGAGAGGGAGGGCACGGGTAAAGAAAAGAAGGCGCACTGTTCCGTAAATATAAGACCCAAAAACTTGGCTCCATCAGGAGTTGGGATGTCCGCGCCCCGGGCAAATAGAGGAGCGAGATGATGGGAAATAGACCACTTTAATTTCCAGCAGCTAACCACTAAGGTTGGTTGGTGGGCAAACACTAAAGTCTCAACAGTTGCGAGAGGACGACGCCAGTGGTGAGGGCCCTGTACCCCGGGGGCGGAGGGGGGCACTGGGGGGGAAAAAGGGTGCCTAGCCTGGGCCCGCCCCATGGAATTACATTAGTTTAAAGACGGGGGTTTGGGGCCAAGAGACAATGTCCCCACTCGTTTTCTCCCCCTTGTTTTGAAGAAGAGAAGAGGAACAGAATTTAATAATTTTTTAAAACCTTTCCGGGGGTGGGGGTTTTTCTTATCGTGATCCCTCGCGTGGTGGGGGCCCCTCACATAGTGGGTCTGAGCGGGGGGGCGAACCCCCAGCCCGAGGCGATGAGGAACCCAAATTTCCCCGGGGAACCGGGGGCCCTTGGGGAAACCACTGTGGTTTTTCCTCCCTAAACCCCACGTTGCCCGAGGCAGTTATTATAGTTTTAACTACTTTCCGAGATGGACCGTTTTAAAATTTATTTATACATTCTACGATCTTTTATTAAAACGCTTGGCTCGTCAAACACTTAGCGCCCTTTTTTGTACAAGCATTATTGTAACTGTTTTTTTTTTTTGGGGGGGGGGGGAACTTGTTGCCTGTTGGCTGGATTTCCAAACAAAAGTTAATCTGTGCAATTATACGCTGCGTGGTTTTATACAATTTCGTGCCATCGTCATTACATAATATACTGATGATTGATGAAGGCTTGCTAGCAGTCAGTCAGTCGATAGGACATATTATAAAAATAAAGTCCTTGCAATGAACCCCAAAATAGATTATGTCCTTATTCGTTGTGTCCTTCTGAAATCACTGAATTCAATAAATACAGGTAAAATAGTTTGTAGGCTTCATCTGCATTATAAATACATTACAAATACGACGTCTATGAGGTTTTTTTGAGTGGGGGGGGGGGGGGAGGTGAGGTGCACGCACATTTAAAAAATAGTATAGATCAAAATAAACTATATTGCAAAAAATCCATTTAGAAATGTAAACCTTCAAATACTGAAATTAGGAAACAACTTCGACACGAATTCACAACAGATAATAAATGACTGATAAATGCTGATTGATGTTACCAAGGATACTATTATACTCGACCGTTTGGACTTTGGAGTTGTTTGGATGACCGTAGCGAGCGTAGCGAGCGAAGCGAAGATTCCATTTCACTACACTGGAGAAGAAAATCCGGAATGAGTTTTTTTTCTTCTTTTTCTGTATTTTTGTGTGTTTATCAACACGATTCCGGCTAAACCGATACTCCAATTGCGATGAAATTTTCTGTAGGCCTTTGAAATCTCTGAACTTAGAACTGCCACGTTTTTGAGCGCAATCGAAAAATTATTTCTCATAAAAATCGCAATTTTACGATTATTCGATTTAAAAAAAAATTATTCTACTTATAACATCTACATGCTTTATCTGATTGTAATGATGTTTCCACAGAACCTTTATTTTATGAATTAATATATTCGAGTGAATTTTGGGCGTAATCGGAAAATTATTTTATGAAAGTCGCAGTTTTACGATTTTTTTTAATTTCTTCGACTTATAACACCTAGGGCCTACATGCTTTATCCGATTGTAATGATATTTTTAAAGAACCTTAATTTTATGAATTGATATATTCGTGTGAAATTTGAGCGGGATCGAAACATTATTTCTCATGATAATCGCAGTTTTACATTTTTTTTAAATTTCTTATAGACTTATAACACCGACATGCTTTATCCGATGGAAATTATTTTTTCATAGAACCTTAAAGTTATGAATTAATATATTCGTGTGAAATTTGAGCGTAATCAAAAAATTGTTTCTCATGAAAATCGCAATTTTACGCTTTTTTTCGTTAAAAAAATTACGCTCATCCAACAACGCGCCTGAAAAAGCGTTTGCGAAGCTTCCTAGTTACTCTTCAACGAATGTATTCTATTTAGTTGTTCTGGTTTTTAGACTTTTTTCTTTTTTTTTTTTTACTATTTACTGTTTTACCCTTGTTTTACTTTTGTACGCGGGAGTACGTAGAGTTTTTCGAGTTTGCATTCTTCTGGATACAGGTGGTAGTCGTAGTAACTAATAAGCCAATCCTAAATTCAGACATACATCTCCATAGTACTCGATAGTAATAATATTCATTTCACTCAACACAGAAAACTTCACCCAACGTAACTATCAACATATCAATTATAAACTATACTAGGCCGCTTAGTCGCGTTGATGGATGAGCGTTTTTGCTTGAAATGCTTATATTAAAACCTTTATTTCTATGTATTCTGGCTATTTTCGTAACTTTTTTCTTTCAAAAGGCAATACATCCCATTACCTTAATTTCCATGTGAAATATGATCGTTGTAGCCCCACCCGTTTGGTCAGAATCGGCCCAAATATCACGAAAATATCGCATTAAAAATCGTTAAAAAAATCGTAAAAGTACGATATTCATGAGAAATATTTCTTCGATTATACCAAAAACGTGGCAGGTCTATAAGTTCAAAGATTTCGAAGGTCCCCTCCAATTTTCATCAAGATCGCATATGCATTCCATGAATCAATTCAAATTTAATTTACTTTGATCAACTTCATAAAGTAATTTAATGTTTACTTATTGTCATGTATTACGTTATTAGGTAGATCTATATTTTTAATTTCATGTTGCTTGATCTGATGTGTGCTATAGAAAAATAGGATTACACAATTCAATGTAATTATTGTCTGTAACATGTTTGCAATCCTAAATAAAATATCAATTTATTCAACTGGAGATAAATTAGTAATAAAGGTACATTTTTTCTCAATTTCGCTTTTTAAAATCTAGAAAGTGATGATCTGATTTTATTTTATTTTCGCATTCTTCGCATTGCTAAACGGTGATAAAATAAATAATAAAATTACTTAAACAGAGGGAACATGACATTTGGCAGTTGGCTCATAGCTATTCGCTCAGCCATGAAGAATCCGACACAATATATTATTATGAATGACCCTTTGCAAAGTTGTCAATAAAGTAATATAGTAGTTTTAATATTTTGCTTTAAGGCTATTCGATCGAGTTTTTCTATTTTCCAAAATATGCTACGAAGTCAAAATATTTATAGTGAATGGCTTTGAAACCTGGCTCTTTTAGAAAATCAAAAATATTTTTTTCAAAATTTTCTGATCCAGTACACGGCCAATATCGCCACCTCAAAATAATTTCAAACTTCAATTCGTTAAGGCATACCATTCAACGTAGGGTGTTGTGTTTTTGTGACATTGATTTTCACCTGTTTTTCTAGAGGCTGACTGAGAGAAAATAATTTTTTTAACAATTGTCTATCCTGCAATTTTTTTCGTTTGGCGGTACAAATCGGTACAAAATTTGAAAAAAATAGTTTTGATTTTCTAAAAGAGACAGGTTTCAAAGCTATTCACTATATTTTGACTTGGTAGCATATTTTGGAAAGTTCACGAACAGGGCCAATTTTGGACATTTCACCAAAATCCAAAATCCTGAAAGTCAATTTATTTTTTGGAAATAGCTTTTGGAAAAGTGTTACTTTTGAGCCCTATATTTCCACTTCCGTGACCGTGACAATTACATAAAATTCCATACGTCTGTGCATGGTGTCAGTCGGGCGAACGAACAGGAACATGTATATCCCCTTTCCAATGTGCACATTCTACACTATACTACTATTTTATTTTACTATTTTATCTCATAGATACCACCTGTAACAGAAAGATCGCACATGCAGCTTTTCTTAAAAAAACAAAAACAATAATCTATGTATGTCGTTTTGTTTGTTGTTTCAGCTCTGCTGGAAATAAGACAATCTCACAACATTTTTGCCTCTATACGTGCGAACACGCGTCGGCGCCATGCTTTGCCCCCGGTTTTCAACTCCCACTAAAAGTAAAATATATTACAACATTGAGCACGTGTCAGGTCGTTTCACCAAGTCGATAATACTTATTTTAATGCCAGCGAGTCCGAGCTCGTCTTTTACGACGTCTTGAGTCGATGGCAGCTGTAGGGAGGGAGGTGTAAACGACTACACTAAAGGAAGCAACTGTGTCATCGACGTGGCAAATAACCAGACATGGGATTATTATATTCTGGATACTCAACAGGTCCGGCTGATCTGGATTCGATCCCCGTCGAGCCTATTTTGAGGGTTTTATGAGATTGTTGAACAAAATTACAAATTAGGCTATATTTTGCAAAAAAAAAAATCGCTGTTATAATAAGCCTAGAGCCTAATGGCTCGGGGTCTAGGTAAAGTATCTTATTTTTTCACCAAATGTTTAAAATTTGAATACCCCACTATATACCGGTACCTGTTAAAAATTGTCAAATGAAGCGATGAAGCGAAGTGATATCTAACTCTGTACCAAGTGGCATATTCCAATCAAAAAGTGCAGGTTTTTTCGTGTACCACGTGGACTAGCACAAATGTCAGTACTGTCGTTGTCTCTCTTGACTCCTGAAGAGAGTAAGGTGGGTGGGGGACATCAAATTTATATTTGTCTGTACGGATGTGTGACTCTGAATACCGTGTTGTTTTAGTTGCTGGCATGTAATGGGGGAGCGGGAGGGATGAAATTGACATTTGACAATATGCTGGCAATATTTACTTACACTATTTGTTGGTAAGAAATGTCCGCAATAGGGTACACATCGGTATTATCCTGTATGAATGTCGTTCTTCAGGTGACAGTGTTATTAGCTGTTCGAGGGATGAAGAAGGAGTGCTCAGTCCCAGCATTAGCCTCCCTATGCTTGAGGAAAGTTTTGATAAAACTTCTAATTTGACCTGCTGGAGGCTGGTATATCGAACCGGAGACCTCCCGAATAAGTTTCACCTACGTCGGTAATAATATGCATTCGCATCAAGGGCCAAAACTAATTACGATATTAATTTATAACCAATTAATTAATTAACTAATTACATATCCCCTGTCAAGTTGTATAATTATAATTTCGTAGTGCAATAACCAATATTTTCACACGAGTTATTGATCTAATATTATATTCACGATTTCAAGACACTGACCATCGCAGCCCTTGGTTCAAACACAACGCAATATGCGCAGCACTGCATAACACAACAAAAATAACAAAGCCAACAACAAAACATTGATGTTTTGCTAGCGCGAATACAAAATCGTACAACCTAACGAAAGATATTAACAAAAATTCACGTGTCCATGGTCACAGCAACGAAGTGAAAGCTAAAAAAAACAGCCATCCAATCGAATACTTTTTACTGAAATGATCCACAAAAATGCTATTAAAAAATCCGCTATATTGGGAGTAGGCCCACAAAAAAAATTGGTCTTCTCATTTTTTGTATTATGTTCTAATTCCATAACTACTATTTTGAAGGTATTTTACCTTTGTAACGCATATTTTTTTGTCCGCATAGAATTAAAGCTAAATTTATAAATGTACACTTTTTCCAACACGATTTAGTTGGGTAAAGGCAGCCCTGTGTGTGTCACGTATCACGATAAAAACTGCACAACGACGTCACATTGAAATACGTTTTTTGTTGGCAACGCCCTTGAACAATGATGATACAAAATTTTTTGGGGGAGGTGGGCTAGTCCCCAGAAAGTTTGAAAATAGTTATGTGCCCGGCGCCTGCACCATAAATGAAGACTAGAACAATCTAGGAGCAAGCTGTGTTCCCACTGTTCCCTATTTTGGGTACTCATGCTCGTGCATTTAATTTTTCTTGTTTTATTTATTGACTTCTTTCGTAAGTCAGTTTGAGTAACTGAAATAGACTTTAAATAAATAACAAGTAAATACATTTCAGAAACGACAGTGCCAGTAGTCCCAGTACTTCGTAAAACATTTGGGAGAAAGGGGGTCATATGCTGGAGTAAAATAAATAATAATAAAATAAATTGTATTTAGAGTCTACCCACTCAGTTATATAACTGATTTTCAGTGTGTGGCGAACTGCTCTGCTTGACTGTGTGGTACACGCAGTTCGCCACACACCGAGCATGGCAATTAGCCTCCTAAATTTCTTTCTTCCCATAATGCTGTCCGTCCGATTTATTTACCGTAGACCGTACAACGATATTACGCTGTCGATTATGAAAATCATCTATTTGGAGGAACGGCCAGCATAGCGTGATTATTAAATTAAGTTGTGATCTTTTTGTAAAAATAAGAAATCAAATGGATTGGCAGAATAATTAAGTTGGAAATTATCAATTGAAAACAGATTAAATAATTAATTAATTAATCTTAATTTTAATAATAAATCAAACTGTGTAGGCTACAATGTCCTACATTGACTTTGCACATGTACATATATTGATGTTCTGTTAAAAAAAATTTAGAGTAAAAATTATGACAATTGACGATCACCATTTACAATCAAACGTGTATTAGCACCCTTGATCACTATATTATTCAATAACATCCAAACGTGTGACAAAAACACACACTTATTACAAACAAAATAAATGCAACTCAAATCTTATTGTGCGTCCGAGACCGATATAGCCAAAAACGCTTGGAGCTCTTAAATGTATATTGTCAATATTTTGTATGACCAATTTTAAAATGTATAATTCTATAGCAAAGCCAAGGGCGAGCATTACAATATCAATCATCAATAATATGTCCTGTTAAATAAATCACATACTTTGATACCTTGGGCTGTTGCATACAAATCAGGGTGTTCCCCCGCGAGTGTAGAGCATTTGGCAGGCACGCACCATATTATATAATATATATTATCCCCCTTGCAGATTTATTAAAAAAAAACGCGCTGTATAGGCCAAGTGCTTGGAACAGTTCAAATAAAACACGTTGTAGTGTAGTTATAAACTTGAGAATTATTATTAATTCCGTATCAAATATTACTCAAATGAAAACATGATTACAAATTAACAAAAAAAAGTGGGAAAACAAAAGCAAAACTTCATTTCATAACGGTCACTTGAAAATCTATGTATAGCATGGGCTTCATCAAAACAAATCAGTATAGTATCAGAACTTCAAAATGCTTAAGGTTATGAGTATGTACACAAGTATACATATTTCCAAGTCTTAAACCGTAACCATCCCATGCTTAAGTTTGTTATATATTTTTCACTGTCACACTCAAATGTGTAGAGGGCCTAATTCTGATTTAAACATGCCAGATTAGAGAAAGATGTTTACACGTACATGTAGTGTTTGGTGTAAGGCATGACGTTTAATTTACCATTTAGACGAAGTTGAACAAGCAAGTTTGACATGGTACGACACGATGTTGAAGTCTATGACATGGATTCAAACTGTAAACAATTAGTCATGGTAAAAACATGTTTTTCTAACACCTCCATAACAATTACCTCCCAGAACAACCAAACTCCATGCCAGCGAATGTTCGGATGTGTTGCAGGAAAATGACTCCCATACATCCACACATCGAGATGAATTGGATAAATTTCGTGTCAGGTTACAATTTATAGCATGCATCTTTCATTAGCGACCCACCATTGGCGACTAAAATGGTACACATTTTGATATACAATCATTTTTATGACAAACATACTTATCAATTTCACTTTTCAGCAATATCGAGATAGAAACGATACAGCAACATATTATTGTATGGAAATCAATCCAGAAATTAAAAAATCCATCTCAGCGGGGTGATGGAAATTTTAATTTCTGGATTGATTTCCATATAATCAATCATACCTACACGGGAGTGTTTCCCAATTAATGAAATTGAGAAACATATTATTGCTTACGAAGTTACGATACTTGGGGAGGATCTGAATAGTACAATTATTACCTAGAGAGAAAAGTAGGTCTATATAGAGACAGAAACATTACTACTAAAAATGATTAATAACTACTTGTTTTGTAAAAGATTGTAGGCCTAAGTCACTCTTGTTGATGGACTCGGCAGTCGGGTCATCATTGCTCTTAGCGGCTTGCTGGGGCATCAGGAGCGGGAGCGGTAGTGGTCGTGGAGGTTGGTTCTTCAGAGGAGGCTGCTGGTTCCACAGAGGTGGATGTTGCTGGTTTCACAGAGGATGACGCCCCGGGCATGGGTATGGGAGGAACCACGGTGGATGACGGCGTGGTAGGCCTTCCTGTCGCTGACGAAGGGCTGAACAACTCTTTCAGGAAGTTAAATCCACCCTGGATCATCCTCATCGGAATCGCAATGAAGTCCCCGAAGTTGAAGAGTCCGAAAGGTCCTTTGTGAACTCCTGAATCCGAGCTTGTGCCGCCGATCGCGCGGAGACTATCCACGTCGATGTTATCCTTGAAGACGCGCAGACGGTCGGCGTCGATCTCAAACGCGCCGATCTCCGTCAGTGAGCCCTTCATCGCCTCGTTCATCTTGTCCTTGGGGTACAGAAACACCACCGGGACGTTCCGTGCGTCGTCACCGGCCGCGGGCATGGGCATGGGAGGGCATCGACCGGCCGGTGACGATCCTCTTGATCTCAACGTTCTTCGAGGGGAATCTCGACGGTAACAACGCGATGGGGTAGTTGAGCTTGGACAACAGTTCGTCGAAGATGTTCTTAGGGATGGGACCGCCCAAGCCCTTGCTGGCCATGTAGAAGGAGTGGCCGTCTCCCAACACAACCATCACTGGGTAGTCGAGGAGGTTCTGCAAGGGGCCGCTATGCATGGCGGTGTTAGCAGCATCGGCGTTGAGCAGGAAGGGAACAGCATCGTCGCTGTTCTTCTTGACGATCATATCCTCAACCACCCCTGGAATAGATGTGTTTTTTAATTAATTTTATTGTAATGTATTGTTATTATGTTAAGTAGATTGTAGACACTAAATGTGTTATGCCATTTTTCTAGTAACCTGTAATGCATTCATGTGTTAAACAATAAAATCAAAATAGACAAATACAAAAATACACTCTTTTAAACACTCCTCTCTACGTCCTGTTTAAAACAAAACATATCCAGAAAAAAAACGCTGAATACGAAGCCATACCAGTAACCGAATCAGCACTTGAACCCGAACTTCGAGAACCCGAACTACTGAACCTGAGCCCGAAAATAATAAGTTTGAAGTCGACTTTTTCTACAGTCGCATACCTAGGGAGCGTCTGTAATCGACTTTTTGAGCGAGTCTGCTTGGCTAAGTCGACTCGTTAGCCGGAAGTCACGTGATGAAGTTGGCGTCGAAATGTCACAAGTAGGCATCGGAAGTCTACTTGGTTAGCACCCGAGCGTAGTCGCCGAAAGTGTATGCTTGCGAGCCTACTTCACCTACTACAAGATGGCCGAATGCGAAGAAGTGAAATGCAAGCAGGATTGTAATTAATTAATTTAAATTGTTCCTAGGATCTGACATTTAATGAATTATTTTCTTACCACGTAGAAAATTAGCAGTGTCAGGAATTCAAACAACTAAATGCATGTTTTAGGCCGAGGCCCTAGGGCATAGCTAGGTAAAGGTGGGGCCTAGGCCTAGCGTAGGGTAGCCTAGACCTAGGCCTAGCCAGCCAAAATGTAGCATTTTGAATGTTTTGTGATATAGTTTGATGTTTTTAAATTTATTTTTAACTTCTTGACCTTGACCAACGAGGTTATGCTAGGTCTAGACCCTATGACAAGCCAAAAACGAGAGATACAACGCACATGGACTAGTGTGGCTCGTTGGTCTTGTTTGTTGTGGTGTGGCTCGTTGGTCTTGTTGTTAGCGTATCTGCTTCCAATGCAGAAGGTCCAGGGTTCGATTCCCGCTAAAGTCAGAAGTTTTTTAACTTCTGATTTGGACTTCAGTCCATCAGTTCTTGTCTTAGGAGTTTGTAAACGGTGACTTTGGAGCCGTCCTAGCAACGAAGCACATAATAAATTTCAGAGTCGTTCTGAATCGGCCTTGTTGATTCTGGCGTTAATTCGCGGGTGTTCGCACTGTCCATACCACTGATTGCTATATTTCCTATTAAAAATATCGATCTTTGGTTGGTTATCGCTCACTCGTCGATTGCGTCGGGGCCTGCAGGGTTGGCTTGGTCGCTTTGATTTAAAGTCCCCCACTGAAAATCAGTTATATAACTGAGTGGGTAGACTCTAAATAAAAAATTTATTTATTTATTTAATTTGTTTACAAATTTATAAAAAAGACTCAAGCTACCGCCTTCTCGTGGGTGGGTTTTGAGAGCGACTTAAAAACGTATGTCCGTTAAGTAGGCAGTGGGAAGCCATGATAAGCAGGCTTGGAGAAGTTGTTGACAGAATCATTAAGTAGACGAGGTGTAAGCAGGCAAGCACAGAGCAGGCAAGTTTTTAGCAGGGTAGCAGTCGAAAAACGATTACAGACGTACCCCTAGTTTATCGTGGGCGTACGTATTGTGATGTGGGCGTGCGTGATTCAAATACCGCCTGTAAAGGAGGGCATAGATTTTTTCTTTTTTCTTTAGCATCATTTGTTAACCCTCAAATTATTATCAAATATCATATTTGCATCAGAAAACTACAATATATAGTTTTGCAACTTTTCAAGTTCAATATAATGTGTTGGACTTTTGACACTATTCTTTTTGGATGAGCGTAGCGAGCGAAGCGAGTGAAGCGAAGACTTCAATTTCACTGACCCCCAAAAAATTTAGCTCGGGTGTTTTTTTTTTTTTTGTTTTTTGTTTGTTTTTTTGTCTGTTTGTTAACTCTCTACCAGGCAAACGGCATATCCGATCTTGATGAAAATTTGACAGGACCTTCGAAATCTCTGAACTTAGAGGTGTATTGTTTTTGGGTACAATCGAAGAAATATTTCTCATGAATATCGTACTTTTACGATTTTTTTCGATTTTTAGTGCGATATTTTCGTGCCATTTGGGCCAATTCTGACCAAACGGGTGGAGCTACAACTTTCATATTATACATGGACATTAAGGTTATGGTGATGAGTACATTTTGAAAGAAAAAGTTGAAAAAGTTAGCCAGAATCTATAGAAATAAAGCTTTTAATATAAGATTTTTGTTTTTGTACGATATTTTCGTGCCATTTGGGCCATTTCTGAACAAACGGGTGGGGCTTCAACGTTCATATTATACATGGACATTAAGGTTATGGTGATGTAGTACCTTTTGAAAGAAAAAGTTGAAAAAATAGTCAGAATCCATAGAAATAAAGCTTTTAATGTAAGTTTTTTACGGTAAATAATACTAATTGACAAGAAACAAAAGAAACTTGACATCATTCACCTACAATGCGTAGGCAGCAAAACAAAGCACTTGCAAAAGTAAAGATATCCCACGCAAACTAAAAACTTTAAAAAGCTCATCCATCAACGCGGCGGGACTTTAGCGTTTTCCTAGTGATAAAATGAAAAGTACAACTATATAAACAATATTTCGATGGCTAAATAGTCATCTCCCACAGGTTTAGTGACATGGGTGACACGACACGGCAACATTGTATTGTGAAAAAAAGATATGATGACTGGCTGGGGACAGCACTTTCATATTCGCAGTAAAATCAATACCAGATGAACTAATTACATTGTTAGTCAGGCATCAAGGCAGTATAATTCTGCCTTTATGTGGAATATAGTTTCAAGAAGAATGATAGAGGAGTCGTTCTATCAGCGGTTCTCAAACACGTGTTCTACTTATAGTCGGGCGAGTCACAGCGTACCACGTGGTATGCATCTGTATAGTGCACAGTAAAATCCACCCCCAAGTAGGCCCATGCTTCGAGCTGCAGCAAGGCATTATATACGTTCAAGATAATTATCATCTTTAATATTCACCGCGTTGCATTCTAGTCATGGTTTATGACAACCTTCATCCCAGTCTCAATGCATTAGGCCGGACGTTTAAACAAAGCACGGCTGCCAACTCACGGGGAGGAATTAAAACATCAACTTGTGCTTTGTACACCTGACGAGGCTAATGGATCCCGTAGGAAGGAAACGAACCCTCTACGTCCTGTGTATAGTGCTGAGCGGGAAGAGAACATCTCAAACATGATAGAATAGGAATCTACCTATACAGGTCAGCGGAAAGTACGACCATGTAGGCTAAAGAGGGAATATAACCATACACTGGCAGACCTGTCCTGTCATGGATCAGGTGGGATAAATTACAATAAAATCAAAATCAATCAATCAAGAAGAATTGATTTTGCCAACTCAGCCAACTCCCGTCCTTGCGTTTAATTTTCAGACACACTACACGTATAACCAATTATTACATACACTCAATTTGTGATCTTCCAATCCAGATCAGATAAAAAGAGACCAGAGAAAATTTTATAAATTCTTACAAACAAAAAGAGATACCATTATAGGCTATGACCAAAATCCAAAATTATGCGACGAACGCGTTCAAATAAAAAGAGAATTGCAATAAATACAATGCCAAGACTTCAAAACAACTCTACCCGGCGCCTCCACCAACCGATCCTTCGATCTATAGATCGATATCTATAGATCGATAGATCGAAGAATCGGTTACAGCCCATAGTTACAACTTGTGTAAGTGTGGTGTTCTACAGTGAGATTGTGTATAGTCTTCACTCTTGCATAATCTGTAACGTATATAATATTAATGTTTGACCCGGACTCCACAACACCCAGACACCAGTGTTGCAACGTGTGTGAGTTGTGTGTTTTGTGTTGTGTTCTGCAGTGAGATTGTGTAGTCTTGCAAATCTGTAACGTATATTATAATAATGTTTGACCCGGCACCTCCACCAACACCCAGACACCAGTGTTGCAACGTGTGTGAGTTGTGTGTGTATTTTGTGTTGCGTTCTGCATAATAATAATAATAATATGAAATGTATTGTGGGTAGACTCTAAATACGAATTTATTTATTTATTTAATTAATTAATATGCTAAAAAAATATGTTTTTATTAGTTATGAATTTACAACGTAACAGAGAAAATAATGGATCCCCATGACCCGAAAAATATTGACAAACTTAATAATTTTCGATCTAGGTTTCATCGGCAAACATCCATCATACGAAATAACATTGCGGTGATCTTTAGGGCCCGGAACAAAGGAGAATTTTGGTCAGAAAAAAAATTTGGCCATTATTGACGTACTCGACTATCTTTTCTGTAAATCGCCTTCGTTTTGTTTATGTAATGTGGACAAGTTGTTCGGTGAAAATAATATGTTGATAACCAAGGAGAATTAATTGTAAATTTGGAAAGCTATTTTTGCATGTTTTATGAGCGTATGTTTGAAAACAGCTTCAAGATAGAATTTTCTAAATTGTAATTTTAGATTGGTTCGATGCTCTTGTATATAATAATGTGAAGAAAAAAACAAGGCGGTTAAAGCCAATTTAATAAATTCACTTAAACGTCAATTTTTTTAAATTTCAGGATGAAAACTAAAACAATCGTGTAAAATCACTGTCACATAATGGATTTCAAATAGTAATCTCGTCCTCCATGGTTACATGATATAATTTTTAAGTGGATATTTTAGTGTAGTATTATGCTATAGATTATTTGTGGGAAAATAAGTTTTTGGGCTAATGGCCCCTTAAATATTATACTATTATTGTGTTTGTACCCGGCTCCTCCACCAACACCCAGTCTCCTACGTGTGTGTATTTCGTGTCATGTTTTGGAGTGAGGTGTGTTGTGATATAAATAAATAAATTCGTATTTAGAGTCTACCCTGCACTCAATCATATAACTGATTCTCAGTGGGTACCATTAAACCAAAGCGACTGAGCCAACCCTGTAGGCCCCGACGCAATCGACTGAATAATATCAAGACATAATGTGAATTAATACCGTTAAAGTTTAACATTGTGATACAAGATTGAATATTAATAAATTAACTTTTCACTGGTCTAGTAA
This sequence comes from Sweltsa coloradensis, assembly GCA_024449915.1. Taxonomy (NCBI): domain Eukaryota; kingdom Metazoa; phylum Arthropoda; class Insecta; order Plecoptera; family Chloroperlidae; genus Sweltsa; species Sweltsa coloradensis. The sequence continues at coordinate 274,618 of JAMZAV010000711.1, forward strand.
GCCTACATTAGGAAATGGTTATAACAATAATTATATAAATATATCCGAACACATGAATAATAAAAAACATTTTAATATAGGCTACTGGCTACTAGGCTACTGACACTTTAAAAGTCAAAGGAAGGTTACTAAAACATTACCTAAATGAAAGACGGCCTTGAATATAACAGAAAAATATATATTTTAATTTTTGGGCGGGACGTAACGTTCTTGTCAATCATTATATGCAAATTTTGTGGGAGAAGTGTAAACACTGAGCTATAGTTGACAAACTTAATTAAGAGCGACGATTTTTTTAAATATTGTTTCTACACAAACACATCATTGCCTTCCATCACCTCCTTAAAAGGAAAAACTGATCGTCTGAAATATCGTTCGATGTACGATTTTTTGGCAGACGGTACAATAAGAGTTCGTACCCGGCACCTCCACCAACACCCAACCTATCTACAGAAACCAGGATCAATCCAGCTACACGCTCGACCGACGTTTAGAATAGATACAAGACAATCAGCTCCTTGCGCGTTTAAAATGTACACATTCGTGTCTTGTTATTGAAGATGTATGCAATTGAATGGCAAGTATTTAATCCGGGTGTCTTAAAAATATGTTTGACATGGTATTGGTGACAGTTATTGTTAATTGACTATCGTTTTAAGAATTGATGATGAATGTTAGCAATATAATGATTTTGTAAGTGTAAATACTCAAGTATAACGGAGCAAATCATTGTGAGCAAAACTTGTATAAAAATATATTAATTGAAAACCTTGCCCAAGCCAAAGTAAATCGAACACACTAGTAGAATACAAGAATGTGTATATATATATATGTTTTGTCTTAAGCTTTCGTGATTCATGGTTAATGTTTTAAGTATCTTCACGGTTAATAATCACGCACAGTATTATAGAAAATAACTTTTAATCCATATAATTAATAATAATATATAATTAATCAATATATATATATATTTACATACAAATATATTTAAAGATGGTAAACCAAAAGAAGTAAATTTAATTATTTAAAGATGGTAACACATACAAATAACCACGAAAACCTCAGAAATTCTATATATATATATGTTAGTACTTTAGACAGAAATTTAAAAAAGTACATTTGTACTTTAGACAGAAATTAAAAAAGTGACTACACCGGGGATCGAACAGTCAGTTTTTTAATTTCTGTCTAAAGTATGGGTACTAACATAACAGCGTCATAGTCGTCTACTATAAAAACCAAGGTTAAACAACATATAAGAAAAGTCTCTTTCCAGAGCTAATAGGAATATAACAAAAATAAATGATAACTCACCGAAAACAGGAATTTTACGCTTCTCGGCGGGTGGGGCCGCCTGGATCCCTGCCACAAGCCCAACCAGGAAGAACACTAGCACCCACTCCATTTTTCACAGATAGTCCTACACAAGAATGTGAGAATTTACAGCTCGACATCTATTTATATAAGCTACCTTCCTTGATGATGTGTTGTAATTACTATCGATTAGACGAAATGTTTTCGATTCCAGACGACTAATAGTCTTCCTCGTCGCGTCTAATGGACCAGCATTACGTGCTCAGGTAATGATAAAATAATAGACGGGCCTGGATCGATACGCCATTAGCTTTAAGCATACATCGAACTCTGTGGGAGATGAGATGACATGCAGGGCCACGACGACCATTACGCCATCACGTGTTAAACCTTAAAACATTAACGACTGTACATTCCTCAGTGACAAACATAATTAACGTTGAAGAAGACGAGATCGGAGGTTATGGCATCGACGTCGTAGTGCGTCCAGCCATTATTATTTCCAATAATATTTACTTGAAAACAGTAAAAATTTTACAATTTTATTTCCATTATCACCTACTTATATTTACAATTTCCCAAATGTTATGCCTTCAAGCTATACATATTATATAGCCATCGTCCAACGACCACCTCATTTTAGAGACGTCGATGTAAACGCAACTGAAAGAACCACACGCTCTAGAACGTATATTATATACTAACGATAATATTTACTTTTTAAGTTTTAAAGCTATTAAGCTTTCGGAGTATTTGAGGTACACACTCACCTCACAGTTTCCTAATTGCATTACCAAAATGTGTTATAATTTTTGTTTTAATACAAGAGAGAGCAAACAAAATTCTCTGGAAAAGGTTATTTTTATTTTATTTCTTGCAACAATTTTCAAACTTTACAACTCGTTTCGGCGGGGGTAGTTGCACACACGGTCTTAATTGGCAGTGAAATGGCCGAACAATTGCGCCCGTGTATTATAGTCAGTCATAGATCCCCCCCCCCCCCCCCCGCGGGGATCACATCACTCCCAGGACGCCTGCCTCATGCCTTCCTTCCCCTCCACTCACACTATCATGGAGTATGCATGAGGGGTGCTGTGCCCTGCTGCATGTGAATACTTGAAACATCCACCACGAAGCCCTGCAACTGCGCTTAATAATGGATTCCTTCTAACGGGTCTGTTCTCTTGATTTGATCACTATGTTTGTATCTCTACTACCCACGAGAAATTTTCAATCTGCTCTAACACAGACAGAGATAAAATACAGGTCGTAGCTCGAAGTCAGAGTTCAGACGCGAATCATGCAATACTGACTGACGCCTCAGTCTTAACTCTAAATACATGCGACGACTTATAGGATGAATAATACCTTAGACAATTAATGGGATACTTCCTCTATTTTGCTTTCTCACCTTACATCCAATCACACAGCTTCACTGCCATGCACCTGCTTGTAGTATCACTACCATTGTTGATCACTGTTATTTGTTGAAATAGTTCAGACTAGGCAAGTTGACTAAGGAAACGGGAAGTTTTAAGATACTCAATAAATGATTAAAAATAACGTTTGTACATTCTTCGACAACTTAAAAAAACATTATTTTTCGTGTGCGCCCCTTATTCACCAAATACGTTCATTGAGAGCTCTATGCATATAAGTTTTTATTTCATACTCCACTAATTGTATGAAGATCAAGGTGCGCGGAAGCGCACCGGGCCAAGCCACGCGCGGCTCCGCTTCCACTAGCGCCTATTACCGCACGCCTACATTAGCACTTAACACGGTGTCGCCGACGCGAAACCATGTGAGATAAAAACCTGCAACTTGCTTCAATCGATGGGCTTTTACTATGAGATGACCCATTTCAAGTTTCATCCCGATCTGCTGATGCGTCTAGAAGTTATTCAGACGTCAAGATCGTTCGAAATAACTTTCTTCTTAGGCTGGCTGGCTGGCTGGCTGGCTGACGAATTATGTATCAGTTTGTGGGCCCTCAATGGATAATGTTAGAGAAGCCAAAATTTGCACCGATGTCAGTCATCTCAATGGCCATGTGCTTGACAAACGGTAATTGGATTACATGACCGGAAGCTTAGATAATGCAAAAATATATATATCTGCGATGCTCAAACTTTTAATTGTCAATGAGTGAGATTTGATTTTGAATCATTGTAAATAAAGTAATTTTCTCTACTTGGATGCTAACATCCATACCGTGTACGTTCTAAAAAAATTATTGATATACCACACAAAAATGCAAAAAACTTGCAAAAAAGGGGCCAAGACGAAAACGAGGAAGATACAAGTGGCTCAACTGCATAAAGTGGTGAGATAGAAGTAATGGCCAAGCCCATTATTTTGTTTAAAATAGTAAATATATTAATATTAATTATATAATAAATTAATAATATATCAATATCCATATTATTATCTAACTAAAATTATGAAATAAATATATTAACAAAAAAAACATAAACATCAAATAAATTTATTGAAACATTTACATGTGGAAATATCAAAATTAACAGACGCCATTCAAAATTAAAAGCTTGTTCGATGGATTTGGATTGGTTATGTTTTGGTTAGTCAGTAACGACAACCAAGTTTAACATTCATCGACCAAGCTTTTAATTTTGAATGGCGTCTTGTTAATTTTGATATTTCCACATGTAAATGTTTCAATAAATTTATTTTAAGTTTTATGTTATTTTTGTTAATATATTTATTTCATAATTATAGTTAGATAATAATATGGATATTGATATATTATTAATTTATTATATAATTAATAAATGTTTATTATTTCAAACAAAATAATGGGCTTGGCCACACTTCTATGAGCCACTTGTATCTTCCTCGTTTTCGGCTTGGCCCCTTCTTTGCAAGTTTTTTTGCATTTTTGTGTGGTATAGATGTGACAGGGATCATGCAATACATACAATTATATCAAATTTCCATTCTTATTATTCAATTCAATTTATTCAATTATATCAAAGATAAAATGTAAGGAAATTATGAGAGAACTCAGTTGAAAGTCGAAGCTGAGGAGAAGCTTGTAAAAACCATAACCCAGAATTATTGACGGTGTCACGGTTGGTATCGAACCAACGATGTTCTCGCTTGTAACGCACATACTACTTTATGTTTTTGTCTTAGACTAAAAAACTCCGAATTTACCTTATCTACACAAAAATGTACTTTGTAGGGTACAGCAGAATACTTCTATCAAATCCAACTGTCTGACCAATCGCGTTATGTAATCATTTACTAGAAAAAATGTGTACTAATGTTAAGGCAATTCGAGTAGCTTTATACGTTTTTCATAAACAGGGTATAAAAACCTACTCGGACACAACTGAGCCTGCGCTCATAAAAATACCAAAAATGTGATTTTAATAACTGGCCGCCGGGTTACAACTGTAATTACCTATTTTAATGTTTTTATAAATCAACTTCACTGCATGCAGCATTTAATGGAAAAGTTTGGGTTTTTGTGCGGTTCGTTTATATAAGCGTTATCTGTAAATGACACATTCAAAAATCGACATGTGATATTTATTATTACCGGACATATTTCTGTTTGAGGCTATACGATCAGTAAAAAATGATTGAATTGAAAATTCCGTACGCTTTTAATATTCGAAGTAACAGGACGTGATTTTGAAACTAATTCTATCGTCATCAACAGTTTCATTTCATACGAGAAGCATACTCTAAATTTATGTGTGAAGTTTTGTTCATTATGCAAATTACAACCTATTTTTACTAAAGGAATTCTTCCTATTTGGAATATTATTATTCTAGCTTGTCATTTGTTACATAAAGCATACCTATAAAATTGCAGCCTTCCTTGTGATTCTTGTAAGGAATAATGTTTGCAGAAAGATTACTTTTGTGGTTTTTGTATATATTAACTGGGAGTGATGCAGGGATTCAAAGCAAAGTACAAGACTTGCTAGGAAAGTATGAATCTGACCGGCAGGGCAATATACTTATGATAGTAGTTATAAATTTGAAAAGTTCTATCTCATCCATTGAATATTGGAACCATAATTGCATAAGCTATAAAATAATAGTTAAAATCGATACTTTCTTTGTCCCGATAATATTTGACGTTATTGTGAGTTTTCTTCCTCATGCGCCTTTTCCTGCTCCTAGGCCTGTTTCAATTCAATCGGGTTTCCGGCATTGTCTCATGCTGTGATAAATCTTTTTTATTCTACGCCATCTGTCTCCTTTGGCAATATTTTGTAACGATACAACGTTTTACAATTCGCATAGGGCCTACAGTTTAAAAATATATCTGTGGGGAAGTTCCAATTAATTTCGTGGATAAATCAAATATGCGCATAATAATCATTCCTTAAATCAACATCGTACACGCATCTCACGCACAAAACGCGAAAACTACTTTCTAGATTTAATTAAGTGGGTGTAACATAACCTATAGGTGCGTGCTCTTTTTGGTACGTTAATTGGATTAGCATAGGACCCGAAGACTTTAATTCGATTACAACGTATTACAGAAAAATAAATTTTTCTTTGAGTACCGGTATGTTTATTTGCTCGCTACATTTCAAACGAAATTTCAAATTTTTGACAATCTTTTCAGTAGCTTAGACATTTCGAAATTTAAACCTGTCATATGTTTCAACTTTCAACGCAATAGGCGCACATAACAAATAATTCACATCGTATTTAGTATGTTTTCCGCGTAGGTTCAAACCATTATAGGTAGAGGTGCGTGTATATAGCATTTCCAAGTGTCATTTTATAGCGTTTTGTAGCATCTATTTTTTGGCTAATTTAAAACCTTTGTATGAACTTTTTCAGATTTTTAATTTGAAATTTGGTCATCAAGGTTGAATTAATATCAACTGAATAAAGATTTGTATATTCAAATTATAGATACTATTGAAAATCAAATCAAATAGGGCATGAAAAAATAGCGCTTTGTATAATCTATTCATAAAATGCTATTTTCACGTAAATTATAGGCTCATCCGTCCACGAGATACATGCATATTATTAATCCATGTGGATGTAATACGAAGACGTCAACCGCACGTACATGCACGAAGACCAAGGACCTATGCTACTTGGGGATGGGAACGCTTAGCTTTTCAGAACGTTCAATATCTTTTTTACGCTTTTGTACCGTCGAATTCAGGAGTAAAATTTTAATTACAGATAGATTTCCCTGTCTACTTTTTATCTCCTGAAACATTCTACCTAAAATTATATTCGAACTAAAATTAGTCCGGTTCTTGGGACTTAACGTACTTGCGACTTGCGACAACATATACGTATTTAATTTTTATTGTGTAATTTACAATATTTTAAAATAAGTAACTCTAAAAGGAACTTATAATTGAGTTTCTATACTTTTGAATTGTAACGGCAACTTGACTAAGTTCCCTATTTGACGAAAATAAGTTAATTTCAAATATTTATTTAGTATTTGTTTAGTACATGGTTGTATGACGGGAGCGTGGACACATTTTGCGACGTGGATGGGGTAATTCCATGGCCTTTAGCACAGCACAGGCCTATAATTCCTATGGCTTTATGTGAACAAACTGAAAGGGGAGATAAGGACTGAGGACACCACGGTTGGTACAATAGTACGTGACATGGGCAAGATCGGAAACAAATAATCACTTCCTCCTACGACGTTTGTGTTTCCCTAAATAAGCACGGGCATGGTAGTGCATCAAGTAATAGGGAGTGAAGCTTACCGTTATTATACCACGTATGTTCCAGCGTTCAACTCCCCTTAGTAGAGGTGCCAAGTAAAAAGAAATTCCACCTTTCTGAGGGACTTGCCCCGCCTCTTACCCAAAGTATCGCCAAAAACAATTCAGTAAAAAGGACTGTCAATCGAGATCATCAATGGTTGTATTGTATGGTTTTTAAGTGAGACGTGAAGACAGAAGGAAAGACGGCCAGCTGAACGTGGTGCATGTTGTGGGAAACTGGAAAACATGTTTAAATGAGATCATTTAAATTCTGTATAAATATAGTATGTTGTGGTGCCTAGTCACTGAATACCGCGAAGGTCAGACCAATAATCAATGGAATTTCCATCTCATTTCGGAAATCTCATATAATTGGTAAGATTATTTCTCCATCAAAGTTATTGTTGAACATAGGCTACCGTTAAATGATAATATTATACTAACCTCAGCCAGCCGATTTGTTTTCACAGAACGTGCCACTTTTATGCGATTTAATAGATTCAACCAGTTATTGTAATTTCGTAAGTCTTAAAAAAAATAACGTATGTAATAAATAAAATTGCATTGGATTAGGTATAATGATGACAATGACATAAAAAAAAATCATTTCCAGTTGCCCAACATGAGCTTCAAAGTGTACTTTCACGAGTTTTTTATTTTTAGAATTTTACTTTTCTTGTTTGTGACGGTTAAAAAATAAGTGAAAAGTTTACGAAAAAACCCTACCTTGCAATGGAGAAATAAAGTTATGTTGTTAAGAAGAATGTGGCTATGCATTGTACTTTAATAATTATTGATGAAGCTATATATTATATATGGTCTACTAATTCAGTTCCGAGTAGGCCATCTGTATTTTCCTTGGGTAATATTTATATGCAATTTATTGTGTGCGTTGTAGCTATACAATGTCACCGTTTGCTTGCTCATTTCAGAAGTAAAAAACAAAACAACCCAAACTAGCAGGATTAAAACCAAGTAGCTTCGTCATGAGACGCAGGAATAAACACAGACGACCAATTAACCATGTACAAATGTATATTTAGTTCAAAGATGTCGTCAAATAGACCAAATTACGATACAAGACTGATATTACGGTTTTACCTCTAATTCGATGAGATAATTAACAATGAATTTGGTTGATGAACTGCACTTCCAGCACAAACATCCCTCACAACAATAATTTATTTTTGTATCAGTATTTTATACCTGGCACCTCCACCAACGAGATTATATAGTAGTGAAATAAATTATTATAGATCAATCACAAGAACCCATGCCTCACGAGGATTCGAACTCACGTTCATGGAAGTCATACGTTTTGGAACCTTCTCCCCACAATCGAACGATCCACCGACGACAACTGTGATAGAACATGCTGTCAATTTCGAAGGTCAATTAAAATTTGAACCTAAGGTTTTTTGTTCGGCAGACGAGCTGTTTATATTTGAGCAGTTTGAAGGTGAGTATTTCAAAGAACTTCGCCAGTTAGACCCATATAATAAATCATGTTAGACACTGATGAAATAATTGTAGGAGTGCACGTGCTACGCAACCTGCTTCTCTGTCATTAGTTGATAATATTGTGCTCGCGGCCAGCCTTGAACCTGCCCAAGAACAAAGATGCGCTCCAACAGTTTACAACCTCACATAAACTGTTCTTGTTAAATGTTGAGCGACCGGTATACAAGCTTATGACTTACAATTTCTCAGACCTAGTTATTATTAGTCATTTTGGAATCTCAGACAATTCGATGATTCGGGTATAACGATTGGAACTACCCCCGAGCAAAACAATCATCTAATCGTCAATTATATTTTGACTTGTTAATTAGTTTAAGAACGGTTGTAAATAATTACATGATCTATTTAATTGTATAAGACGCCATGTTCGAACTAAGGCAGACAAGCCTAATTATTTTTTACGATTTATGTAAGGTAGATTTTTCTGTGGTTGCTTCATGCGCAGTTGATTTATTTATGAGAGTTAAAACGTACTGGATAATCGCTGTAGTTGATTCGCTGAAGCTAAGATCAAAATATAGAGACGACTTCCAATTCTTTTCCCTGGATTTTTTTATTCATACGATCAGCAATGAGCAAGGTTCCATCGTTCGATTGATCCACCGGCGTCGCATACATTTGCAACAGAGATATATCATAATATCCCCCCCCCCCCGCACACACAATAAAACAATCAATATCCAAAACAAATCAGGAGTATAACCAGCACACACACATAAAAACTTGTAAAAATACAGCCAAAACTTACACACTCAAAAGAAATGAGATCTAAAAGGGCTAATTGCTCTTCTACTCTTCCACATTTGCGAATTCTTAATTCATAAACGTACAGCGTCCCGTAACAGCATACTTGAAAGCTTGGCAAAATAGAATTTGCAATTATTAATTTAAACGTAATAGTTCATCCAAGTTCTTTTTCTAATTAATTTAAACGTAATATCATGACAATTACTATTTTGCCAAGCTTTTCAAGGATGCTGTTACGGAACACTGTATGTTTATGAATTAAGAATGCGCAAATGTGGAAGGGTAGCTGATGAGCTTGGCTCTTTTTTAGATCTCATTTCTTTTGAGTGTGTAAGGTTTGGCTGTATTTTTTACGAGTTTTTGTTATGTGTGTGATCTCATTACTTTTTCAAGTTCCATTGCAAAATTATTTGTTAAAAATAATAATTTGATCAAAGTTGATTTAATTTCTATGTTATTACCAATTAACAATAGGATGTAAAATATCTAGTGGTCCAAAGACTTGCTTTTTGTAAACAATGTAGTCGATCATTGAAAAGTAACTATAGTTACTTGTTGATTATATTCTTGTATAAGGCTTATATTGATACCTTTATTTGGAAGCCTTCCAGCAAACTTTTTCAACTTTTTCCTTCAAAAGACCCTATATCACTATTACCTTAATGTCCATGTAAAATATGAACGTTGTAGCCCCACCCGTTTGGTTAGAATCGCGGTCCGATTGAAACTGACGAATTAGACCGTATAGCAGTAGCTAGCATTAGCAGTAGCTAACATCCTTAATTTTTCAAGCCATTTTTTCACCAAGAAGGAATGTTCGTACACCAACCAAATTTGGCATGTGTTGTCAGGTACCTAAATCCCCTCGATTTTGATAGTTTTCAAGTTCACATCACGTTTCATGACGGCTGGGTGACACCTCGAAATCACCCTAACTCTGCTTGCTGTATAAGGTGCTTGAGTGTGTGGCGCACCGCGACTTGGCTGCGGCGCCCTAACGGGCACCTAGATAACTATTGTTAACGTTAAAATAAATCTTTGCTTAAAAATGTTTAAATTTTGTTTACGAAAAAGTTTTTTTTTCAATAGTTGTTTTAAACAGTATTAATCTAATGTCCTGGGCTGATAAGTGCTTGGTTTTATTTTATGCTATTGGTTGGTTTTATAAAAAAATATTATTGTGGTGGAGCCTTGTCTTAATCTTTTATTTTATTTTTACCACCTTTTCTGGTCTTTAATCCAGTGAGGCCAGGAACACAAAATCGATTTGTTTATAGTTTTGTTAAATTATTTACGTAATTGTTAAATAGCACAATTGTAGTTGTTACCAATTGGCAGACTTTCTAAATATGTTCAATGTCGATTTCGAGATACAAATGTCAAAATTAAAGTCGGTAAAAATTGCAACGTAGCTTAGTCACCATCAATTATTTATTGTTTATTTGTTTTGTACAATCAGACAATTCATATTAAACAACATTTTCGCACAATCTTCATGTCTCGCGTACCGCAAGAGGTACACGTGCCACAGGTTGTTAACCACTGGACTATAGAGTATAGAGTTACTATAGTACTTTGTTTTAACACTTAAGTTCGAATACAGTGATATGCCCCACATGGCATCAACATATATACAGCAAGACAATCATGCTACGCGGTTAGATATTAACTACAGGTGCATGCGCTGCGCACCCCACTTTCGAAACCAAACTACTGGATTATGTAAATTTAGTTATTTAATTTAAATTCTGTTAAAACGTTTTATTGATCCAAGATGGAATTGTGGAAGTGATAAATCAAGATCTGACAGTGTTCGGAAGAGAACTACCTTCTCTCTCGCCTTAGGGGCATGTATAGGTTCATCAGTGATTCCAGCCACTTGCCGGGTATGGCTAACCTGATTGCTTCTCGCCACTGGGTCCGCCCGGCCCCGGGCCAGAGAGTAACACAAATCGTTTACTATGCAGAGGTAATAACGGTCATCGGGATAATTCATTCAATGTAATTTAAACTCGACGAATTTTTATCAGCTTTTGGAACCCTTTTCAGTTTGAAAGGCCGCGACGGAGATTATTTTCCATTAAAATATTAATAGTGTTTATAAGGTCTAATACATAACCAAACAGAAGGAAGGTTCACCTTTTATCTGGTCTCACTCAACAACGTGTGTATTGGTTTGATCACGGGCAACGGTAATTTATAAAATATTGATTTAAACGCAATAGCTTCTTCACTTTCTGCCAGAAGGTGATTTGATAGGTTTAAGAAAGTTGAGAATACATCAAATATGATGGTATAAAATGGCCTTATTTTCTTGCGGGTCATAACGCAAATGTTTCAAACTACGAAAGAGCAATTTGATAATATCATTACATTATCATCATTATTATCATCATTATCATTATTATCATTGGTTTCTACAGTAAAATATAATGAGTAATTAGCACAACACGGAACATACAAACAAACCCGTTTCTTATTAATGTGTTATCAAAGGTCACGAAAGGATAATATTTGTTAGTCCAGTGGTCCGCGAACATGGGGGAGGGGGGGGGGATTTCGGGGACCAACAGTGACGTAGAAACCGAGGGGGGCAGGGGGAGCAAAATATTTAACTTCACGTTCATTTTTTAGTTCGCAGATAATTCAGTTGCCGTAAAACATTGTTTCAGAGTTCAAGTGTAGGAAGTTTAGTTTTAGTTTTTGAGCTATTAATTTAAGTTATTTCAAAACTGTCTCAATTATTGTGCATACCATACTTTTATACATAGGCGTGCGCAGGTGGCAGGGAATCCTTGTCCCCCTATTAAGCTTAGCGTTCTTGAAAATTCACTAAAAATAATTAATTAAAAATAAAAAAATAAGAAATATATCTACTTAGTTTTCCAAAACCTTTACCTACCGTTGTCTCTCATCATCTCAAGTAAATAAGTTTTATAACAAACATGCCTTAAAGTATTAAGTGTAAATAATAGACATTCTTACTCTCAAATACGTTTTAAACCCTCCCCCAAAAAGTTAACCCCAAAAACAGGGCAACTATAGGGCTATGACTCAGACCCCGTCCCTCCTCCGCCACCGCCATTCCCCCATCAGAATGGCGATCCTGTGGCAGTGGCGGATACAGGGGGGGGGGGCGGTTGGGCGATTGCTCCCCTATTATTCTTTAAAAATAGAATATTTCATATTATTCCATAATAATAGTTATTATTTTATCATGCAAACCTCTGAAATGTCAAACGTTAACATGTATGGTGTGAATTGTAAGCTCGACATGACGACAAAACAAATTGACGCACACAAACTACATTGTTTCGGTAATGCATTCAGCCCGCCACTTTTTTCTAAAACGCACCAAATGCACTCTTAAAACCTGGTTTTTAAACAAATTCGCCTGTAGCGCAATATTAATTGTCGGGGGCTTTGCCCCCCCCCCCCCATACCCTCCATGCTTGGTCCCTTTCCCACGGCAGGCGCGAAACGCCCCCCCCCCATGATAATTTCCTAGATCTGCCCTTTCTTGGGCCCCCCCCCCCCCCCCATTGGAAAATCTCTAAGCACGCCTATGCTTTTATACACATGATGGTTTAGTTGGGCAATCAAATTGAAATTTCAAAAACAATTAAATTGTATATAAAACGGTAATCCCTCGAGTTGCAATTTTTCAGTTAAAACATAACGAAATAACTGTAGTTGTAGTATGGTTAGTACAGCTACCACCCACCCAATCTGCTAGTAATTTTACCCCCCCCCCCCCCCCCAACTTTCAAAACGTTCCTATGCGCCTGTCGGGCCGGGACTGTAGCGTGGCAGACAGAGAAAACTCTTCGATCGACAGCTGTTGCATGATTAAATTAGTTTTACAGTGATTCGTGAACAAATAAATTTAATGTCAAACTGTTTACAACAAACATGTGGATAGTATGAAAAATTATTTGGAAAATGTTGCCACTGGAAAGCGTGCATGTGACAGCAGTAAAGAAACTTTACGTTATTCGAGGTTACGAATACAACGTACACACACAACACATTCTTGTGACTAGGATAAAATTATGTTGACGTTGAAACATTTACATTTTCTAAATAATTACCATGATAGCCATTTCACAATTTTAGAATTATTTCCACAGTCCCAGTTCCTCATTTGATGGATCACCACTCACGAACCATCAAGTAAGGTAGCACAACCAGGGATTTATTTGTACAAATTTTAAATCAAATTTTGTACGACACACTGATCGCACAGTTTTCAATTACTTTAAAGTAGGTACCATAAATATAAAATATTGAAGGTTAGCGCCAAACAAATATGTTACTATGATGTTACATCCAATCACATTTCTGGCTACTTTTTTTAAAGCACAAATATGCAAATATTCAATAATATAATACTAATAAAACAAAAGTTGCTTCTAACCAATATATAAGGATGACTTATTTATTTTTAAATTACTCAATTCGATGTATATTGAATGCTATATCTCGCTCTGGCAACACGTCTAAGCTTCAAGTGTCCCATACATTGGGATTGGGGATTATTTTGTACCTAGATGTAGTTTGGTGTGTGATCTCTGTGGGCACTGCGGGGCACTGTATGGTACCCATGCACGGATTGCATTCTCAGATCAGCTGTCTAAACGCAGTGCAGCACACAGAGGAAACACAACAGACCGGACGCGTGTGATAAATTGCAGCTGCCTTTCCCTTACAAGACTGATTGATGAACAGACAGATTGTCTTCACACGTACTACATTCATCCACATGTAATGTAAGGGATGTAATAACTAGAACACACAAAATATACACTAGGCGGCTTCGCGAACGAAATTCTTATACGCATCGTCGCGTCGATGAGTACATCTCTCTACAGTCTACATTCCTACATTCGAAAAACCCTAACGTGCGATTTTCATGAGATTACTTTTCGAAGTTCAGACATTACGAAGGTTCCCTGAAAATTGAATCAAAGGTTTTCGTTTGCCTGGAGGGAGCGGACAAACAGACAGACAGACATCTATAAAAGAAGTCTTTGCTATGTTGCCACGCTAATATGCTGTCGCTACGCTCATCTTATCACAACACGTGAGTGACCTTCAATACCTGGGGTAACTAAGTTAGTGCTTGATATCACTTATATGGGATTTAAGCATTAAAACTGTTTTATATACAAGCATATTGCAAATGCATTCTATACGTTCAGATAATGTTTTGTATTGTGTTATTACGGGAGTGCACAAAGAGGTACCTATATTATATAGTTGGTGCCATGATCAATGGATTACATGCATTGAATGCTTATATCATTATTATATTAGATGATGAACAAACTTGGTCAGAACCGGTGCTAACATGTTGTACGGACATACTCATCACAGATGCCAAAAAAAAATTTACACTATCTGTTTCTTGCCAATGTATAAATAATAATATTATACGAATATTGTAATATCATATTGTTTAGTATGAGCGAAGAGAAGATTCCATTTCACTACACTGGAGAAAAAATCCGAAATGTTTTTTTTTCTTTCTGTATTTTTGTGTTTGTTAACACGATTCCGGCTAAACCGATACTCCAATTACGATGAAATTTTCTGGAGGCCTTCGAAATCTCTGAACTTAAAACTGCCACGTTTTTGAGCGCAGTCAAAAAATTATTTCTTATGAAAATCGCTATTTTACGATTTTTTTCGATTTAATTTTTTTTCGACTTATAACACCTATGCTTTATCCGATTTTAATGATTTTTTCACAGAACCTTAATTTTATGAATTAAGATATTCGTGTGAAATTTGAGCGCAATCGAATAATTATTTCTTATGAAAATCGCAATTTTACGATTTTTTTTAAAAATTACGATTAATTTAAAAAAATTTAAAATTTAAGTTAATTTTCAATTTAATTTAATTTGTTTTGTAATGTTTTGTAATGATTTTTTCACAGAACAACAGAAAATCCGCATAACACATGGCAGCTCAATGCACCAATTACGCTCATCCAACAACGCGCCAGAAAAAGCGTTTGCGAAGCTTCCTAGTAATATTAATCTTGAGAGCTCCTTTACGTATTGTCGTTGCCGATCTCGTATAACTATTCTAGCATTGGCTCTTTGTTCTGTGTGAAACCACGAAAACCACAAGCCAGGTTGGATGTTGTCTGCTATAGAACTTAGAAGTCTTCAGTTTTTCAAGTTCAAACACTACAGGTGTTTCGTATCGTATTATCATCTTTCGCGTGTCGATGTATTTTATTATGTAAACTCATGTTTGCTAGAGAAAACCATTTGTATAAACGGTCGTTGCTCTTTCCTTGATGATACCGTTTGAATAATAATGTTTTGAATGGTATAGTCGTTATTGTTTTCTGTCAATACACTTCCCTGGCCGCAATAATAAGCTCATTATATTAATTTGTTTATTTTGCATGTTTTCTTCTCATTGACATAGGTTTCAACAGTCGAAAAACAAAAACACATGATAAATATTAAAATTAATAATCACGATTAATAATAATTAATATGAGTCGGGTCGGAGCGAGAGGTAAAGAATCACCAGTTTCTCGGGCTTATGGACTTCTAGTGTTTGATAGCCAGTTTCAGCTCATCCTCATTCAATCCTCATCTTGTTAGGAATTATGTGTTAGTAATGGACGAACAAAATAACACACATTTTATATGTCAAAAAGTCTGATTTTATCCACATATTTTATTTTGGAACATCAGTTGGCAAATAGCAAAATAATCTAGAGTTAATTTATTTTGTTAACTAATTAGTAACGAGGTATTTTTTCCGGTTGATATTTTATTGTTTATTTATTTATTATCATGCATATTACAACAGAGTACAAATACTCCACAAGTGCAAATCATAGCATAGCCTAATGGATAGAAACATAAACGAATTGACATTAAAATATACAATATACATAAAATAATGCATGTAACTCTTTAAAATTTTTTACTAGACAGTGAAAAATCCTTCCAGATCGTATCGTATCTCTGTTCGTCCGTGTTGTACGTGGTGTGTGTGTGTCACGAAAATGCAACGAAAATGCGTTTTTTGTTGACAATGTCCTTGATATTGACTTTGGGGCGCTGGGGAAGGGGTGGGGGAAGGCAGGACTAGGTCCACGTCCACCGAAAGTTGGGAGTTCTATAATATACCCGGCACCTCCACCAAAGTTATTGAATCTCTCTAGCAAACGTTCTATGATGACGATATACTTCGCTCCCTGTTGTATTATACTTTCTTACACTTTTAAAAGAAATCCTACGTAATTTTCTAGCTTGGGATCTCTTTCTTCATTACTATTGTGGTTGTGTTTGAAAAGTCAACGGCCACGGGGCTACACATCATAGCTCGGTCTTTGCAGTGGGTCGGATGCAGAGGGGTAGGCTACATACAGCAACCACAAGGCCCTACCTTCAGCTTCGAGGTATCGTGTGGGATAATGATATGGCGCCCGCGGTCGGGTTAGGCTATAGCCCCGGGGTCCTGGCCCCCGTCTATTGATTAGTTGATTAGGTTTGTAATTTGTTGGCTAATTACTAAACAGCTCCTTGGACCCGAGGGCCGGAGGGTCCGCGTCCGCCAGTAGGGCCAGTAATAACACGGCTACTCGTTTAGCCTTTGCCTTACGTCGGAGTGGGGGGGGTGGGGTGCACTATTCCTCTAGAAACGTCTAGACTTCATAACCACAAACCAAAAACCAATTATCCGTATTATTATTATTATTATTTTATTTTAGAAATTGTACAGATAATCGAATATTAAGATGTACAACCTCATAGAAAGTTAGAAAAGGGCCATGAGGCCCCAGTCACAAAGTGTCCAACTTACTATGCTTAGTTATACGTCTTAAAACCACACTATAAAATACAATAGAAATAAATTAACAAATAATACAAAATTAGATGGTAAAAGGTGAACAAATGACAGTAAACAATAGCTAGTAAAGGGTGAACAATGATGGTATGTTACAAAATATATAAAATGAGATAGTGAAAGGGTGAATAAATGATGGTGAACAATTGACAGTCAAGGGTGTACAAATAATGGTAAACAATAATTTGATTACTTCCAGCATGTCATTACTTGATTGATGCGTTCTCATTAAGAAATTTTGAAATGGTTCCTAATATCAATATTGAAATGTCTGGAAGTCTTCACGTCAGCCGGTAGAGTGTTCCATAACGATGCAGAACGATAGTAGAATCCCTTTGATATGATGAAGTTCGTGCACGAGGAGGGATGATCAAAGTTCCTGGGTTATGTCTACGAGGTTTATTGTCTAGAGTGATACGATGAAATGGATTCAGATCTGCAGAACCAGTGATTTGTTGTCGAAGGAACTTCACATCAGCTTCTTTGCAGAAATTTTCAATGGAAGGAAGGTCGCAAGCATGTAGCCTCTGCGTCGCACTGTCTGAATAAAAACTTGATTTGTGTAAAATAGCCTTCGTGGCACGGTTTTGAATTGCCTCAAGCTTTGTAAAGTTAGCTCTAGTAGTCGGATTCCAAGCAGGGATACCATAAGTGATGATAGGCCGAATCAGAGTTAGATATGCAGTCCGAATTGTACGAGGCTTCGAGCCGTTTAAGTTTCTTGTTACAAATCCAAGTAATTTTGAGGCACGATTTCTTACTAATTCAGTGTGCAAATTCCACTTTAGATCATTTGTTAATGTAATTCCAAGCAATTTAATTGAATCAAATTTTGGGATAATTTTGCCTTGAAGTGAGTAGACATTTTTGAAATAAATTTTTGATCTAGTTAATGTAAAGTATTGAGATTTTAGAGAGTTTAAGGACATTTTGTTTATTGTGGACCAGGTATGTATGCTGTTGAGATCGTTTTGCAAAATTTCAAAATCAAGAATTGATCTAATGGGAGCATAAACGGTTGAATCATCAGCAAACTGTAGTAAGGTTGAAGAAACACATTGAGGTAGATCAAGCATGTAAATATCAAAAAGCAGGGGGCCAATTACTGAACCTTGGGGAACTCCAGATGTCACTTTAACGGAAGGAGAAGAAGAACCACTAAATATGACACACTGAGTCCGATCAGTCAGGAAAGATTTAATCCACTGGTAGAGATTACCTCTAATTTTGTAGCCATGCAATTTTAAGAGAAGTCTTTCGTGAGGAACCTGATCAAATGCCTTTTGCCAGTCAAGTGCTATACAATCAACTTGTTTTACATCTTTGTCCTCAAGTGCGTGAAGCCAGTCGTCATTAGCTCGAGTCAGCATTGTAACGCATGATCGCCGAGGTAGAAAGCCATGTTGATTATCGTTTATTAGATCATTGTTTTGCAGATGTTCTAGAATGCGGCGTGACACGAGCTTCTCCATTAATTTGGACGCTATCGAGGTGAGCGATATTGGGCGGTAATTACCAACGTCTCTTGGGTCACCCTTTTTAAAAACTGGAACGACGTTTGCTTTTTTCCAGTCATCGGGAACAGCGCCAGTGGAGATCGATAAGTTAAAAATTGAACATAATGACGGTGAAATAGCTAACGCACACTCTTTTAGAATTCTTCCGGGAAGATCGTCAGGACCTGTGGCAGTACTAGGTCGCATATGGCTGAGGAGAGTCAAAACTTCGTTTACAGAAAAAAACAGATTTGAGAGCGGAAACGGAATGTCTGCAATATTGGGATGGAAAGGGTTGCTGGAACTGTCAGCTTTTGTGAAATTCTTTGAGAAAGATTGATTGAATGCGCAAGCAATGTCCTTAGAATCTTTAAGTTCCTGTCCATTTGCTGAGAAATTCTTTGGAGCCGTACTGCCCTTACGGCTGTGAATGTATTTCCACAAGCGTTTGTTGTCATTTCCAATATTCCACAGGTATTCACTATGCGCCTTCCGCACGACAGTTTTAACACGATTACGAATAACTTTGTACTCTTCCCAGCGAGCATCCGTCGGCGATTTCTTCCACTTTTTGTAAACTTTATCTCTCGCATGTATAAGAATGACTATCTCATTAGTTATCCATGGGGACCGTCTGTTATGTTTAATTGTCACTTTTGGAATACACTCGTTCACACACTGCCAAAATTCAGATTTCCATTGTATCCAAGCTTCATTAATGTTCATATCTAAAAATATTACAGGAAGTCGGAGGGAAAGATATCTAGAAAGGTTCTCCCAGTTTGCCCTGCTGTAGCAAAATACTTCCGAGTTTATGAATTTGTAAACTTTCTGTTTGCTCTCAATTTTAGCAAGTATAGCAAGGTGATCGCTGACTCCAGGAACAACGTTGATAGACGAACATAGAGAAGGATCATTGCATAGAAATAGATCCAATATCGATCTTGAGGAGGGAGTGATTCTGGTTGCTTCCGTTGTTAGTTGAGTGAGAAGAAGATCGTAAAAACAGGCGAGAAAAGATTCAGATATTGTGTTTTTAGCTAAAGGTACCTCAGAATTCCAGGTTACATCCAGATTGAAATCCCCGCACACAAATACTCCCTTGTAGTTTGCTTGAATGGATTGAGCCTTAACAAGTGATTGTAATAATTTATCGTTCACGTTTTGAGACGCTTTTGGTGACCGATAAGCAGAAGCCAGCAAGTATTTCTCTCCAGATGACTCGAATTCTACCCAGATAATTTCTGCCCCGTCGCAGTCAAGCTCAGGAATGTAACGAGGCTTAAAGTGTGGCTTTATTCCTATCAATACACCTCCTCCAGAACTAGCCAATCTATCCTTTCTGAACACAACATATGAGTCTGGTATTGCTTCTTTGTCTTGAACATATGGGTTCAGCCAAGTTTCACACACGCAAACCACATCTGCGTCATGAGCAAATAACCAAGCACTTATATCGGGGTTTCTCTTTGCGTTTTTGAGACTCCTCGCATTAAACGAAAGAATAGAAATGCAAGAAGAAGGCCTATTAGACTTGCTTGAAATCGAAGAATTTAGACTGTCACCGGTTGTAGATGAATCAAAGAAAGAGTTGGAGAACTGAGGCACATTGCAGTTCCAACACGTGTAACAACCATTTTTTTTGACGAAGTTGTTGTACTCAGACTTCGATACACTGGCACAAGTTTTGTGAACCCAAGATTTGCAATCTGCACACTGAAGCCACAAATCGAACACAAATCGAACAGACTGGAGATGTCCTTATTGGAGGTCCAGGATTTATTTCAATATCTCCACAAAGAGCAAGAAGAAGAAACAGTAAGCTAGGTCTTACGACATCCAATAGATGGGAGTGGCCACGTCTTACCTTCCGGCGTGGAGATCGAGTGAGGTTGGCCAGCAAGAGATGTGGTGGTTTGCAGGAAGACGCGCACCAAGAAAGTCTCGAAAAGACTAGACGATCATTAACTATTTGGTACTCAATGATACCACTCATTGCCTCATCTTGGCTGGTTACAGACTCGGAGGACGATTTTACCATTGTGGGTCCTGGGTTGAGTTCAATATCCCCACTGAGCGCAAGTATCAATAACACCACAACACTGATCGCCATGGTAGGTTTTCGACGCAGCCTAGATCGAGGTGGGCCACTTGAACAATCACGGAACAGAAGAAACATTCGTCTACATGATATTTTAGAACCACATAGTACGTAGCCCGAAACTTTGCATCTACCCACAATCAGTAAGTTCTCATGCAATTTGGTGCAATGAATTGTCACATGAATGTTCTTCTGTCTAGACAAGCACTCACTTTGGAATTTCAATGCTTGAATGATCATTAGAAAAACCAGCATACTCAAAAGCATTCTGGCCCCATCACCTCTGCATGCTACCAT
Source organism: Sweltsa coloradensis (assembly GCA_024449915.1). Taxonomy (NCBI): domain Eukaryota; kingdom Metazoa; phylum Arthropoda; class Insecta; order Plecoptera; family Chloroperlidae; genus Sweltsa; species Sweltsa coloradensis. The sequence goes on from JAMZAV010000711.1 coordinate 295,713, forward strand.
TTTGCTGATACTTTGAAAATTGTGTATTTATATCTGCCAAGTTCTTCTAAGTTCTTTGATGAACCACAAAAATTAGCTGTCATTAATCGTCACCTGTTTTTTTGTCAGAAATTCGTAAAAAAGATGATATTCAAAAGCTTTTTACTCACAAATTAAGCCGAGAAAACTGTAGATAACGATAACCCTTAATAAATAGAGTTCACACTACATAACAACACAAGAAAACATGTTCTACAACACTCCAAAAGTAAAATTATTGAATATAAAACACAGATCTTCATATTACCAGCTATTTTATAAAACTCACCGCCAACTATGATCTCACCGCCAACTATGTAGAGAAATGTATGTAGAGAAATTAGAAGAGTTTTGCTGAAGGTCATACAGAGATGATTTTTACTTGTCTAAAATGAACTGCATGACCATTTTGCGCAACGACATTCTGCAGCCTTCAATATTTGCAAAAATTACTACTACAATTCGATTGCTACCCTTTACTGGTACTTATTTCAAGATACATTTTTAAGTACCTGCTCAATATGCCCGTAGTGTATGATATTAGATTAGTATTTGTCATGTTCATGAAATGCTATTTAAGCGAGCGAAGCGAGCGTTTCAATTTGACTCTGCCGGAAAAAATAGTCACTGTTTTTATTTTTTTTTGTATGTCTCGCCATAACGTTCGAACGGAGGCTCGGATCGAGTTGAAATTTGGACCATCCGCAAGCTTTGTGCTCGATTGAATGCCATTAGTTTTGTGGCAAAATCGTTCAAAAGTTACATTAAAGTTAATCGATTTTTTTTCAAACTAAACGGCGACAAAATCTGAGGTGGCCAAATCATTGCGAATGTCCGTCTGGTCACGAGTATGCTAATTTTATTTTGATCCGATAAGTAGTGTACATGGAAATTACATTTTAACAAAAGTAACGTTACCATGGCAACGAAAAGTCGCACGAGTTTGCTGGCCACTATGCACTGCTACCTAGAAGTAATCAAAATACTATCGAGGGAGCAGTGTATTATTTGTAACCAAAGAGTTAAAATAGTTTTCCCAAAGAAATGATGTCAAGGTACTCTAGATGGCGGTGGATTTTATCCACAAAGTAAAGTTTTACCATGGAGTTGGATGAGAAGGAGGTCTAGCTCAAATGGAACAGCACGTCCACGATCGTGTTTGTTTGTTTGAGCCTATTCGCCATTTTGATTGCAATAACCACTACTGGCAGGTTAATCTTTGCTACAATAACTGTGGTCGGCCCTAGGTTACCTTGGTTACCAAAGTATAAACAATCAAAATGTCTGCCGATTTGAAGTGCTAACTTGTACACCGCCGACCACACACCTGCGCCTCCAGTACGCCAGTACTATTTATAACTCCATGGTTTTACCACGGGTTTATCCAAATCACCAAATACCTTGCCAATAATAAATAATTGGATGAGCGTAGCGAGCGAAACGAAAACTTCAATTTCACTGACCCCTCAAAAAATTTAGCTCCAAAGTTTTTTTTTTTTTCTGTTTGTTCGCACGATTCCGGGCAAACGGCTTAAGCGATCTTGATGAAAATTTGACAGGACCTTCGAAATCTCTGAACTTAGACGTGCCACGTTTTTGGGTTCAATCGGAGAAATATTTCTCATGAATATCGCACTTTTACGATTTTTTTCGATTTTTAGTGCGATTTTTTCGTGACATTTTGGCCGATTCTGACCAAACGGGTGGGGCTACAAAGTTCATATTTTACATGGACATTAAGGTTATGGTGATGTAGTACCTTGTGAAAAAAAAAGTTGAAAAAGGTAACCAGAACCCATAAAATAAACGTACTTTTACGATTTTTTTTCGATTTTTAGTGCGATATTTTCGTGACATTTGGGCCGATTCTGACCAAACGGGTGGGGCTACAACATTCATATTTCACATGAACATTAAGGTTATGGTGATGTAGTACCTTTTGAAAGAAAAAGTTGAAAAAGTGAGCCAGAATTCATAGAATAAAGGTTTTGATATGAGTTTTTTTGAGGTTTATAATAACCATTAACAAGTAACATTTGAAACTCGACAACAATCACCTACAATGCATTCACAAAGCACTTGCAAAGGAAAAGTGGTCCCACGCAAACTAAAAACTTACAAAAACGCTCATCCATCAACGCGGCGGGACTTTAGCGTTTTCCTAGTTTTGGAAACATGGCCCCGTGGACAGCGAACGTCGCAAATTTTTAAATTTTTTAAAAATGTGCAATGTGGGTCTAGCTATAGCACGTGCTCGCTTATCAACGCGTCCAACTGAGCGTTTCCTAGTTAGTTGGATGAGCGTAGCGAGCGAAGCGAAAACTTCAATTTCACTGACCCCTCAAAAAATTTAGCTCCAATGTTTTTTTTTTTTGTTTGTTTTTCTGTCTGTTTGTTCGCACGATTCCGGGCAAACGGCATATGCGATCTTGATGAAATTTTGAGGGGACCTTCGAAATCTCTGAACTTAGACCTGCCACGTTTTTGGGTACAATCGAAGAAATATTTCTCATGAATATCGTACTTTAAGATTTTTTTCGATTTTTAGTGCGATATTTTCGTGACATTTGGGTCGATTCTGACCAGACGGATGGGGCTAGAACGTTCATATTTCACATGGACATTAAGGTTATAATGATGTATTGCTTTTTGAAAGAAAAAGTTGAAAACATTATCCAAAAACCATATAAATAAAGGTTTTAAATTAAGTTTTTTGAGGTATTTAATAACAATTAACAAGTAACAATAGAAACTTGACAACAATCACCTACAATGCGTTTAAAAAGCACTTGATAAGTAAAGAGATCCCACGCAAACTAAAAACGCTCATCCATCAACGCTCATCCATCAACGCGACGGGACTTTAGCGTTTTCCTAGTATATTATAATGAGTGCTTGCATGTGTAGGTACGGGGACATATGTTTTGTAAAGTAGCCATCTTTATTCAAGTTCCAAGGAACCCCGATTTGAATATTGAATTTTAACTAGGAAAACGCTTAAGTCCCGCCGCGTTGTTGGATGAGCGTAATTGGTGCATTGAGCTGCCATGTGTTATGCGGATTTTCTGTTCTGTGAAAAAATCATTACTAAGTTGAAGATTTTTTTAAAAATTATTTAAAATAAATAAAAAATAAACTTTAATTCTTAATTTTTTTAATTAATCGTAATTTTAAAAAAGAAAAAAAATGTAAAATTTCGATTTTCATGAGAAATAATTATTCGATTGTGCTCAAATTTCACACGAATATATGAATTCATAAAATTAAGGTTCTGTGAAAAAATCATTACAATCGGATAAAGCATGTAGGTGTTATAAGGACGAAGCATTGTTTTTAAAATAGAAAACCCCCGTAAAATTGCGATTTTCATGAGAAATAATTTTTCGATTGCGCTTAAATTTTCCACGAATATATAAATTCATAAAATAAAGGTTCTGTGAAAAAATCATTACAATCGGACAAAGCGTGTAGGTATTATAAATCGAAGAATTTTTTTAAAAATCGAAAAAAATCGTAAAATTGCAATTTTTATGAGAAATTTTTTTTCGATTGCGCTCAAAAACGTGGCAGTTCTAAGTTCAGAGATTTCGAAGGTCTCAATAAAATTTCATCGCAATCGGAGTATCGGTTTAGCCGGAATCGTGCTAACAAACAGACAAAAATACAAAAAAAAAAAAAAAAAAAACATTCCGGATTTTTTTCTCCAGTGTAGTGAAATGGAATCTTCGCTTCGCTCGCTACGCTCGCTACGCTCATCCAACTAGGGTTTAACGAGGGGCCAAGGGTTATTTATGTATATTTAGTTAAGAAATCCTTACATTTATTCATTTGGAGCCAAATCCCAAGCTTCGTGTGTGGAGCGACATGCTTAGTTAGGAGAAATGATTTAATATTTCATAGTTTTCACGTGAAATGAGCGCGCCTGGATTTTCGTCCCGGCAATACTAAAATAGTTTTGTTCGCTACAGATATATCTCTAAAAATCAAACAGCATATTATATTTCAAAGATGGAGGGTACGAGTTCGTAATTAGTGCACTTATCAAAACCATAAAGATTAACACAACAATATTATCAAGATACATGAATTTGGACTGAACCCCCAAATTAGCAGTCTTCGAAAACAGGACTACAGATATCTGTGACAATGCAAATTGTATACTTTCTGGGTGCAGCAATTTAAAGACACATTCTTTCATGTTGATTTAAAAGTTTCAAATATATGACTATTAGAAAGCTATTAAAATGAAATTAGTTCCTCCCTGCCTGTTGTTCTGATTATTGCAGTACCCCAAGTGCAGGGACATCGAGTTCCGCGACAATGAAAGACTGCTATAGTCTGACGTGTTATTATCGTAGGGAAGGAAGCCACAAACAAGCTTTAAAATACGACATTACTGTAACGCACTCGAGTTGCAATAAACTTCACTCCCCTTGCACTTAGACAATACTTCCCACACGAAGCCAATCTGCTAAGTTTACAGACAGCAAGAACCACATCTGGTGTCTAGCTTTTATCATTAACGAGAAACATTCTCTTCTATTCCCTTGCTAAAACCATAATATCTTACTATGAAACAACTGCCTCCTCCTTTCACTGCATGTCCACGTACTCGGTGGTGATTGACTTGCAATTTGACAAAAACGACAACGGGAGCGCTCTGTAGCAGTAGCACTACATTGTTGCTTTTCCTGCTACTATTGCTGATGCTCAAATTGAATCAAATAATGATTGTTTATAGAATCTAATAAACCAAATTATTTTTAATGTAATGGTTTTTATTTAAAAAAATAGTTTAATTTTAATAAAATTGTTATTAAAACAAGCAATACCAAAATGTTTGAGTAAATTGATAAAAGATTGATCTCGTCAGTATAATTAATTAGTATTTGAAATTGATCGTTTTCAATGAGAAATTTTATGGGACACGAGTTCAGAAAAATATGTTTATGGAAAATCTATAAGCCTGCAATCCACGACACCTAGAAAATATTCTGAAGGATTCTAGAAATAATTTTCTTTCTACATTATCCAGTTTTGTATGACATTCTATCTACTGTGACTGTCTTTCACCTAAACTAAACACTCCTATTTGACTACTGCTATACTAATGATAACAATGTCAAACGAATTGCATTTAAATACAACTATCCTGTTACATCACTGAATTCCATGCAAATCTTGCCGATGTGAGGTCGTCATCAGTTACTAATCCAATTAACAGTGATGTGCAGAGCAGGGAAACCCTTGGATTAGATCTAATTAGTGCCTGCCTACTATGCGTGTCCGAGCGCAAGTCGGACCAAACGGCTAAACCCATTTTAATTAGTAGTTGGGTGTGATGGAGAGGCGATTACATAATATAAATTAGTTGGCAAGTATTGCAAAAAAACGTTTGTCGCATACGATATGAACAGTTTAGAATTGTTTTGTATAGGCCTGGTATTCAAGTCTGGTTTTCTCCCTAAAAAGGAAAGAAACTGATCCAAGTTCCCGTTCCTTTCACGTTTCTTTTAAAATAATTGATTTGAATGATTGGATGAGCGAAGCGAAGACTTTAATTTCACTGACCCCTCAAAAATTTAGCTCCAATATTTTTTTGTTTTTCTGTCTTGTTCGCGCTCTACCGGGCAAACGGCATGCGATCTTGATGAAAATTGGAGGGACCTTCGAAATCTCTGAACTTAGACCTGCCACGTTTTTGGGACCAATCGAAGAAATATTTCTCATGAATATCGTACTTTTACGATTTCCTTTCGATTTTTAATGCGATATTTTCGTAATATTTGGGCCGATTCTGACCAAACGGGTGATGCTACAACGTTCATATTTCACATGGACATTAAGGAATGGTGATGTATTGCCTTTTGAAAAGAAAAGTTGAAAAAGTTAGCCAGAATCCATAGAAATAAAGGTTTAAATGAGTTTTTTTTAGGTGTATAATGACAATTAACAAGTAACAATAGAAACTTGACAACAATCCCCTACAATGCGTACAAAAAGCAAATCTTCGGGCCTCCAAATATTTTACATTCTAATTACCATAGCAATTAGTAGTAATTTATAAAAATTAGCCTAATTCAACAAAACTTATTTTGCAATGGAACTTGAAGAAGTAAAGAGATCCCACGCATACTAAAAATTTAAAAAAGCTCATCCATCAACGCGACTAAAAAAAGCGTTCGCGAAGCGGCCTAGTAATAAAATTTATCTTCTTCTTCTTCTATATATAGAAATATATATATATATATATATATATATATATATATATATAAACGAATGTATGTCTGTCTGTATGTTTGTCCTTTATGCATTACTGCACCATTCATCCAATCTCCATGAAACTTGGCACATATATGTATTTTTTTACGAGGAAGGTTTCTATGCTATCCATTTTGTTGTAACACGTCATGATCGGTGCCTGCAGCACATAAAGTGAAAAAAACAATAATGTTTTTCTAATGTAGTGTAGTGTGGTCGCAGAGTATGTTATTGATGACGTAATGGCAGGCCTACTGATGACAAATTAAGTTTCATTTCGTAAGAAGTCAGAAAGATAGGAAGACCGTTCTTATAGCGTGGCTCCCTCAGCTGCATTACGTAAGCAACCACGCGCGACGGGTACGCTAAACTTGGCACATATGTCTCACGTGACTGGAAAGACCCAACCGAGTCGGTCTGCCATTACAGCCGTCACTTCACTAAGGTTCTGTCAACGGCAAAGTTAGATCTCACATCATTTCTTCGCCATCTGTTAATTTGATAGATATTTGTATGTTTTTCATATGCCTGTTAAGTTGTCAAGGGGTTAATCTCAGTAATCCATAAACGAGGTGATCGATGCCGGCAAAGAGGATACATTCGTTTTTTCATCCGATCTCCATGAAACTTGGCACATATATATTTTTTCACGGGGAGGTTTCTATGCTATCCATTTTGTTCTAACTCCTCCACGAGGTGATCGGTGCCTGCAAAGAGGACTCACCAATGAATTGACTTCGACACCGTTGGACATATCACCATGAAAGTTGACACATATACGTATTTTTTTATGGAGAAGTACACTCCCGCGAAGGGTTCTGGCATAATACACAACAACACAACAACGTCGCAGCAACGCGCGACGGGTCAGCTAGTATATGAATTACTGTATCATTACTTTTTATCTAGAAAAGTGATAAATAAATAAAAATGACAAACCTGAAAATTTTCCCGAAGAGCACACGGGACAACACACACTCAAGGGAAGTTTTAAGATAATAATTATTTAATTACATATAAATAAATAACTTTTGTTTTGCTATTACTATCATCACCATTATTTTATTTTCTTCATCAAACACACCATTAACTCATCACATTAACTTTCAATAATATAGGAGGCACAATATGACCTATCCGGTTGAAGCGCCCTAGTTTCTTATGTCGTCAAATTAGACGAGTGAGCGCAGTGAACGAAGTATCAATCAACAAAAATGTAAATGTTCCCGGGTACTCAACACATGACTCCAACACTTGTCTAACAAAATGACCTTGGCGTTTTCCTAGTATGTTGTATAGGTACTGTAGTTTACGATATCAGGTATACTGGAATTCGACGGGATTACGACGGCGAAAGGAACATAAAGGAACGTGAAATTTGTTCCAAGTTCCCACGAAATACTAACTTTTCATGTTACAAGTGCTGTAAGAGAAGGAACACGTTCGTTCCCATTAAAGTTCCTGAAAAAGGAACGCATTCCTCACCAAGACGGGTATTCAAATGATAAAGCAAACTCAAAATTAGAATCGAAAAGGAAGTACATACCTAGTGGGGGTCAATAAATTTAAATGAATGTAAAAGAGAAGTGATGAACCATTTCTATATTATATTGTTTTGAATTTTCTAATTTTATTTATTTATTTAACGTCTATCCTATTCCGTTAAAAACTGATTTACAAAGGAGGACACCTAAATAAATCTAATTACATAGTTAACTTTTGTTAAACGAGTGAGCGAAGCGACTGAGTGTCTCCATTCAACTCAAACGACGCTTATTCTGTGATTCTGTGTGCGTGTACGTCGGAAATCAGCCGAATCAGCTCTGAAATTTTAAACAGACATCCGAGACGAAATTACTGAGAACTGCTAACAAAATCAGTAAGATTCGTTGCGATTTAAACCTACAAGAAATAATAAATTGAAAATAAATATGCTGCTAATGTGTAGAAATTATTTTAACGACAATGGTTTTGTATTTGAAAAAATATTTTTTGTTTGTTTTTTGCCTAGCCGTGAAATGCAGTGCCCAAGGTGTATCGAATTTTGCATGCTCAATGTACCCCCAAATTCCGCTCGGAGATTGAGTAATCCTTGCAATATTTACACGTATTTTGTACTGGCTGTTTTCCATATTATTGTCACAGATGATAAGACTACACTGCGTTAGATGCATTTCAAAACATATTATGATATTATTATGATAACATATTATTATCATATGACCAGGGGATTGAACCCAGGTCTCCCACATTTCGGGTATAAAGGCGCCTTAACCAATTAGACTAGGAAAACGCCAAAGTCGTTGTTAAACGAGTGAGTGAGCCATGTGTTGAGTACCCGGTAACATTCCTTTTCTTCCCCCTACCTTAGGCCTCCCTAGCCTATCATAGGCTAGAGTGGAGCATTATGGCCTTACAGTTGACGCGCCCTTATACCAACTAAACTTAAAAACCCTATTATTTATACCAATATAATTATCAATTTTAAATGCAAATGTTCCCATGCCACTCACTGCTGTAATCCCGTTTACCTGGCTGCAATCTCTGCGGGAAATTAATTTTAATGCAAGATATAATTATCATGTCATAAAGTTTTGAGGATCTTGTTACTGAATACCAAGTAATAACTGACAAGGAAACGCTCAGTTGGGCGCGTTGATAAGCGAGCACGTGCTATAGCTAGACCCACATTGCACATTTTTTTAAATTTTAAAACTTGCGACGTTTGCTGTCCACGGGGCCATGTTTCCAATATTATTTATTATTGCCAAGGTATTTAGGTAAACCCGTGGGTAAACCTTTACTTTGTGGATAAAATCCACCACCATCTAGAGGACCTTGACATCATTTCCTTGGGAAAACTATTATAACTTTTTGGAAACAAATAATACACTGCTTCCTCGATAGTATTTTGATTACTTCTAGGTGGCAGTGCATAGTGGCCAGAAACCTCGTGCGACTTTTCGTTGCCATGGTAACGTTACTTTTGTTAAAATGTAATTTCCATCTACACTACTTATCGGATCAAAATAAAATTAACATATTCGTGACCGGACGGACATTCTAAATGATTTGGCCACCTCAGATTTTGTCGCCGTTTAGTTTTAAAAAAAACTTTCGATTAACTTTAATGTAACTTTGTAACTTTTTGAACGATTTTGCCACAAAACTAATGGCATTCAATCCAGATCGAAGCTTGCGGATGGTCCAAATTTCAACTCGATCCGAACCTCCGTTCGAACGTTATGGCGAGACATACAAAAAAAAAAAAAAACAGTGACTATTTTTTCCGGCAGAGTCAAATGGAAACGCTGGCTTTGCTCGCTTAATAAACATGAAACAGTATATGGAAATCAATACAGAAATGTAAAAAATCCATGTAGTGCACCAACAACATAGAAGTTATTAAGTTAACCATCTCGGTAGCTTTGGGGGAAAACACCCGACTGGCAATTGGGAGACCCTGGTTCGATGCCTGGCTGAGATGGATTTTGTAATTTCTGGATTGATTTTCATATAACTAGGAAACGCTCAGTTGGACGCGTTGATAAGCGAGCACGTGCTATAGCTAGACCCACATTGCACATTTTTTAAAATTTTTAAATTTGCGACGTTCGCTGTCCACGGGGCCATGTTTCCAATATTATTTATTATTGGCAAGGTATTTGGGTAAACCCGTGGGAAAACCTTTACTTCGTGCATAAAATCCACCGCCATCTAGAGGACCTTGACATCATTTCTTTAGGAAAACTATTGTAACTCTTTGGTAATAACAAATAATACACTGCTTCCTCAATAGCATTTTGATTACTTCTAGGTGGCAGTGCATAGTGACCAGCAACCTCGTGCGACTTTTCGTTGCAATGGTAAAGTTAATTTTGTTAAAATGTAATTTCCATCTACACTACTTATCGGATCAAAATAAAATTAACATATTTGTGACCGGACGGACATTCTAAATGATTTGGTCACCTCAGATTTTGTCGCCGTTTAGTTTGAAAAAAAAACTTTCGATTAACTTTAATGTAACTTTGTAACTTTTTGAACGATTATGCCACAAAACTAATGGCATTTAATCCAGATCGAAGTTTACGGATGGTCCAAATTTCAACTCGATCCGAACCTTCGTTCAAACGTTATGGCGAAACATACAAACTCGTTGCCATGGTAACGTTACTTTTGTTAAAATGCAATTTCCATTTACAATACTTATCGGATCAAAATAAAATTAACATATTCGTGACCGGACGGACATTCTAAATGATTTAGCCACCTCAGATTTTGTCGCCGTTTAGTTTGAAAAAAAAAACTTTCGATGAACTTTAATGTAACTTTGTAACTTTTTGAACGATTTTGCCACAAAACAAATGGCATTCAATCGAGAACGAAGCTTGCGGATGGTCAAAATTTCAACTCGATCCGAGCCTCCGTTCGAACGTTATGGCAAGACAAAAAAAAACAAAAAACAAAAAAAAGACAAAAAAAGACAAAAAAAAAAACAGTGACCATTTTTTCTGGCAGAGTCAAATGGAAACGCTCGCTTCGCTCGCAAAATCAATTACAAATAGTTTGATGGAAAATGTGAAATATTTTAAACAGAAGGGTTATCAAAATAATATTAGTTTGTTCAAGATGAATTATGAATTATGATGAATGTTGAGTTGTATTTTGTGTGTATGAATGCAATCTACAATTAGATATAATTCAGAATATAAAAGTAAATAGTACAGCAGAATGTTATGTTCATGATTGATGATGATTGTGCTTCACTTCAGCAAACCAGACGATAGGAAATGTACCGCCCCGCTGTCTCAGATGACCGAATGATTTTCACCACCTAAGGACAGTATTACACCCAAATAAGTATGTTTAATAATTTATTTTTATCTCAATACTGTATACATGTAAATATACAAACACAGTGGAAAGTACTGATTTGGTATGCTTCATGATTACTTTGAACAACAGTTGATAGTTTTGAAGGACAACCATAGATGTGTTAAAATTATTGATTTTTTTCTGGTTTTAATCTTGTGTTGTGTGATGCCCAGTAGCTTTAAATATATGAAATACATATTTGTTTATTTCCTTATTAAACACCTTCAGAAGAGGAATTGATAATATTAATATTTAATACAATTCAGAAATTAAAAAACCCAACGTGACCGTTACAGGCAATAAACCAGGGTTCGATCTCCAGTCCTGTTGGATTTTAAAATTGTTAAAATTTCTAGATTGCATTAAATACCTATTACATACTATTTTAGTATTGGAAATCAATGTTCCTTGAGTAAGATCAATTTGATCAATTTTATTACACGCAAGATCGAATTTGACAAAATTTGAAGAAAAGGAATTGAACACTGCTGTAGCTTCCGTTTCTACAACAACAAAAGAACACTGGGATATAAATATTATTTATAAAAGATTACAAACAAGGTTAAATGAACACAGTTCAATACACCAAACACAAGTCGTAAATGTGTTAATAGTTAGTACAAAAATCAAGGGTTATAGAAAAATTGTAGACCAAGTCATCACTCTCTGATGAACTCTGCTGGTGGTGATGATGCTACTCCCCAAACATCGGTTCTGTAAAACACGGAAATGTGCCGACAGCCAGAATGTAAGTCGCAGTGTGCGAGTGTGGTTGCAGGAGAAGCTATAGCCTGGGTAGGGTAAATTTGAACCTGAATAATATTAAAAGGTTCCACGTGCAAGCTGCTCATAACAATAAGATAGAGAAATTATTGGGGATTTTTTTTCTGGGGAAAAGGTTGGCGGTACGCTCTAGCAGACGGAGGCAATTGAGTCGCAGTCTAAATTTTTATGTAGGGCTATTGCATTATTTGTTTTGGCAAAAATGTTATTTCAATGAATTTGAATCAGAAATAATTGAAATAAAAAACTAATGAAGTTATGATGCATCAATATTCAATTAGTATAAATTACAACCAAACAAAGTTGAAAATAAACTGATCATTATTTCGTGATTGGAAGTTGATTTTTAAATTTGTCATTTGAGAAAGGGTTCCGGTACTGCGTTCAGCCATAAAATTAGCCGTGGTAATTAATTAATTGGGTAATGTTGATAGATCTATGCCAATGAAACTGCTTTTGTATTAAGAATTGGGATAGGACAACAGCTTACCTTCGAGGTGTTACCAGGGGCGGCTCGATTGATTTTGATTAAAGATTGGATATTGCTTAAGGAGGATGATTTGGTAGAGGGGCACATTTTGAAAATCTATTTAAAAGTGGTGGTGTGTGGGTATGGTGTGTATAGTACAACATGTAAAATCTTGTCAACATTCAGCGCTTACTCTTCTCGATTCTTTCCAATACAGTCATGTGACTTGGGGATAGGCGCAATACTCCAATTCAAATAGGCATGGATTCTCAGTCTCACCACCGATAATACTTCAAGTTTGCCCCGGTTTTTTGTTAGTGAAGCAGTGGTTGAATCATCATGATTATAGTTTTGTAATTTCTTATGCCTGAAGAGATTTAGAGGTGCGTTGCACATGTGCACATATACTTAAACAAGCCGCCCCTGGGTGTGATGAAAGATGATAAACTTGAGACGTAAAAGTAACAGAAGTGAAAACATATATATATATTTTTAAACACTAGGTGTTTAAACTAGGGCTATACAAGAATATCGATATTTCAATTCAATATCTATCTATCGATTGTTGTGGGAATATTTCTGCTATCAATATTTTTGGATTGAATATCGAAAAAACTTTTTTTTAAACATGAATATCTAGAACAAGGGTATGAATTTAGGGAATGTAAATGTTTTACCTCTTTGTGCTGCAAATGTATAAGAAAATGGATTTCTTTCATCAAAATTATGTGTGGCGTGCTCGATTAACAGTACGTATTTTCAGTTCATATATAATTTTTTGTTAGTATATAATTGTATGTTTTATTTGTTTGTTTTAAGTTCTTTTGTTAAAGTGTTACTTCAAAGATAAAAATAGTTAGTCTATTATTATAAATTAAATTGTTTTTGAATACATAAATTTAAAAAAAAATAAAGAAAAAAAAAAATAAATTCGTATTTAGAGTCTACCCACTTTATTGGATGAGCAAAGCGAAGATTCCATTTCACTACACTGGAGAAAAAAATCCGGAATATTTTTTTTTTCTTTCTCTCTTTTTTTTCTGTATGTATTTTTGTGTGTTTGTTAACACGATTCCGGCAAAACCGATACTCCAATTGCGATGAAATTTTCTGGAGGCCTTCAAAATCTCTGAATGTAGAACTGCCACGTTTTTGAGCGCAATCGGAAAATTATTTCTCATGAAAATCGCAATTTTACAATTTTTTTCGATTTTTAAAAAATTTCTTCGACTTATAACACCTACATGCTTAACCCGATTTTATTGAATTTTTCACAGAACCTTAATTTCATGAATTAAGATATTCGTGTGAAATTTGAGCGCAATCGAAAAATTATTTCTCATGAAAATCAAAATTTTACAGTTTTTTCTTTTTTAAAACAATTCTTTGACTTATAACACCTACATGCTTTATCCTATTGTAATGATTTTTTCACAGAACCTTAATTTTATGAATTAATATATTCGTGTAAAATTTGAGGGCATTCGAATAATTATTTCTTATGAAAATCGCAATTTTACTATTTTTTTTTTGAATTAATAAAAATATAAAGTTAATTTTTTATTTTATTTTATTTTATGAAAAAAAATTCTTCGACTAAGTAATAATTTTTTCACAGAGCAACAGAAAATCTGCATAACAAATGGCAGCTCAATGCACCAATTACGCTCATCCAACAACGCGGCGGGACTTAAGCGTTTTCCTAGTTATAATCACAAAGAAGATGGGGTGGAGGAGTCGAGTACCCTATAGTAATTAAGTCGTTGTGGCCATCATAAATGGCAGAGGTGCTGGCTGGGTCATTAAACTTGAGTGTGGGTTGAAGACATTGTTTTGCATTTTTTTGGATACCTTATCAAGCTGTTTAAACCACACATTTAGAAACACACATCTTGGAAAAAACATGTTTTCCCAACAATGAAATTTAAATTTTCTTGATATCGGAATTCTCATGTGATATCGATAGTTCAATGATATGTAATTGGCCAGAGCTAGTTTTAACGCTTTGTTTCAATTTGATCACTCTGAATAAGAGAATGGAAAAGTGGTCATTCTTCTTTTAGAGTAAACTCACATAAAAACTCATAGTGTAGTTTTTATGTTTTATCAGAAGAAAATCTGGCCAAACTCTAACAAGAAGTGAATGTGAACGTGTTTTGGAGAAACATGGAAAATATTGCTAAGTATCTTAAGTCTGGATATCATTCATAATTATTGAACACTGAGAATGCAACACAAACCATGCAAGAAAGATCGTGCATCACATCAGCCCGTGCACTTCATTTACCTGGCCCCTACGAAGGCCGAAATAACGGCAAATTGGATCTCCTGTTTGGATTCGGGGAAGCTGCCCTTCTTTCAGTTTACTTGCATAGTCAAGGTAATGCAGAAGAATAATAAACAGAGGAAAACAAATAGTAGAATACTACAAGTATCAAAAAGCATAAGTACTACCTACTAAGTAAAAAAAGATATCTAGACTATACAGATGTACTCTAAGTGAAACATTGTCAATTGGACTTCACATAAGTTGAAATAAATATAGAATATATAGATAATGGAATGGTATTGATTGTCTAAGCGGGATTAAGGCCAGCTGGGCTAAATGTGACTGTAGGCATAGGAGGAAGAAGAAGAAGTGAATTACAGTACTACATGGCATAGGCCTCATAGAGTCATTGTTACTAAACTATTGAAGCACAATAATTTGAAAAAAGTCAGCACCTTACATTAATATTTAATACAATGCAGAAATTAAAAAAATCCATCCGATCGGGGTTCGAACCCCGACAACTTTCCCCCCCACTCCTACTTTCCGGGTGGACGCCTTAGCAAACTAGACCACCGAGACGGTAACTATTTAACTTCTGTATTGTCGTTACATTGTAGAACTTGAATGAATGGAACAATAAAGCATCGAAAAACTGTTGCTGTTGAATTGACCAAACAAACATATTTATAATGTATTGCCTTACGCAGGTATGAGCGAGGGTATATTTCTCGATTTGGATAGTCGGGAAACACTCCCGTAGGTGGAATTGTTAATATTTAATACAATCCAAAAATTTAAAAAATCCATCCCGATCGGGGTTCAAATCTGAGTCTCCCACTTTCCGGGTGGACGCCTTAGCCAACTAGACCACCGAGACGGTAACTATTTAACTTCTGTATTGTCGTTACATTATAGAACTTGAATGGATGGAACAATAAAGCATCGAAAAACTGTTGCTGTTGAATTGACCAAACAAACATATTTATAATGTATTACCTTACGCAGGTATGAGCGAGGGTATATTTCTCGATTTGGATAGTCGGGAAACACTCCCGTAGGTGGAATTGTTAATATTTAATACAATCCAGAAATGAAAAAAACCATCCCGATCAGGGTTCGAACCCGAGTCTCCCACTTTCCGGGTGGACATCTTAGCCAACTAGACCACCGAGACGGTAACTATTTAACTTCTGTATTGTCGTCACATTATAGAACTAAATCTATTCTACAATAATTCAGTCAGTAGGTAGTGTTTGAACTTTGAAATAGTTGAGTTACTAATGAGACCTGTACTGGGTAGGGACAGATACAATACAATAGGTACATTTGTACACAATACCTGAAAATAATTGATTATTAAGCACAATCTGAATACAAATATAGGGGCCCATAACACAGTGTCTTTTTATTGACAACAATAAAACAATATTACAGTAATAATGGGAAAGATAAGTGTTCATTATTGATCGTCTGATCGATAATATATATCGATAATATAATATAATAATATTGAACAATAATGGAGGTAAAAATGGTGGCAAATTTTCTAGCAAACTGGCGTGATCCGGGGTGGAAGTCTGAAAAGGTCAACATCAAATTTTTTTGGTAAGGAATACTGTGAAATCATGACCATTTCAAAACAAGCAAGTCGATGAGATTTTCGTTATTGATTATCAAAATGTTATTATTGCATATCGAATATCAATTATCGTAAACATACCTAGTCTTCATATGCTATATCGGTATGGCCAATATTATGAATCTTTATGTAGGCCTACTGTGACTTCACTATTAAATTGAAAATAGGGCTACACAAATAAATATATGTAATTTTGTATTAGATGGAAGGGTTCAGATTACTTAGGTAAATTTTGTTCTGGTATAGAAGATTGAGTTAAGATGAACAAACCCTTTTAAATTTAGCATTATAACTGCATTCAGTAGTGCCATCAAACATATTGCTCCTGATCACAGAAATGCTGAAATCAGTTGCAATTTTTACTATCCGATGTTCTGTGATGTTTGGCTCTCCACTGGGCAAACGGCTACTCTGATCTTGATGAAACTTTACGGTAACGTTCACTCAATTTAGATATGTTACAATTTTTAAGATTCATACACCATTGATTTACAAGGTGGGTACTAGTAACAGCCCATGCATCAACCATGTGGCGACCAAAGAACTGAACCTATTAGACTCCTAGTAGATAGGCTTTCTTATCTAAATTCATTGGCGACGACCTGCCTGGATAGTGACGTCACATGCCATATAAAATAATAAAACTGGGAAATAATAAACATACAACTTTGTAACTCAATAAAATTTAAATGGTTTACTTTAGATTGGTTTACATTCTGGCAATGGTGTTGTTTAATGGTTTTCTATTCATTCTATACACCCAAGTCAATAGTATTTGGACTTGGTGTATGTTCCCTATTGAGGTAATATTTCTCATACGTACAAATACAAATAGGGAAACAAGAGATCGATATGACCTCGCCGCCCCGCACCTCTCCGCAGCTGGCACAACAATGTGCGTTTCAATCTGTCGATTCTTGGTCTCTCAATGACTTGCAGGCTCTAAGTCAGCTACCTCGAATTGTTGAAGGAGACATGGTTCATGCTTACTATTGCATGTTTTGTTTGTGTACGTAACACGTACAGTTAAAGGATAGAAACAGTCAACCAAAACTGCTCATCCATCAGCAACTAGAAAAGCGTTTGCAAAGCGACCTACTAATATTTAAATATAATACACACCTATCGTATGAAACAGGAGCAAACTATAATGTTCTCCCCAAATTCAGGTTACTGTACAGCAAGTTAGTGCAACCAATAATATGTTGTGTACCAAAATATATACATTAAATACAGATCATAAGTCTTAAAGAAAACAAATTTACACAAATTAGAATGTTCATAGAACATGTAGATAAGGACAAAGGAGATCATTTTTTTGATGTTATGTTCAATGTAAAATTACAAAATGAACCAATAGGCCTATCTTAACAGAGTATTGGCCAGTCGGCCAGGTTGGCCAAAGATATTAATTATTTAATCATTAAAATAAATAAATAAATAATCAAACTTATGGAAAATTTCCAGCCCTGTCTTTGCGCACAAACGAGTGATTAGCCGCTTGGCAATGCTGTCCTGCACACGTGCATCAGAGTCTTTCCATTTATCTAGCCTATATAAATGACGTTTCTGTTCTGACGCAATTATTAGCTTGTTTAGTTAAGTTATTTATTTATGCCCCCAACAACAGAGTTACCTCCACAAGTGCGATATAGGCTTTAACATTATATTAATTAACTACTTGGCACAAAAATAAAAATGATATAAAAAAATCAAACAACATCTAAATAGGTCAACTCAGGTGCACAAAAGAACATTATTTTAAACAAAATGCAAATAGAAATCTATGAAGATTACAATGTTATTCAACGTCAAGAACATTTGAAGACAAACCTTTTAAAACATTGAAAATTTAGGTGAACCTTAAATCTTTCCGCATAATCACTGAACTGGATAATGGAAACAAAAAGCAATGAAATTACTGGATTCATTCCGCTTCTTCTCTGCCGTCAGGCAGCCGCTCATACGGAGTTAAATTCACGAGTTTGTGTACTGCAGTGACAGGAATAATAGTTTAAAAAAGCTACATTATCACAATGTTACCGACATGACATGGCAGTTTTGCCATAAAAATGTACCTCAATTACTCTTGAGTCATGATGTTGAAGCCATATCAAATTGATAGCCAAAAAACACAAAAAAATGTAATTAATTTAGGTGTGAATTGCCATCAGTTCGATAATTAAGCATAAAGTTCTTACCTGTCCTCTTTTCAACCCAAAGTATCGAGCTACTGGGTCTCCTGCTTGTATCCTCATAAGCTGGTATTCTTTTAGTTTACTAAAAGTAGGGTTAAGGCAAACCAATCAAACTCGTGTTACATATTATGAGAGCACACTGAACAACATGCCACAAGGAAAATTTTAAAAATGTAATTAAATTAACACCAAAGGCCTACCCTACTACCATATTATAGATAACCTATGTTAATAAGACTGTGATGTATCAATTTAGTAACTTAAAACATTAGAACACAATGCTAAAGGGTATAGGTATTTGAAAACCTTATTTAAAAAAAAAATAGTATTTAGTAGAGTTTCCAGTACTAATATGTTCACTGATGTAGCATCAAAAACCTAAAACACTGAATATACCTACCTCTAGACCTACCTACCATGGCTGCCTTCAAAACAATTAATGTTACAATACTAGGCCTATGAGAAAAAAGAGTGCTGTCTATTGGAAAACCAGAAACAGCAACTTCATTATACTATTTCTATTGATAAAATTGATTGATTAAATACAAGCCAAAATTGCAGGCACATGAAGAGCAGAAGAAAAGAAAATAATATTCAAGTATATTTTGTTAGCATTGGCAAGAAGGGCCTAAGTGCCAATGATTAATTGGATGAGCGAAGCAAAGACTTCAATTTCACCGACCCCCCAAAAAAATTTAGCTCGGGTGTTTTTTTTTTTTTTTTCCCCTGTCTGTTTGTTTGCTCTCTACCGGGAAAACGGCATATGCGATCTGGATGAAAATTGGAGGGGACCTTCAAATTCTCTGAACTTAGACTTGCTACGTTTTTGGGTACAATCGAAGAAATATTTCTCATGAATATCGTACTTTTACGATTTATTTTTTATTTTTAGTGCGATATTTTCGTGACATTTGGACCGATTCTGACCAAACGGGTGGGGCTTCAACGTTCATATTTCACATACACTTTAAGGTAATGGTGATGAATTGACGTTTGAAAGAAAAAGATGAAAAAGTTCGCCAGAATCTATAGAAATAAAGGTTTTAATTTGAGTTTTTTAAGGTGTTAAATATTAAAACCTTTATTTTTATAGATTCTGGCTAACTTTTTCAACTTTTTCTTTCAAAAGTCAATACATCACCCTTACCTTAATGTCCATGTGAAATATGAACGTTGTAGCCCCACCCGTTTGGTCAGAATCCGCCCAAATAGCACGAAAATATAGATAGATTTTAGACCTTTCTCACAGTCATGTATGAAAACTTCACAGGAGATTTTATACCTTACTCACAGCCTTGTTACAAACAATCAAAGATCCAACAGACCTAATGATTGCTTTGTATGGGTTGTGTTAATATGTTGTTATTATTTTAAATTAATATTAACATTTTATAATTAAAAAGCTCATCCATCAACGCGACTAAAAAAAGCGTTTGCGAAGCTTCCTAGTGAGATACCAAACATACAAAAAAACTGCATGTCACACTCAAAAGCATTTAGATCTAAAATTACATTTGCGTACTATGAAGAATGAGCACATACATTCACTTTGCCCCGTGACGAAATCATGCAAAGCTGGCACATGGCACCGGGTACGTGAAAACCCACAGATATAATTGGATGAGCGAAGCAAAGACTTCAATTTGACTTTGTGTTTTTTGTTTGTTTTTTACTTACGTTACCCGAAGAAAAATAGCTCGGGTGTTTTGTTTTTGTTAGTTTTTTGTCTGTTTGTTCGCTCTCTACCGGGCAAACGGCATATGCGATCTTGATGAAAATTGGAGGACCTTCGAAATCTCTGAATTTAGAGCTGTATTGTTTTTGGGTACAATCGAAGTAATATTTCTCATAAATATTGTACTTTTACAATTTTTTTCGATTTTTAGTGCGATATTTTCGTGATATTTGGCAAACGGCTACTCCGATATTGATGAAACTTTATAGGAACGTTTAAAATCACTGAAATTATATATGTTATGATTTTAGAGACATTTAAAAAAATATTTCTAATAGAAATCGTACTTTTACGATTTTTTCTCCGGTTTTAATACGATATTTTCGTGATATTTGGGCCGATTTTGACCAAACGGGTGGGGCTACAACGTTCATATTTTACATTGACATAAAGATTATGGTGATGTGGTGCCTCTTGAAAGAAAAAGTTGAAAAAGTTGGTCAAAATTCATAGAAATAAAGGTTTTAATATAAGCCTTTTACAGGTGTACAATGAAGAAGTAATATCAACTAACGATAGAAAAAGTAAGGAGATTCCACATAAAAACGTAATCATTGGACAGAAATATTCCAAAAAACGCCTATCCATCAACCCCACTGGAAAAAGCGTTCGCGAAGCGGCCTAGTTTAATGTCATCATAGTTCATAGCACATTGCTTTGTTGGGATTATTATTATTATTATTATTATTATTATTTATTTTCAATATGTCTGGATTACAAAATACATACATATTGCTGGTGGCAAGAGTAGAGCAAGGCCCCTTAACACAATGTGCCTTACCACCAGTTTAATATCTAAATGTTAAATTTAACAGCAACTTTATACACAGTAACAATATATACAAGCAATTGGGATATCAGCAGGATATCCGAGGAATTCACGATCACACATCCTTCACTTGCAATAATTTTGGGTTTTTAGCAGTTTTACCCATGAGTACAATGAGGTGGAAGAAGGATGGAGATGGAGGAATTAAAGAAGACCCATAATTATAATGAAAGCGTACAAGACCAATATGCACAGAAAAAACAAAAACCATTCTCATGTAAAAAAGGCCAGTTAGTGGTCATGCAAAACTACACGTTTTCATTTGTTATTATTTAAAAATGTGGTATAAAATGTATTTTTCATACAGAGTCAAACCATCAAAGGATGAACTTTGATTAACTTGGTAATTTCAGCATTAGTTCCATGATTTCATTAAATGTTCTTGATATTTCTCATCAGGGTCTTTTTGGTAGACTTCTTAACTGTAGTAGTCTATTATTAAAGAAAATTAATTGGATGAGCGAAGCAAAGATTCCATTTCACTACACTGGAGAAAAAAATCCGGAATGTTTTTTTTCTTTTTTTTGTATTTTTGTGTGTTTGTCCACACGATTCCAGCTAAACCGATACTCCAATTGCGATGAAATCTTATGGAGGCCTTCGAAATCTCTGAACTTGGAACTGCCACGTTTTTGAGCGCAATCGAAAAATTATTTCTTATTAAAATCGCAATTTTACGATTTTTTTTCGATTTAAAAAAAAATCTTCAACTTATAACACCTACATGCTTTATCCGATTGTTATGATTTTTTCACAAAACCTTAATTTTATGAATTAATATATTCCTGTGAAATTTGAGCGCAATCGAAAAATTATTTCTTATGAAAATCACAATTTTACATTTATTTTTTATTTTTAAAACATTCTTCGACTTATAATAGCTACATGCTTTATTTATATTTATTTATTTATTTATAATTATTATTTATATTTTTTTGATAATGATTTCTGGAAAGAAATCGAAATATCACATTTAAATAAATATTTTGTTAACTAACAGTGAAAAAGTCCAATGATTTATATTTATAATGCTTTATCCAATTGTAATGATTTTTTCACAGAACCTTAATTTTATGAAGTAATATATTGGTGTGAAATTTGAGCGCAATCGAAAAATAATAACTATGAAAATCGCAATTTTACGCATTTTTTGTTTTAAAAAAAATTTCTTCGACTTATTGGATGAGCGTAGCGAAGATTCCATTTCACTACACTGGAGAAAAAAATCTGGAATGTTTTTTTTTCTGTTTGTATTTTTGTGTGTCTGTTAACACAATTCCGGCTAAACCGATGCTCCAATTGCGATGAAATTTTCTGGAGACCTTCGAAATCTCTGAACTAAGAACTGCCACGTTTTTGAGCGCAATCGAAAAATTATTTCTCATGAAAATCACAATTTACGATTTTTTTCGATTTTTAAAAAAAATTCTTAAACTTATATAACACTTACATGCTTTATCTGATTGTAATGATTTTTTTCACAGAACCTTAATTTTATGAAATTAGGTATTCTTGTGAAATTTGAGCGCAATCGAAAAACTATTTCTCATGAAAATCGAAATTTTACGTTTTTTTTTTCTTTTAAAAACAATTCTTTGGCTTATAACACCTACATGCTTTATCCTATTGTAATGATTTTTTCACAGAACCTTTATTTTAATTAATATATTTGTGTAAAATTTGTGCGCAATCGAATAATTATTTCTTATGAAACTTTCAATATTATGATATTTTCCTTTTTTAAAATTACGACTCATTAAAAAAAAAAAAAAATAATAAGGCTATTGTACCACCTCTGGCCGATAATTTGAAAGTCGAAGAAACATGTTTGAAAAGTTTTCTGAATGAAAGAAGGCCTTTAAAATAACCGGAAAAAAATTGAAAATTTTTTTTGGGCGGGACATAACCTCACTTTTGGAAATTAGATTTAGATTTTTGGACAAAAGTGTAATATACAAGACTAGTTCAAAATTAAATTTTGAGAATCGGTTTTCTGGACATAATTTCTAAACACCTTTAGCTATAACTTGACTATAGCTAAAATAGTTTTCTGAAAATAACAGTTGGTGTACGGTACAAATACGAGTTTTGTACCGTTTGACAAAAAAATTCGTACACCAACTGTTATTTTCAGAAAACTATTTTAGCTATAGTCTAGTTATAGCTAAAGGTGTTTAGAAACTATGTCCAGAAAACCGATTCTCAAAATTTAATTTTGAACTAGTCTTGTATATTATTACACTTTTGTCCAAAAATCTAAATATAATTTCCCAAAAGTGAGGTTATGTCCCGCCCCCAAAAAATTCACATTTTTTTTCTGTTATTTTAAAGGCCTTCTTTCATTCAGCAAACTTTTCAAACATGTTTCTTCGACTTTCAAATTATCGGCCAGAGGTGGTACAATAGCCTTAAGTTAATTTTTTATTTAATTTAATTTAATTTTTTTTATGATGACATCCTAGTGTGGGGAGAGACAGCTGAAGAAGTGCAGACAAAAGTGAAGAAGTGGGATCTTGTAACAGAAGAATTTGGACTAAAGATCAGTGTAGGAAAAAGTAAAACTATTGTGATGGAAAAATCTAGAAAGAAAGGAACAAGTAAAGTAACTAGAGAGAAAATTAAAATTGGAAATGAGGAACTGGAAGAGGCAGAAGAGTTTGCGTACGTAGGTAGCATTATCACAAAGGAGGCAAAGATGGGAAGTGAGATCAGTAAAAGGGTGGCCCAGGCAGAATCCTTTTATCAGCAAGTAAGGAAGTTACTTTGGAACGAGGATTTCCCTAATGAATGCAAGGTGTTATTGTACAAGGTATACTATCTACCCATCCTTACATATGCTTCAGTGACCTGGACACTAGGAGCCGTAGATGCAAGTAGGATTCAAGCAGCTGAAATGAAGTTTGTAAGAAGCATAGCCGGAATATCGAAGTTAGACAAAATTAGAAGCCAAGAAATCAGGACAAAAGTTGGAGTTGAGAAGCTATTATTCAAAATTGGACGAGAAAGGTTGAGATGGTATGGACATGTCAGAAGAATGGGAGAAGAAAGAATTCCAAGGACAGAATTTGAAAGTGGGGACAAAGTTAAAAGACGAGTCGGTAGACCAAGAGAGAAGTGGAAAGATCAAATAAGAAATGATATACAGGAAAGAGGTGAGAAGTGGGAAGAAGTCGAAGCAAGGAAACTGTGGGAAGACAGAAGTGGATGGCGTGAACTGGTGGGAAGAAGTGCGAGTGAACCTGAAGAGGACATGACAGGCCTGGCAAGCCGGTGTTAACAACTCATAAAATGCCCTAGAAAATTGGTGGCTATAGCCACCCCCTGACCTAACTTAAGTTGGAAACAGGAGTCAGATGTATATATATATATATTAAATCCTCCACTCAGTAATGATTTTTTCACAGAACAACAGAAAATCCGCATTACACATGGCAGCTCAATGCACCAATTAGGCTCATCCAACAACGCGGCGGGACTTAAGCGTTTTCTACATGCATTATCCGATTGACATGATATTTTCACAGAACATCAATTTTATGAATTTATATATTTGTGTAAAATTTGAGCGCAATCAAAAAAATAATTTATCATGAAAATCGCAATTTTACACTTTTTTCGTTTTAAAAAACATACGCTCATCCAAAAACGCGCCTGAAAAAGCGTTTGCGAAGGTTCCTAGTTAATAAATAAATATTTATAGTCTACCTTCCATGCAATCATCATAGATGCAGCATAGGCCAATGATTAAAAAAAATACTAAGGTTTTAGGTTTAATTGAGATAAGTCAATTAAAAATTAACAAAATTGGCCAATCAACTAAAAAATGAGTGTGATTAAAATATTTTGTTATAAATAATTAGCTTAACTACCAACCACTCAAAGCTCTTGTGTTTCAAGCTTTGAATAAGGTAAAATTACACTCTACACATACCCGAAAGTGGAAACACTGCCACAGCAATTACAATAAAAACAATGCATAGAGGCCATACCTAACTCGTATTTTGAAAGATTTCACAAGCCAGTATGCATAACTTGCTATTTGAATTTTCATGCATAACAATCAATGACCTCCTTACCTACCTTTGTCCACAACTAAACCTTGGTTGTGCACCGTCTGACAACCTGGATACAAGGCCGAACCACATGTAGGGCCTACCAATAACTATACTTTGTCTCACCATATCCTGAGCCCGGCGTTTTGTGGGTTCAAAGAGCGCAGGCTGTGGTGGTCGCATTGTAAACGTATCACAGTTTGACAGCTGAAGTGGACTCCGCAGAGCAGTAAAGTACAGTCACATCCAGTGCGACCTTGGCCCTATATCCTGTATGGGGATGATATTGATGGAGCGAGTGTAATTGAAACGTTGATCTTGCGCGGCATTATAGTAATGTAGGCGCAGCAAGAAGAGTAAACCACTAAACCCAGGCCTACATACAAGTGGTTTTCGATACTCGGGAGGTTGCAACCAGCTTGCATCGGATGTGATTGTACTTTGTTATTACGGAGAGGCCCATCCTTCCCGTCAAATTCGGACGGGTTTACAATCTTTCATAATAAAGCAGGCGACATCCTAGTTTCTTTGAACCCTAAAACGCCGGGCTCAGCTTATGGTGAGACAAAATATAGGACCTACAATTCTTTAAACACATGGGACATGACATGTCATTAAGTTCTTCAGGTATAAGGCTATTTTGCAATAACTAATTAAATAAGCACAGCAAAGACTTCAGTTTCACTACCATATTATGCAGAATAGCTCGGGTGTTTTTTGGCCATTTATTTGTGGTCTACTCGACAAATGGCTAGTCTGATGTTGACAAAATTTTAAGGGCTGAAATCTCTGAACTTTGACCCGACATGTTTTTGGGTACAATCGAAGAAATATTTCCCATTAATATCGTACTTTTACGCCTTTTTTAAATTTAGTCGATTGTTCTGTGATTTTTGTTCTACCGAGCTAACGGCTACTCTGATCTTGATGAAACTTTACAGAAACGTTTGAAATAACTTTTAACTTAGATGTTACGATTTTGGGTACAACTGAAGAAATATATTTCTCATAAGAATCAAACTTTTTGGGCAATGAGAGATCAATATGACCATGCGGCTGGCATTACGAGGCAAGTGTTGATTCTGTGTCTGTGTCTCTGTCTGACTCGCAGGAGGCTCGCAAATGGTTGCTTCACATTGTGAAGGCAGACATAGTTAGCTTGCTGTTGTCTTTACATAACACGTAGCATAATCAAAAACAAAACAAGTTGACAATGAAGACAATAACAGTAATAAAAGGACAGAAATAGTTAACCAAAAATGCTCATCCATCAACTAGACTGGAAAAAGCATTTGCTAAGCGCCCTAACAAGAAATAAAAACAGTTCCCGTAAACTATAGTTGGAAAGTCATACAGCTAGGCTACCGTATTTACACAATTGCAAGCACCTTTTTTTGACACTTTTTGCAGTTCAAAATGGCACCCCGGCTTAATGGAATCAATGGCATTAACATAGGCCTAGTACACTTTTATGTTAGATGAACTTTTAATGAGAGGTCGGCTTGCATTCGGTGTCGGCTTGCAATCGAGTAAATACAGTATGCTATGGCTAAGGTGACCATACGTCCCGGATTAGCCAGGACAGTCCCGTTTTTTTTTACCCTCTGCCCCGATGTCCCGAAGACTTTTTGAAAAGCACTGAAATGTCCCGGAATTCCGATAATAGCTGATTAAGTACCGGATTTTATCGACTTGCAATCAAAGTGTTGTAATATAATATACAACACATAATAGCAAGATTATTATTATTACAAGACTATTATTAATACTCATGATAACCAAGACTGCACGACTTTGGTCTACGAGTGTACGTAAAACGATGTCGGTTTCATATGTCCTCCCTGCCGCTCAGTCCATGTGTCTATGACTCACCGCCTCCCGCACGCCGCAACTTACAACAAGGGTAGTAACTCATTTATTAGTTGCAGTTGAACTTCGCTACTGAACACTACCGGTTTAGCGCTTGCTATGTAATCTAATCTTTGTGTCGCGAAATGCCACCAAAACGAAAGTGCAAATTTAATAGTGACCTATAAAATGACTTTCCGTGCATTAAACAATTGCGACCAAATGACGAATCAGACGTCCGCTGTACTCAATGTGAGTCATCATTTTCCATCGCGCACGGTGGCCGATCAGACATTAACGAGCATATGAAAAGTAAAAAACACCAAAAGTCACTCAACGCCGCCGCTGCAAGCAGCAAAATTACGTCTTTCTTCAATACCAAAACTGTAGGTAAGGAAGAACTTATATAAGCGGCAAAAGAAGGCGAGCATGCATACCACACTGTGGCTCACATCCATAGTTATGGATCAACAGATTGCACATCGCAATTAATTAAAAAACTATACGAGAAGAAATTCAGTTGTGCTCGAACCAAAACGGAAGCAATAGCGTGCAATGTTCTGGCCCCTGCTGCTATGGATGAACTTAAATGTGATTTAAAAAACTCCCATTTTGTGTCTATTTCAACTGACACGTCTAATCATAACGATAAAAAACTTGTGCCTGTAATGGTGAAATATTTTCTGCCGCTTAAAGGTGTGAGTGTAAAACTTCTGGAGTTCACAGACTTGCCCGGAGAAACATCGGACATAATTGCCGATCAAATTACAAATTATTGTTAAAAATGTCGAACTTCTGGGAAAAGTCGTCGCATTTGGTTCTGACAACACTAGCCCGTAACATATTCTAAAACACTTAAAAACCACGTCAAAAACACGTATTTTTCAAAAAATCGCCTGCGGCGCTGTTAGTAGAGGGGCTACCCCCCACACACCCCATTGTTTCGTTTATCCAGTCCCCTTTCCCTTTTAGTAGTTTGCCAAGGATTTTATGATTTCAAATATGGTCACCTTAGCTATGGCACCAGACCTATATATTTTATTTTTGTGGGAGGTTGGTAACAGCATAATATTATCAAGGAAAGAGAGCCTATTTTCAAAAATACTATATCTAAGTGAGATGATAATATGATTTAAGACACTCATGCAAGTGCTTGCACTGAACCCATAATGCCATGTAACTGTATTTTATTTTCAAATTGAACTCCCACAAACATTAAAAAATACTATAGGCTTACTCTTATCTTATATGCAAATTAGTGATAAGGAAACAGGTTGGGAAAGAACTTCCTTGCCTAAACTGGAATCAAGTGCCCATCTACCTCCAGGCATATGGGTAAAAAAAGTCAGCGGTGCATTTATGCAAGAAGACTACCATTGGTTTCGTTTACAATATTTTGGGGCTCTTAGGTCCAGCAAACACTATTATCATATTATGTATGTTCATATTATGTTAATAAAATAAAGGAAGTAGTTCTATGGAACCCCAAAATGAGTTATGAAGAACGCAACCCCGCTCAACAGTGAAATACTGCATACCGCGATAAACTCCTCTTGTTAATATAGGCCTACAAGTGTAAAATGGGTTATTATGCCGCATCGTAGATCTACACTTAGTACTTGTGTGCGAGTTTAACAATTCAGAACTGCTACTAGCTTCATTAACAAGGCTTCCGATTGCTCAAAATGAAGGTTAGGCTCTATGTATTTAAATGTCTTTAGTTTATTTATTTTTTAAATGCACATTTTCAGCAA
The DNA here is from genome assembly GCA_024449915.1 of Sweltsa coloradensis. Taxonomy (NCBI): domain Eukaryota; kingdom Metazoa; phylum Arthropoda; class Insecta; order Plecoptera; family Chloroperlidae; genus Sweltsa; species Sweltsa coloradensis. The sequence continues at coordinate 324,449 of JAMZAV010000711.1, forward strand.
TCATTCATCTTGGTGATGCAGGCCACAGCGATTCCAAAACCTCGAACTTGCACACAGTGAAGTCTGCAAAGCGAGAAAATTAACCGTTTCACATCCTCATTATTGGATGAGCGTAGCGAAGATTCCATTTATGTATCTACACTAGAGAAAAAAATCCGGAATGTTTTTTTCCCAGTATTTTTGTGTTTTTGTTAACACGATTCCGGCTAAACCGATACTCCAATTGTGATGAAATTTTGTGGAGACCTATGAAATCTCTGAACTTAGAACTGACACATTTTTTAGTGCAATCGAAAAATTATTTCTCATGAAAATCGCAATGTTACGATTTTTAAAACAATTCTTCGACTTATAACACCTACATGCTTTATCCGATTGTAATAATTTTTTGACATAACCTTAATTTTATGAATTAATATATTCGTGTGAAATTTGAGCGTAAAAAAATTATTTCTCATGAAAATAGCAATTTTACGTTTTTATTTTATTTTTAAAATTTCATCGACTTATAACACCTACATGCTTTATCCGATTATAATGATTTTTTCACGGAATCTTAATTTTTTGAATTAATATATTCGTGTGAAATTTTAGCGTAATTAAAACATTCTTTCTCAAGAAAATCGCAATTTTACGCTTTTTTTGTTTTTAAAAAATTACATTCATCCAACAACGTGCCTGAAAAAGCGTTTTGGGAAGTTTCCTAGTTACATAATATGGTATGTAAAAGGTTAGCAAAGTAGGTAGTAAAGTCTATAGGCTTTCTACTTAGGAACTTGAGTTGACATTCTATGTCTACGCTGGGTACTGAACGTCTCAAGCAACTATTATTACAGCTTTAGCACATTTTTAAACTGTACGCCTACTTAAAAAAAATGCGCAAAACTGTTATTGTCGTGAGAAATGTCTCTGATTGCACTCATGATTGTGGTTGGTGTAAAACATGGATTTTTAAGATTCCAAATGCAGAAACTCAATGAACAGTAGAAATAACTGGCTGTGTTAGTGTGAATTGTGATTACCATTAAATACTAGGGAAACGCTAAAGTCGTTGTTAGACGAGTGAGAGAGCCACGTGTTGAGTACCGGGTACCCGTGAACATTAATTGGATTTAAGTTATATTGTGGTATAAATAATAGGGTTTTTAAGTTTTTAAGTTTAAGGGCACGTCAACTGTCCGGCCATAATGCGCCACTTTAGCCAATGATAGGCTAGGGAGGTCTAAGGTAGGGGGAAGAAAAGTAATGTTAGCGGGTACTCAACACATGGCTCACTCACTCGTCTAACAACGACTTTGGCGTTTGCCTAGTATAATCTTTATACAAACATGTGTGGCCGTTCGGCCGTATGAGCCCGGACAGACAGACAGACATTGGACAATGCTCACGGCCAAGGCCCGATCGAGTATAGCGTTAGGAAAGACTACGTTCGCTGCGCTTACTCGTCTAATTAGTAGGAAGCTTCGCAAACGCTTTTTTTAGTCGCGTTGATGGATGAGCTTTTTTAAGTTTTTAGTTTGCGTGGGATATCTTTACTTTTGCAAGTGCTTTGTTTTGCTGCCTACGCATTGTAGGTGATTGTTGTCAAGTTTCTATTGTTACTTGTCAATCGTTATTATTTACCGTAAAAAACTTATATTAAAAGCTTTATTTCTATGGATTCTGGCTAACTTTTTCAACTTTTTCTTTCAAAATGTACTACATCATCATGACCTTAATGTCCATGTATAATATCAACGTTGTAGCCCCACCCGTTTGGTCAGAATTGGCCCAAATGGCACGAAAATATCGCACAAAAAAAAAAAAACTTATATTAAAAGCTTTATTTCTATAGATTCTGGCTAACTTTTTCAACATTTTCTTTCAAAATGTACTACATCACCATAACCTTAATGTCCATGTATGATATGAACGTTGTAGCCCCACCCGTTTGGTCAGAATTGGCCCAAATGGCACGAAAATATCGCACAAAAAATCGAAAAAAATCGTAAAAGTACGATATTCATGAGAAACATTTCTTCGGTTGTACCCAAAAACGTAGCAAGTCTAAGTTTAGAGATTTCGAAGGTACCCTCTATTTTTCATCAAGATCGCATATGCCGTTTGCCCAGTAGAGAGCGAACAAATAGACAGAAAAACAAACAAAAAAACATTGGAGCTAAATTTTTTGAGGGGTCAGTGAAATTGAAGTCTTCGCTTCGCTCATCCAAATATTTATTATTGTTATAAAATGCAGCATTTAGGCCTATGCATTTACAGATTAAGACGGTTCCCAGAAATTTGAATTAAATTCGTGTTGCTGGCAAAGTGCCTTAAGATTTCCCCCAGAAATACTTTCCGGGTCCCTGGCACGCAGCTTCACAGGCCTCTTAATCCGAGTTAGAGGTGGTTGTGTGATCAATTTTTCACTCACCTCACGTAACGTCACATAAACTCATTTTCTGTTCACGCACAGTCACGAACGAATAACATAATTTTTATTTACCTGCTCATGCACGATCACGTAATATTTGTCAAGTAGCTATACTCGCTTATGCACGCTCACGCACGACTACTCGCATTATCACGATTACTCAATTGTTAGTATTTTGAGGAGCATTTAGCATGCACCCTTCTAAGCCGATCGCCACCAACCTGGTCATGTTTGCATTGTCAGATAGCAGACATCCTGTCGTCAATTGCACCTCTCGAGAGAGCGGTTAACAAATAATTAGCTAGAGATAGATACAAGTGATTGGCAGACAATAAATTCAAGAGATTGTTGGTTTATTACTCTCTCGTCCATGTATTCATGGCTGAATTTTAGGGCAGTGTGCGACTAAAGGCAAGCTAAGAGGAGGGTGGCTTGGCCTTGCGGAAGAGAAGGGCTCCTTCTGCGCTGGAGCATTTAATGTCACGCAGTCACGCGTGTCACGATACACGCGGCGTGACCACCACTAACTGGACTGAAAATTGTAAAGTGGAACATTTTGCAATAAACTCAGAGCTATAGAAAAAAGTGACAGCCCTAACATTACAGTGGTCAGATAAGGGATGGACACAAGCGTTGCGGAGAGGTCTTATTTATCTCAAATGTTTCATGGGGGGGGGCATATATTTTCCTGCGGGAATAATACCATTATTCTTTACACTATTCAATGTCACGGGGGTACTATATGAAAGGGTTATACGGACCTAGAGACCAACAGTAATAATGAATGACTCGTAAAGGATACTATCGAGAGAGCAGCTCCTGTTTCTCTTCTGGCGTCATCACTACATGTTCTGGAACCAGCTCGTGCTCGGTGATATTGATCAATAGTTCCGCCTCCAAGAACTGTTCGAGTATGTACTTTGGAGCCATGTCCACCAACGACTGTTTTGCAGAAGGAGTCATGCCTTGTTGGACAACGATGATGGCTCGATGAATGTTCTCCTCTTGCATCCTCTGGCAGTATGTCTTAATAGTTTTTATTCCAATTTTAGGTTCGTCAGGGAAAAATACAAACATCTGATCTATAAGTAAGAGACTGACAGTTAATTAGTATGTCAACATAGATGTTAAAACACAGAGTTAAAGTAAACCTTAGTTAATCCAAACATGTGAAGTAGACTTTTTGGGTAGGCCGACAGACAGGCTCTGTTGTAGGTGGGAGAGGAATAAGCTGTATATTTGCTTTCACATGCTTAAACACTGTAGGCCTACACATCGTCCCTAGTAAATAGGCCCTATAGGCTTAGTGACTGTTATTAGCTTTTTATTTGTTGTAGCCATGATGTATGGATGATGCATGGAGTACAGCATGACTGGATGTCTAATTTGAAGTGGGGGCTCATAGGAAAAAGTAAGGGAGGAATTGGCCCAATTCCTTTACGCCTGGGTATAGGAACCCCCACAATGCAATGCCTCTGAATACTCAATTAGAAACGGAGAGTTCCACTCAATCGCACCAACAAGCAACAAAGATGGCACTGCAGAAAGATTGGCTGCCTGTCTGCTTCGCTGCAAGCAGTGAATGTCGGTGAGTAGGTAGGGCTCACGTGCCTTCTAGCATTTTACTTTTTGCAGCTGTGTCAGTGAATTGATTATCTCTGGTTTGCATGTGATTCAAAGATGAAACGTCAAATATTTTGTAGGTATTTTCTAAAGAATCTATAGACCTTGTGAGTTGTGTTAATTAATGAAGACGTGTCGGTCAGCAGTGATAGGCTAAACCCAACGTGTGCTATGCACCAGTGCCTGGTCCTTCTAATGCATCCAAACAGCCACGATCTAATAAGATACCGTATTGTTTAAATGCTCTACAATAGAACTAAGCTGCGGTTGTCGTTAGGTAGTCTAGAATCCATTGTGTCGGACACTTCCATGACTGGAAGTGCAGTAGCTAAAGGGATCGTATTGAAAATGCAAACATTTAGTTTCGCTAAACCACTCAATTTTCGTCATGACCCGTTGGCCTACGCCATTCTATCCTGTGTGCAAACTGAAACTCCCACAATCCAGGGAACTCGTACTGTCAGAAATAAAAAAATATTCCTAAAAATTCAATAGGCCTAACCATGGATCATCTTGAAACTTACATTGGTAATGAAGGCCACCAAGTAAAACAATTCCTTACCTATCAATGACGGAACAGACCGTTGATTTGCTGTTTTTCAATTTAGTTTATTAAAGTTAAAAGTAACAAGGCAAAGAAAATACCAGTTGACACGGCACAGGAAACACAATTACAACAGACACCAGTCATTATTTGAAATAGCCTAAAGGTTAGACTTGACAGACAACGCAATTGGAAAAATTTGGCACGTTCTAGACCCGATGCAACATTGATTGTGATTGCCTTTCCTGCCTATTGACAGATGTTCGGTGGCAGGTTTTTTTTTTGGGCATAATTTAGAATAATGACGGAAATAACAACAAATGCGACCATCAAAACACTGAAAATCTGAAATCGACAGAAATGGTCACGCAGTAGCTGTTGTGTTCATTGTAGTTGTAGTCATCACGAAAGTCAAATAAATTTTTCGCTTTGTCACTACCGGTTGCGCGCTCCGTCGATGAAAATGTGAACTTCTTGCTCTCTTGCGGCAAAAATTCAAACTACCTACTTGCACTTCAAGCGGGCTTTTTAATAGATGTGCGTTAATAATCGCGAGACTCGCAAAAGCCAAAATGGATCGAATATAGGTAAAACATTATTCACGAATATTATTCGAAAGTTGAATATTCGCACAGCTCTAATCTTCATCTTCCCCATTTACTTGGATGGTCATTTCCGTACCTTGCTGTTTGCCCATAGGGCCTATACCCTTTCATTCTCCTCATTGGAGCATGGCCTCTACTTTCCTATTTACATTTACCTTTCTCATCAAGGTAAACCATTGGCAGCAGCTTAAATTCTTTTTGAAACCTTTTAGATTCTTTTCTCCCACTACCCCCCCTGTCAGGCCATTCCACTCCACCACCATTCTGGCCAAGAATGAGTTCCTACCTACTAGGGATGTCAAAAAGCGTGTATTTTTGTAAACGTTTACACCCTACTCAAAAAAGCGTGTACACGTTTACGTCTACAGGCGCTATATCTGTGTTTACTTTTAGTTTTTGATAGACATATATTCTACGAACATTACTAGTTTTCTGCATAATAATTGACCCCCACAAGCACCAAGTAATAAAGAGCCATTCCGGAGTCCCTATTGATTCGAATTTTATTGAGTAGGAGGCCTACGGAAGACAACACTACAAGTCGAGAAGACGTATAATTTACGAGTTACCGGATGGATGGGAAGGGGGGTGGGGAGAGCCCTGGTGAAAATTCTTGTCAAGATCTTGCAAGATCTTGACAAGAACTTGTATTAAGTAAGATCTTGCCAAGATCTTGCCAAGAACTTGTGTTAACTAAGATCTTGTCAAAATCTTGCCAAGATCTTGCATTGAAATAAGATCTTGTTTATTTCTTGCCAAGATCTTGCCAAGATTCTTGCCAAGAATATTCTTGGCAAGATCTTGGCAAGATTCTTAACAAGAATATTACTGGCAAGATCTTGGCAAGAACTTGGTTAGAAACAAGATATAAACAAGATCTTGTCAAAATCTGCCACCTGGTGTTAGCATCTTGAACCTCATCAGTCATCTAACAGTTACATCAAAGCCATGCAAGCCTGCATTTGTGCTGTCTCACTGTTTCAGTTTATTTAGAACTAGAGTAGACAGTTGATAATAGACCTGGTCTACATCGTAAGCAAAGGCCACATACACATTTAAATAGCTACAGATAGTTGCCATGTCTTGTACAGACCTCAGACTATGTGAGTATTTACAACCACTACTGTAGCCTAGGTAGTAGGTAGTAGGCTTAGATGACAGTTGGCTAAAAGTATTATGCCTTGCACTATAAGTCTAGAACTGTGTTTGCCCTAGCCTGCAGGCAAGCCTACTTGCTTTGTGTTCTTGTTCACAGGGCCTAGATTAACAAGCCACGGATAAACATCTAATAAGGTGGCAAAGTGTGTATCGAAATTGCATCAAGTAGGCGTACCGGTACCACATAAAGCATCATTCACAATCAGTTCTAAGTCGTAAGGCGCAAGGCCTAAGGCGTAATAATTTGTATTGCCGAGTATGTATTTCAATCAGAACGTTACCAACATGTCCCAAGTCGCAAGTCGTATGGTTTATGTCGTAACGAATTGCCCAAAATACAATTCTTACGACGGTTTCTTACGACGAGCCAATCACGAACAAGGAAACTCCACAGCTGACTGTACGCGCATGCGCAATACACAGGAGCAATGAAAAATGGTATGGTTGTTGTAAACGCCTAGCATTTCTTACGACTTACGCCTTGGACCTTGCGCCTTACGACTTAGAACTGATTGTGAATGATGCTTAAATAGACCAACCACAATCTTGCCAAGATCTTGACAAGTTCTTGTATAATCTTGGCAAGTTCTTGGCAAGATCTTGGCAAGAAAAATACAAGATCTTACAATACAATCTTGCCAAGATCTTGTCAAGATCTTGCCAAGATTTTTCACCAGGGAGTAGTCAGGCGGCTGACGTAGCGCTTGCTGCTTTGTGCACTGCCCGCGTGCCGCTTGCTGGCCAGTGGCCGCACGCACACTGCACAGAGGGATTGAAATGACGTGTTGAACTGTCGACTAGAGCCACTTGCTTTGTTCATTCATTGCCGACTACGATTTTCAATGACTCAACACACCGAGGTGAATAGGAGAAGGGGTTGAAATAGGAGACTATTTCGCCGCTCGCGCTTAAATTGAATCGCGAGAAAACATCGTTCCGCGGGTCGCACACAGGATAAAAATAGTAATTACATAAAAATGTTTACCGATCACGAAAAAACGGTACACGTGTACACGTTTACACGTACCATCCCTACTACCTACATCAGTTGCCCATGTTCCCCCTCTCATATTTCCACATATGTTCACCTCTGGCTACATAATTAGCCCTTATTAGATGACTATTCATCTCCCCCCATCCCTCCTGTGCTCTAGTCACTCTATCACTGATCAAGGCCTACATGTATTTTACCCAGTCTGTCCATCCTTTGCCGGTCCTCAAGCTTCTCACATCCTAGTTCCCTAACCATATCGGAGACGCTTTCATGAGTCCTTACTACCTGTCCATTTAGTCTAGACCATTTCCTACTTCCACGCATTCCCCTTTCAAAGTACCCTTCTTGCAGCTCTTTTCTGTAGGTCTATCACAAAAGTTCGATTTCGTATGGAAATAACAAAATCAACAAACTTGGAAAACATTTCAAAATTAAACAAAAACATTAGGGCACTTCTATACCTATTTTTTGCAACGTTTTCAAAAAAATACTCTAGGCCTACTAAACCTTTAACGTTGCTATTTTAAATATGAAGTAGGCCTAGGTAAATATGAACGATTCCGTATTATTGTCAAATTTGAAAAATAACTTTCAAAAAGGCATTACAAAGCATCACTGGTCAACATATTAATGTTTCAAAACGGCGCTTATTTTGGAAATGTGTGTGTGTGTGGAATGTGTGTGGAAATGTGTGTTGGAAATGTGAAAAGTTGAAAAACATGAACTATAAGTGGCGAGGAGTGACGCAGCCTATAGGCCTATACCGTGCTGAGATGTTGTACTCACTGCAAGTACCTTACAATAACATAATTAAAAATACAAAATAGAATCATCACGTTTCTGGTGTTACCTATAGCAACAAAAATACTTCAAACCGGCCTTTAACGTCACTATTTTAAACGAAAGTCATGTTGCGTTGAAAGTCCTTTATATTTAAAATAGCGACGTTTAAGATTTTGTAGGTTGAGTATTTTAGTGCAAAAGGTTGGTGCTACGTAAAAGCAAGATGTTAATGTCCAACATGGTAAACCAACAACAGTGAAATGTCCCGATTGTTTACGTGTTCAATCTGTGTTCATTTTTCCAAATTCCCGCCTACGCGGGTTGGCATTGTAAAGTTTCAACTATAATTGAGGTAATTTGTTCAATTACCAGTGGATTTTTGCTGGGAAAAGAAGGATAGCCGGGGTTTGGGGGGGGGGGGGGGGGTTGCGCGAAGCGCCGTGGCAAGGTTAGTACACAACTTGGGCATACAGCCTTGCAGGTGACACTAATGTTTTTCCTACTTTTTACACTTTTTTAAGGTAAGCGCCGTTTTGAAACGTTAATATGTCGACTAGTGATGCTTAGTAAAGTCTTTTAGAAAGTTATTTTTCAAATTTGACAATAATACGGAATTGTTCATAATTACCCCTAGGCCTACTTTAAACGCCAAAGGACTTTCGTTTAAAATAGCGACGTTAAAGGTTTTGAAGTTTTTTTGTTAATTTAACAGCAAAAAATCGTTGTTGAAAAGTTGGACCCCCCCCAGGTATAGAAGTGCCAACATTAGACCTACCTAGCGGTTACGATGAAAGGTTGAAATGCAAGCAGATGGAATTTAAATACACAACTAACCATCTAGGCCTAGGGCTTCAAGTCCAAGGTTAGGGTTAGGGGCCCCTCCAAAAAAATTGAATGCAAACATAACCAGGAAGCTTCCCATTGCTAGGCCTACGTCAAGTTGTAGAAGAGCTGTGGCCGGTACTTCTGTAGGCCTACTTGGCGGGTCCCAACTGTTACACTAACAGAAAGGATTTCGGGTGCGCTCTTTTCGAAAATATCCTAGAACTAGCGCGGCGCACTGTAGCCAGTGGAAAGTTCGGGCTAACCTAACGAAAGTAGTTTTGTTACGTAAAGGATTAGGCCTACAGGTGCGTATGTTTTCATTGAAAAAAAAATGTTGGACCCGCCAAGTACAGAAGTGCCCTGTGGCCTGTGTAGGGCAACCGCGTCTTGCGAAAGAGGTTTTAGTTTTGCGAATTGAATCAAATCTAAACAAAGGCTGTCATTGGGCTAGGCCCCTAGGCCTAGGCCTACCCTACCTCAAGGGTTGCTTTGAATTGAATGGTAAGACTAGGCCTACAAATCCTCTCGTCTCGATGTTGGGGCATTGCAATATTGGGCCGCTCTGGCCTAAATATTTGAAGGTTCAGGAGCACAGATAAGAACCCTTTCACAGTCCCTTTGCCCTAGGGTAGGCCTAGGCCTAGGCCTAGGCCCTAGCCTTGGATTCTACTTACCCGTGGGATCATCATTGTGGGCCACTAGGACAATTAAATCACTGCGGGCTGGTCTCTTTTCGCTAGGTTTATCTCCAAACTGTTCTTTAAATTGTTCCAGCGTCTGATCCAACTCGTCTTGGGTAACTAAATAACCACGGTCATGGCAAAGCTGAATGCAAACAAAGCAGTGAGCGAGCAACATAACCTATAAATGTTTTTGGCATAATATGCCTAGGCCCTTAGGCCTACGACATAAACCTAACTTGTAGAATTACATTACCTGCATAACAGTCTTTCTAATTCTCCACAGTTTGTACGTCTCCGCTTCATCATCCATTATAAATTGACAAAAACTTTTCACAATAAGACTTCAAAAAATTAATTCACACTGAGTCGATAAAAGAAGCTTACCTCATGGCAACTTCACAAGTTTGCATTTCACAGTATGCCCGACGGCTAGATAACAACGCAGTATGGCATAGACATGGGTAGTGTGGCGTATTTGAACAAGGTTTGTTTTTAAACATGTTTTAATTATTTATTATTGTAATCAAAACACTTAATGCAAAATTACATAACATTAGGCGATGTTGGATAAACTAATAATTATTTCAACTGTTGAAGAACACAATCTTAATGAACTCTACTAACTTTAAAACTAATACAATAAGCCTCTTTGAAATTCAACAAGTAAATATTTTTATAAGCCTCTTTGAAATTCAACAAGTAAATAAAATATACATGACAGTGACGTTAAAATTTGTTTCTTCTGATAATTGTTGTAAACAACCTAAAATCAACATTGGCAGACATTTTAGGCATGGACAGTTTAGCAAATAGGCAACTTGTTGATAAAAAACGGAATGTATATTATGGTTCAGACGCAATACGCGAGATGGATATAATTTGCTACTACTTCTCAGCATCTTGGTGTCCACCATGCCGTATGTTTCTGCCAAAACTTAAAGCAGTCTACATGGTAAGCTATAGGCATCGTAGCACAAATCACACACATAACAAAAACTTGAAGAAATACAGCCAAACCTTACATACTCAAAAGAAATGAGATCTAAAAAAGGGCCAAGCTCATCTGTTTCAGTTTCAGTTTATTTTCTGGCAAAGTAGCCAATTTACATTACATACAATAATATTTCACTTTCACACAATAATATTCATCACAGCATTTTACATTTTTTGACATTTCATAATTATAATAACCTACCTTAATAATTAATTAATAACATGTTTATTTCTTTTTACTAACATTTCTATAAAACCCGCTGTTGTACCCATTTAATACATTTGGATTTAAACAATCCTACACTTTTTACACTTTTAATTTCAATTGGAAGTATATCAAACTCTAATACACCAGAGATAAAAATAGAATTTTGCAATTTTTTTAATTACACCTGATTCAAAAAGAGTTTCCAACAACAGATCCCCTTGTATTAAAATTATGTATATTCTTCACAACAGTCATTTTTTAACAAAATAATTTGGCATATAATTATTTTTAATTTTATAAATGAAAACTAATACCAATACCATTATAGTCTCCTTACACTTAACCATTCCAAAATATTTAACATACTCTTTATTGGCATTAATCTCCCACATTTTATAATACACCTTATGGCTTTATTTTGTAGAATCTGCAATTTATCCAACTCATTTTTATTACTTTGATATAACACTGTAGTGCAATATTCAAAATGAGGCTTTATTATACTATCATATACCATATTTCTTGTCCAACTAGTAAGTTTACCTCCAATTCTTCTTAAATAACCAATTTTCATCCCATTTTTTTTAATTATATAATTTACATGTCATTTAAATTCTAGTTTGTCATCAATAATTATTCCCAAATATTTAAACTCTTTCAAAATTTCAATCTCCTCATTTAGGCCTACTACTTTTAGTTTATTTAAAATCTCTCCATCTCTCTTAACATTACATAACCCACCTCCTCTTATTAACATACCCTTTGATTTTGACACATTGAGTTTTAGTTTGTTCATTCCTAGCCACCTAGTCATCCGTGATAATTCTTCATTCATTAATCTTAACATTTCAATATTATCATTACCCATTATAGCCAATAGGCCCTACCATATCATCAGCATACATATTAATGAAAGCCACTTTACAACGATTTATCTACATCAATAATTAATCTACCCTTCCACATTTGCGCATTGATAATTCATAAACGTACAGTGTCCCGTAACAGCATCCTTGAAAAGCTTGGAAAAATAGAATTTGCAATTATTATTTTAAACGTAATAGTTCATCTAGCTAAGTTCTTTTTTTCTAATTAATTTAAACGTAATTTCATGCAAATTCTATTTTGCCAAGCTTTTCAAGGATGCTAATAATAATAATCAAACACACCATTAACTCATCTAGTCAATTGTCATAAACACAGGCGGCGCAATATGACCTAACCGGTTGAAGCGCCCTAGTTTCTCACGTCGTCGTTGTTACGGGACAATGTACGTTTATGAATTAAGAATGCGCAAATGTGGAAGGGTAGATGAGCTTGGCCCATTTTTAGATCTCATTTCTTTTGAGTGTGTAAGGTTTGGCTGTATTTCTAAAAGTTTTTGTTATGTGTGTGATCTCATTACTTTTTCAAGTTCCATTGCAAAATTATTTGTTAAAATATAATAATTTTATCAAAGTTGATTTAATTTCTATGGTATTACCAACTAACAATAGGATCTAAAATATTTTGTGGTCCAAAGACTTTTTTTTTGTAAACAATGTAGTCGATTTTGTCAAGTAACTATAATTACTTGTTGATTATATTCTTGTATAAGGCTTATATTGAAACCTTTATTTGGAAGCCTTCCAGCAAACTTTTTCATCTTTTTCTTTCAAAAGGAACTGTATCACTATTACCTTAATGCCCAAGTAAAATATGAACGTTGTAGCCCCACCCGTTTGGCCAGAACCGCTGGGCAATTGAAACTGACGAATTAGACAGTAGTAGCCAGTAGTTGGATGAGCGAAGCAAAGACTTCAATTTCACTGACCCCTCAAAAAATTTAGCTACAATGTTTGTTTTTTTGTATTTTTGTCTGTTTGTTAGCTAACTACCAGGCAAACGGCATACCCGATCTTGATGAAAATTGGAGGGGACCTTCAAAATCTCTGAACTTAGAGGTGTAGGGGTATTGTTTTTGGGTACAATCGAAGAAATATTTCTCATGAATATCGTACTTTTACGATTTTTTTTATTTTTAGTGCAATATTTTCGTGACATTTTGGCCGATTCTAACCAAACGGGTGGGGCTACAACGTTCATATTTTACATGGGCAATAAGGTTGGTGCTGTAGTACCTTTTGAAAGAAAAAGTTGAAAAGGTTATCCAGAATCTATAGAAATAAAGGTTTTAATATGAGTTTTTTTAAATGAATAACAATAATTAACAAGAACCGTAATAGAAACTTGACAACAATCACCTACAATGCGTTCATAAAACAATCTTCGGGCCTACAGATATTTGACATTCTAATTACCCTAGCAATTAGTACTTTATAAAAATTATTCTAATTCAACAAAAATGATTTTGCAATGGAACTTGAAGAAGTAAAGAGATCCCATGCATACTAATTAAAAAAAAAAAAATCATCCATCAACGCAACGGTACTTTAGCGTTTTCCTAGTAACTAACATCCTGAAAGTGATTTTGAGCATGTTTCAAGTCATTTTTTCACCAAGAAGGAATATTCGTACACCAACCAAATTTGGCATGTGTTGTCAGGTACCTAAATTCCCTCGATTTTGATACTTTTCAAGTTCACTCACGTTTCACGACGGCTGGGTGACACCTCGAAATCATCCAACTCTGCTTGCTGTATAAGGTGCCCGAGTGTGTAGCGCACCGCGGCTTGGCTGCGGCGCCCTAACGGGCACCTAGATAATGAGATTTGTTTAAACAAATAGAATAGGTCTACCCATGAACCCTGTCTCACTTTCCCTTTATAGGAGGCGAGGGCAAAACAGAAAAGACTGGGAGTCATATACGTGTCTCTTGACTACAATGAGAAGGATATGATGGAGCATTTTCTTGATGCACATGGGGATTGGCTTTCTCTAATGTTTGGTGATGAAACAATTGAGTAAGTTAATACTAGGGTGACCATATTTCAAAAAACTAAAAACCGGGCACCTCAACACTATTGTTACCATGGAGGCGATTTTGTGTGGTATTTCTGTCCTCCATAGCTTTGAGAGCAATCTGAGCAAGTAATAATTGACAAGGAAACTTATTTTTAAACTGTTGTTCTGAAATGGTTGTTTTTTTTGTTGTTGTTTGTTTTGTTGTTGTTGTTTTTTTTTGTTATTTTTCTCAATGATTGATAGTTTATTTAATTGGATGAGCGTAGCGAGCGAAGCGAAGATTCCATTTCACTACACTGAAGAAAAAAATCCGGAATGTTTTTTTTTCTTTCTTTCTTTTATCTTCTTTTTCTGTATTTTTGTGTGTTTGTTAACACGATTCCGGCTAAACCGATACTCCAATTGCGATGAAATTTTCTGGAGCCCTTCGAAATCTCTGAACTTAGAACTGCCACGTTTTTGAGCGCAATCTGTAAATGAATAGGATAATTTCTCATAAAAATCGCAATTTTATGATTTTTTCCTATTTTAAAAAAAAAATCTTCGACTTATACCATCTACATGCTTTATCCGATTGTAATGATTTTTTCACAGAACCTTTATTTTATGAATTAATATATTCGTGTGAAATTTGAGCGGAATCGAAAAATTATTTCTCATGATAATCGCAATTTTACTATTTTTTTTTAATTTTTAAAATTTTTCCGACTTATAACACCGACATGCTTTATCCGATTGTAATTATTTTTTCACAGTACCCCCCCTACCTTAATTTTATGAATTTTTATTATATTCGTGTGAAATTTGAGCGTTATCGAAAAATTATTTCTCATGATTATCGCAATGTAACGCCTTTTTTGTTTTTAAAAAATTATGCTCATCCAATAACGCGCCTGAAAAAAGCATTTGCGAAGCTTCCTAGTTAATTTAAAATTCTTCTCATCCACATTTTTTAAACACATAGTATAGCCTACACTACTTAATTGATGATGACAAAAAATGTTTATTTGGTATAGCAGAGACCAGTTTTCACAATATATTTTAATGTGGTGTTGACAAGTAATGTGATCTCACCTCTGCATTGGGACGATGGAATGAACTAAGAAGGGTGTGAGTCATGTTCCAGGAAACAAAAGTAGGCCAAATGATGTTGAAAACTTCAAAGTGACGCGTCCTATTACTAAATACATATTTTTTATTTGGAAATCCGAATAATGACGGTAAAATTAATAAAACTGTCTTATGAGGGAACACTGGAACAATTACCCATCCCGGGTGGTGTCTCTCGGGACACCGGGACAGGTACCTGAAAACCAGGACAGTCCTGGGAAAACCAGGACGTCTGGTTACCTACCCTAGTTAATAAGTAACAATGAGATGAAATGCAAACTCTCGTAAGTAAGTAAGGCCTATCTCTATAGCTCCCTCCAACTCCTTCATCCAATCAGCTGTCCTGTCCTCATCTCCCCCATATGACATATATATATAGGGCCTAATTTGAATAACTGAAGGAAGCCCATTCCAATCAACAACCGTTTTGCCCGTCGTGCAAAGTAACAATGAATTATTTTACTGAATAGGATAGACGTTAAATAAATAAATAAAATAAATAAATTGACCAGCAATTAATTTTTTTGTTTAATACAGGCCCTACACTACATAGGCTACATAGATAAGGCCCATTTAGCATTTCATTTACATTCATGTGGGAGCCAAGCTATGATCAGTGATGCTAACAATTTCCTTCCAGTACCACATACTGATAATGGTTGCTTATAAACAGTAATTAATAAACCTAGGTATCGCACGTTATGGGAAAACACCAAAATACCATACTGATTAAAAAACATTGGATCAAACATTTATTAGACGAGGGAGCGGACAAAACAAACAGCACTTATTCTGTCCTTGTGATTGTGAGCGAGTAACTATGTACGCCAAAAATCAGCCGAATCGCTGACCCTATTATTGCACTGAAATTTTAAACAAACATCTGGTACGAGTTTAGTTTACTGAGAACTAACAAAATCAGCAAAAAACGTTGCGATTTAAACCTACAAGAAATAATCGATTGAAAAATAGTCTGTAAATGTGTTAAGATTCAATTTAACGATAATATTTTTGTTCTTCAAGAAGCTATTTTTATCAAATCATGTTTCGCTCGTAAATAGCATTTCGCTGGGAGATTGAATAAACTTTGTAATCTTTAAACACATTTCATACTGGCTATGTTTTCCATAGTAACCTACTGTATATGCATTTCAAAAAATGTTCTACCATTTTTTAATACAACCCAGGAAAAAATATACACACGGGTCTATTAACATTTCAGGTATAGGCCTTAAGGCGCCGTTTCCAACTAGACTAGGAAAACGCCAAAGTCGTTGTTAGACGAGTGAGCGAGTCATGTATTGAGTAGGCCTACCCAGGAATATTTGCATTAAAGTTGATTGATATACGTATAAATGATAGGGTTTTGACTTTTTTGAGTTTAGTATGGTAAGGGAGCGTCAACTGTAAGGCCATAATGCGCTACTCTAGCATATGACCCATGCTGTCTAGATCCAGCTGCTAAGGTATGAGATACGTCTTTCTTTACTTTAAAAATAAAGTAAAGACGTATCTCATTAATCATACATTCTACACCCTTGAGGAATTCCTTGACTCTTAACATATTACAAATTTAATAGCCTAATGTTTGTGATCTATGCTACATATACAAACCTGGGTAAGTTACTTTTGAAAAGTAATGAAATTACATTACTCATTACTTCAGCCAAAATGTAACTAAATTACTATTTAGTTACTTTTCCAAGAAAGTAATGAAATTACGTTACTTTTTATGAAAAAAAGTAGTGAAATTACTTTCAAAAATTACTTTTTAATTTAAAATGTATCTGACGTGCTGACGAGTATGACGCAAGTGCTTTGTCTGCCGATGGCGGGTCTCAGACAGGGTGTTATCCACGCCCACACTTTAAAACCAGCGGAGGCCTATCACAGAGATATTGTAGATATCGACGTATAGAAAATTATTGATTACGCGGGTGACATCTATCGGCGAAATGTTGTAACTACACAACAAGTGTAACAATTCGACTATCGATTTATTTGACACAGACTTGAATGTTTGATGTCAAGTAGATAATTACGTCATCAACGGCGCTTGTCATAGGCGGAAGTACCAAAAGTAAACATGGCTAGGTTCTGAAATAAAAACTCGGGACTCGAAATCTCTCGATCAGACCTACGAAATATCGGAAATGCTGCATGCACATGCACATTGTTCAAGCGGGCGATACGTAGAAAGGTAGCAGGCGCACTGGCACAGTGACTGATATTTGATACACAAAGGCGCGGGCCGCGCGGCAAAAGTAACGCGTTACTAACGCCAAATTACAATGATAAAAGTAGTGAATTACTCTTCCGTTACATTGAGAAAATTGTAATTAAATTACTGGCTCGTTACTGAAAAAAGTAATTTCGTTACAGTAACGTGTTACTTCCGTTACGTTACTACCCAGGTCTGTACATATTATTTATTATAACTGCACAAAGCATGTTTATTATAAGATTGTTGTGAATTGTGCTACTTATTAAGACTTCAAATGCACACAAACAGTACCTGCTAAAGATCCTCTTACATTATACATACCACTTATACCCTTGCACAATACCGTTACTATGTATAACTAAAACTTCGTAATACTTATTAAACATATTCTCTTCATCCACTAAGCACACGCACTTGTTAATGTATACACACACTTTTGTCACCTGCCTCTGCTATGTACTAATTTGTAACCTGCTTAAACATATTATTTTTAGTCACCTTCTTACTTTCTAATTATTTTCTAATTATGTACACATTCGTATAACTAATATTATTATCATGTACATAGTAGCCCCTAGTTATTATTAAGGATTATTCATTCCCCCTCTCCCAAGACGGGTTATATCTATGCAATGTATTGATCGAGTGAATAAAATATGAAATATGAAATAGATAGGGGGATAAAGGGCATGTTACCGGGTATTCAACACATGGCTTACTCACTCGTCTAACAACGACTTTGGCGTTTTCCTAGGTTATTGGTTTACACTTAAATACAGCATTGCTGCTGGCTATTTTACATTGAGGTATAGTTCATCCGCTACCGTAACAGAAAACAAATTTTGTTTTCCTCAAAGAGACAAAAGACCAGATTTATTCTCACCTCTTGACAAGATCATCTTTCTCTGGTTCACTGGGAAATAGTCTCAAGAGATCCCCAGTGATTGACATGTCTATTATAATGAATCGTAAACCAGTCGCCAAACCACATAATTTGGTGTCCATATTATGCTTCATTGGTTTGTCAAAGAGGCAAACAAAGAAACTACAGCCGGGAAACACTGATGACTGTCAGCCAAGACTGAATCTCAATTTACAACCCTTGTAATTGGCTATAACAAGTAGCTTAGAAGTTCTTGCTGAGCGAATCTGCCGAAATTCATATACTACTGTGCATGGACGATCTATATGCTAAAATAAATTTAAAAACATATAAAAACATAAAATATAATAACTAGGAAAACGCTCCTGCCGAGTCCTGCCGCGTTGATGGATGAGCGTTTTTGTAAGTTTTTAGTTTGTGTGGGACCACTTTTCCTTTGCAAGTGCTTTGTGAATGCATTGCAGGTGATTGTTGTCAAGTTTTATTGTTACCTGTTAATTGTTATTATAAACCTCAAAAATACCATATTAAAACCTTTATCCCATGGATTCAAGCAAACTTTTTCAAATTTTTCTTTCAGAAAGCAATACATCACCATTACCTTAATGTCCATGTAAAATATGAACGTTGTAGCCCCACCCGTCTGGTCAGAATCGGCCCTAATGTCACAAAAATATCGCACTAAAAATAAAAAAAAATCGTAAAAGTACGATATTCATGAGAAATATTTCGTTGATTGTAGCCATATACGTGGCAGTTCTAAGTTCAGAGATTTCGAAGGTCTCCAAAAAATTTCATCGCAATTGGAGTATCGGTTTAGCCGGAATCGTGTTAACAAACACACAAAAATACAAACAGAAAAAACAAGAAAAACGAAAAAAAATCGTAAAATTGCGATTTTCATGAGAAATAATTTTTCAATTGCGCTCAAAAAAGTGGCAGTTCTAAGTTCAGAGATTTCTAAGGTCTCCTGAAAATTTTATCGCAATTGGAGTATCGGTTTAGCCGGAATCGTGTTAACAAACACACAAAAATACAAAAAAAAAAATCGTAAAATTGCGATTTTCAAGAGAAATAATTTTTTATTGATTTTTCGTACGGTGCAGTTCTAAGTTCAGAGATTTGGAAGGTCTCCATAAAATTGCATCGCAATCAAAGTATTGGTTTAGCCGGAATCGTGTTCACAGACACACAAAAATACAAAAAAAAGAAAGGAAAAAAAAAACATTCCGGATTTTTTTCTCCAGTGTAGTGAAATGGAATCTTCGCTTCGCTCGCTACGCTCATCCAAAAACAGTAGGTACAACATAAACATTTAAGTAATCATACAATAGGTTAACCAAATGGAGCTGATAAATAGCAGAATAGGAAGAAGTAGGAAGAAAATCAGCCATTTTCCCCTGGAAAAGAAAGTATTTTTTATGTTTTATTTATTTTTTGTGCCCCTAAGTCTGCTAAACTGTGAAATTTAAGCCTCGTTTTAATGTGTCCGTTTATCCGCGACGCGACGGAACTAACAATTAATTGCCAATCACAACGAGGAATGAACCTGTCGCGCCATGGGATCCGTCACGCGATCGTCATTAAACATTGTTTAATGTCTTCGCTACGCGTCTGATGGACACATGATAACAAGGCTTTACATACAAAATGCATCTACAATGCTAAATGCTAATGTGCATAAGTGATCAATGGTTTCATCTCACAGATATCTCCTTGTGAGCGCTCCTTTAGCCGTTGGATAAAACAGGGAAACACATTTGCAAACTTCAATAAAACGAAGAGACTTAATAATAATTTACAGGTATTTGTTGTTTTTGTTTTAGCTGGTAATTTAAGTTTATTTAAGTTAGAATGAAAGTCGGTGAATACCAAAAAGTAGAAATAATATTGTTTTTATTATTAATATTGTTAATTTAGCATTTGGGAGGTTTGTTTTGTTTATTTCCATTTTGTGGTATTGTTTGGGGTTAAGGCTCTTTTACAATCACTTAACAACACGTTAAAATATAACGTAAGCAAGTTGAAACCCTTGGAAACAGTGGTGTAGTTTACATTCACTTAACAATTAAGTAATGCAACCATAGGCGTGCTGGAACTCCGTATGCTAGATCTACGCTGAGCTAGTGTGATAAGAGTTGAGTTATGTTGGGAAAACAACATTGAGCGGGGTTGAGCCATCTGCATTCTTTTGTTGGAGTCACTATAGTGATGCTCTTTATTATGACATATTCTAAAGAATATGATTTGTGAGATATCAAATGCTATACTACATGTTGTTGCCTATCTTTTCAGACAATTACAACAAAAGTATGGAATCACCGGAATACCAGTGCTGGTTGTTGTTAGGAATGACGGATCATTGATCACCAAGGATGGGAAGAAGGAGATTGACAAAGAAGGTGCTAATGTTCTCCTTACTTGGCAGTAACACGTGTATTTAGCAATATAAACCCATACATGGACATTGAGTTAATTTGATCACAAAATGTTTCATTAACAATTAATAGAAAGAACAAAAGTATATTATATTCAATATTGTATGTATAACGATAGTGCAATAATTATTCTGCAGGTTGCCCAAGGCATAAATGTCAAAATGTGCATTAGTTCTGTGTTCATCATGGCTGCTACGTTACCAATACTTCTCCAAACTTGACACCAATTTCTGTAATGGAGAGGTTTACTATATTATTTGTAATAT
Organism: Sweltsa coloradensis; assembly: GCA_024449915.1. NCBI lineage: Eukaryota > Metazoa > Arthropoda > Insecta > Plecoptera > Chloroperlidae > Sweltsa > Sweltsa coloradensis. The sequence goes on from JAMZAV010000711.1 coordinate 345,103, forward strand.
GGTCTATAATATTTAGTAATCCTGAGCAAATTAAGTAGGCTACATTTAAGTTAGCTTCTAAATAAATAATATCTAATATGATTTTGAACTTACACTGGGGTCAGTTTGAGGCCCATGCCTCTCGACAGGCTGACCATTTTTATCAATGATGAACTTGGTAAAATTCCATTTAATGAAGCTAAAACAAAAAACAAGTCACAAAATTACAATTAGAACCTACTATATTATTATATACAAAACATTAAAAAATGCATGACAATTTTAGTTTTAGTGCATCCCTCCCAACGTCAAGTTTTATATGGTGGGTATCAAAAGCCATCTGGGACATTACCGGCTTTCTTGGTCCTCCTGTCCTGGTGTTCTGAACACATTTTGCGGGACGCCCGAATGTCCCGAAAATACTAATTATCCTGAAAGGTGGGTATGGGCAGTATGGGCATATTAAAAAGTATGTAGGCCAGCAAAGCAATTTATTTTATTTATTATTTATTTTCCCACTTAGGCTAAGGCTAAGTAGGAAAGTTGGCAGAAAAGGGCAGTATGCCCCAAGCACAAGGTGTCTACCAACCTCTACACAACAAATGCAAGCAAAAATGAATTAAAGTCAAGAATGAACACTGAGAACTTGAAAAAACTTGAACATGAATTTTTATTGTGTAGGCCTAGGCCTACTGGTAATTAATAACTTCATATTTCATTTGATTATATATGTAATTTTTTACCCATTCTATTTTTTTAAACCCCGTTTGGCTTTCCCATCCATTTTTATATTTCAAATTTTAAATTAGATTAGGCCTACACCAGTTGGCACTACCAAGAGATTAGCCAAGGTCATGTAAATTTCACGGTTAACATTAGCCTAACATTTTTAAACTTATAACAGTTGACTTTTATAGCAATTGCTTATACCTACTCGCAACCCTTGAAAATCCCACTCGCACGCTCGCATTTTGCGAGTGACAATTTGGCTCTTGCGAGTAACTTTTATGGACGTGCTTCAAAGTATCGTTTTTGCGAGAATTTGAATCGAGCGCCCGGATCTAGTTACTGAATGGCGCCGCTAGATGTGGGCTTCTGTACGATCATGCAGGCAACTGCAAGTCTGCTTGGTGATTCCCGTGAGTCGTAGGAGCCGCGGAGTGTGTGTTGAGCGTGACGAAGCTATTGTGATTGCGTGTGTTCGCCGCTCGTGCGTAGGCCTACGGTTTTCGTCGTGTTCGTGTAGGAAATAGGAATAATGTCAAAGCAAACTAAGTTAACATTTTTTGTAAAAAGGCGCAAGGATGAAAGTACTGATCAGATCAGCCCGTCTACCAGTGTCGCCAGTTGTTCAACTGAATTACTAACCTCAAACGTGCTTTCGCGTAAACCTAGTTCGACCGAATCGATCGATGTAAATTTGAACAGTTTAACAGTGATTAATATTCAAAACGAAGAAACTCGACAATCTACACCACCTGAAACAACAGCACCGCCTATTTCAAAAAGTGAACGAAAGTCTGGTAAAAAGGGCAGGCTTTTGCCTCAGTGGTGTACATTATTTCAGTGGCTCAAACAAGACGAGACTGGTGTTGCGTTTTGTTCAGTTTGCCGCAAACAATATCCCACCAATTTGGTTGACAAGTGGGTGAGTGGTAACATGAGACGTCGCGGAAACTTGAGTCGAGTAAACAGCCAGACACATTATTGTAAGACGCGATCGCGAACATAAGTCATTGGGCATTTTGTTGATGCGGCGCATATGATTTGTACCATCAGTGTTCTTATCTTATCTTATCTGCAAGTGGTTTACGAGTTTTCACGGTATAAATACTGAAGTTTTTCAGTACTGAATTAAGCCCGCTATGTTATCCTAAAACGCACCAAACGCTCTTTAATAAAACCTGACCTCAAAATTTTTCGCCTGCGCCGCTATTGTTGGGGGGCTCCGCCCCCCAAACCCGGCCCCCTTGCCTTCCCGACGAAAGTACCTTCCCGCTAGGAGCGAGTACTAAAAGACGAGTGCGAGTTGATTTGTTACACAATTTTCAAGGGTTGCCTACTCGTTTTTCTTTTGACATTCAATTTTAATTAGTACTGTACCTATTTTAATTTCATTTGTACTTGTTAGCTTTTTAGCAAGGATTGGTTCAATATGTCATTCTCTCATTACTGTATTGTATTTCTAAGGTTAAGGTCAAAGCTATTGTAAAAAAGTCAGCTTTCCAAATCAACTAAATAATAATAATGAGAGCAGTAGTTTTGATCATCTCTGAAGACTATTAGGGAGCAAAGTTCCCATATCTATAAGCATCATTTTCCTGTTAGTCCGTCTATGCATGTCACGTCTCACAATGAAAACCTAACAAGACGTCCAATTAAAACGCATTTCTTTGTTGGCATTGCTCTTCAATATGAATGATACAGAATGTTCTTGGTATCGCGGGGGGTAATGGGACAAGAGAGTGGCTAGCCCCCAGAAAGTTTGAAAATTCATATGCTTGGCACCTCTATCATTAATGAATGCTGGAACAAGCAAGGAAAATTGTTACGGAATAAACCTTGTTTTAACCCGGCGCCCCCACCAAAAGACATCGATGCAAAGTGAGTTCTTAACTAAGTACCAGTATCCTTTCGCCTGGTATATTACTATGCTGCTTCATTAAAAGCTTTACCAGTCGCGATAATGGATGAACGTTTTTGATCAGGGTTCCTGATTTTTTTGATTTTTATTAAAAAAATCAAAAATCATGATTTTTTTTATTTAAATCGGATTTTTTTTATTTAAATCGATTTTTTTGATTTTTTTAAAATTTTATGTAAATCGGACTATTATTTATTCAAATTGAAATTCTAGACTGGTGTAGGCCTATTAGGGGCCTATAGGCCTACAATTTTATATGCACAAAACCCTTCACTCTTGGTTTAATTTTAGGCTGTTTAGGCCAACCAGGTATGGGTCTAGGCCTACTACGTAAGAAACATGAAATAAAAAGTTTTAGGGAGGGGTGGGTTTAAACATAGCTAGCTGCTAGGGATGGGCAAATGCGTGTACTTTCCTAAACGTGCACACTCTTGGCTGTCAGCGCGTGTACACGTGTACACGTACACATTGTTATGTTTGCCACTTGCTAAAAAAAATTGATTTACAGTACGCGATCTATTTTATTGGTGTAGCGCCTATTCACGCGTCGCGGTAAGTACGTCTCTGCGCAGGTCCCGAGTTCCGTGTGATGATGCAAGACGCGACGCGTCAGTCCGACCTACACGGAGAGCTGTAGAGATAGCACTTTGTCTCACTATACGCCTTATGCGCAGTGCGCCTGCGCCGTGTCAGTCGGGAAGACAGAGCTATCAAGACAGGCTCGCTCCTCTCTCGTGAGGCAAGGCCGGCCCGCCCGGCCGGCGGCTGGCCGCACACAGCATAGGGACACGCACACACGTTTATTATTTTCGCAAAAACAGTAAACGTGTAATCGCATTAAAACGTGTACACGTTTACACGTGTACACTATCCCATCCCTACTAGCTGCTAGGGCATATTATCTGTCAATTTGGTGAAAATTAATATTTAATTATTAATCACATCATAGGTTAGGTATTACCTTTGGAGGTTACAGATGAGATAGGTAACAATTAAATCGATACGACTAGTACTGCATTTGCATAGGTAATGATTTATTGAAAATTGAAATAGAAAATGCGGCCAGAGGCCTACATTCACAAATCACAAGACAAACTGGCTCGTCACGAAAGTGTCTAGGCCTAGGAACTAATTGTTATTTAGGCCTACTAGTATTTAATTAGTAATTAGGATTAGCATTACTGATTGTCATTTAGTACTTTGTATAAAAACACCAGCTTACCTGCCTTTTCTACACCAAGCCTGTTACGCAAACGGGAGTGGACAAGATTGAATGCACGAGAATGCCCTCTCAACCCCAGCTGAAGAAGCTGTAGCAGTTAGTAATTGCTGCAAAATGCAGTATTCTCTTTCACCTATTAGGTCTCCTATGCCTATCTCATTGGACTTCATGCGCTTGAAAAGAGTCCACCACGTGAGTGGGGCCATGCTTGTCATTATTCCCTTATCAAAAATTGAGCGTTAGTTCTATCACAATTATTGTATATGACTGTGCCCTAGTGTGTTAGGACCTAGGAATGAAGTTTTAAAAGCCTATACCAGGTCTAGAAGACCTGTGAAATCATTGATCACTGCCTCAGAGTCATTTGGATCATTTTTGTAATATTTGATTTAAATCAATGATTTAAATCATTTGATTTAAATCAATTTTACCCTGTTTTTTATTGACTTTTTCTATCTTTGTTATCCTTTTGTTGCTATCCTATGTTTTGTACAATGTCTGCCAGAAACAAAGCAAGGCGACTGACTGCGAGCCAGTAACAGACTAAGAACCGACGCACACTCGTCGTACCAGCCGCAGAAAGGTGCGGGCCGCGAGGTCATATAGTTTTTTCATGCCCTAAAGGTGACATAGGAGAAATATTTATTTGATTGTACCCAAAAAAGAAACATACCCGTTAAGTTTCATCTGGATCGGAACGGAATAGCATTTTACGCAATGGAGAGCCAAAAATCTCGGAAAAATGGTGCCATACTAAGAATGTTAAAAAATTGTAAAAGTACGGTACGATATTCATAAGAATTATTTGTTTGGTTGTACCCAAGGTCTAAGTTCAGAGACTTCAAATGCCCTCCAGAGATGCGATACAGAGTAAGCTTGCTCACATGGTGATCATAGTAATCTGGAATACCATACAAAAATGCAAAAACTTGCAAAAAAGGGGCCAAGCCGAAAACGAGGAAGATACAAGTGGCTCAACTGCATAAAGTGGTGAGATCTAGAAGTGTGGCCAAGCCCATTATTTTGTTTAAAATAATAAATATATTTTTTAATTATATAATAAATTAATAATATATCAATATCCATATTATTATCTAACTATAATTATGAAATAAATATATTAACAAAAATAACATAAACTTTAAATAAATTTATTGAAACATTGACATGTGGAAATATCAAAATTAACAGACGCCATTCAAAATTAAAAGCTTGGTCGATGAATTTTTAACTTGGTTGTCGTTACTGACTAACCAAAACATAACCAATCCAAATCCATCGACCAAGCTTTTAATTTTGAATGGCGTCTGTTAATTTTGATATTTCCACATGCAAATGTTTCAATAAATTTATTTAAAGTTTATGTTATTTTTGTTAATATATTTATTTCATAATTATAGTTAGATAATAATATGGATATTGATATATAATTTATTTATTATATAATTAAAAAATATATTTATTATTTTAAACAAAATAATGGGCTTGGCCACACTTCTAGATCTCACCACTTTATGCAGTTGAGCCACTTGTATCTTCCTCGTTTTCGGCTTGGCCCCTTTTTTGCAAGTTTTTGCATTTTTGTATGGTATATATCAATTTTTTTTTAGAACGTACATGGCATGGATGTTAGCATCCAAGTAGAGAAAATTACTTTATTTACAATGATTCAAAATAAAATCTCACTCATTGATAATTAAAAGGTTTGAGCATCGCAGTTATAAATAAAATAATTTGTTTTTTTTGCATTATCTAAGCTTCCGGTCATCTAATCTTATTACCGTTTGTCAAGCACATGGCCACTGAGATGACTGACATCGGTGCAAATTTTGGCTTCTCTAACATTATCCATTGAGGGCCCACAAACTGATACATAATTCGCCAGCCAGCCAGCCAGCCCAAGAAGAAAGTTATTTCGAACGATCTTGACGTCTCAATAACTTCTAGACGCATCATCAGATCGGGATGAAACTTGAAATGGGTCATCTCATAGTAAAAGCCAATCGATTGAAGCAAGTTGCAGGTTTTTATCTCAAATGGTTTCGCGTCGGCGACACCGTGTTAAGTGCTAATGTAGGCGTGCGGTAATAGGCGCTAGTGGAAGCGGAGCCGCGCGTGGCTTGGCCCGGTGCGCTTCCGCGCACCTTGATTACGTGCATATAGCATCATTTTATAGGGTTTTGTTTTTGAAGCATCTATTTCTTGGCCACCTTCAAAACCTTGCGTAGGCCTATGAACGTTTTTCATATTTTAAATTAAAAATTTGGTCATCAAGGTTGAATAAATATCAACTGAATAATAATGTGTATAAACAAATTATAGATACTATTAGGGAAAATAAAATAAAATAGGACTGGAAAACTTTAGTTTTAAGTAAAAAAAAAAAATAGAAATAGAGCTTTGTAGGCCTAGCATCTTTTCACAAAACACTATTTTCACGTAACTCCAGGGATTACTGATTAGCCTACCAAGTACCACTAGGACACAAACAAACAAAAATATGTTTTTTAAATGGGCAATTAAATGGCACATACTTTTGGAAGCTTTTGGGTCGTCTCCCCTATGTTAGTTTGGGTACTCCACTCTTAAACTCATAATATTCTTATTCCAAATGCTGTTTTAAATGCATATTTTTGAAAAAGGATTTGAATGGAAATGAACATGATACATCCTCAAAGAAACTAGTCCATTGTACGCGGTACATCCCATATTGTGTTTTAAATATGAGGATGCATCAAAATCAAAAGCTTTATAACCTACATCATCTTATCATTTGCTACAATTTATTTTTTGGGACTGCAAAAAAAAACATTAGGGCTGTACGTAAATTTTAAAAGAAGGTGAAGGTGCAATGGGTTTGCTCATCCCTAAGTAAACTACCTAATATACTGATGTTAAAATTTGTAACAAATCTCTCTTCACTCAATGACTATGAGGAATTTCAAGTTGGACCGAAAAAGTTTTTAAATGTAGTTTTAGTGGTTCGTAGTTTTCTATTGTGGCCTCCCTACTCCATTTCAGGTAACTTTTTGGTACCTAGGTACACTTTCTCTTTAGGTACCGGTAATCACTCTCATCTCACGCATTAACTATTAAGTACCTACCGGTGTGAAAATAAAAGCATTTAGGCCTAAGCATACACTATACAGTACTGTTACCTATAGTATTGTAGGACCTAAATAGGAATGAACATCAAATAATAAAATGTAGAACTTACCTTCCCAAAGTTCCACCCTGTTTGTGCTTGAGATAATTCCACAACGGGTGGGCACTATCGCCATTAACGTTGATTTTTTCGAATAAGTCAAAATTCACATTACGGCTTGCAGCAAAGCAGACGATTTCCTCTGAATTGCCTGGTTCTTGGCCATTAAATTGATTGCAAGGAAAACCAAGGATGCGGAGTCCTTTACTCTCTCCATACTTCTCATACAACTCGTTTAACTCCTTGTAGTTAGTAGGAGTGAGACCACACTGGGATGCTACATTGACAATTATCAGCACATGGCCCCTAAAAACATAACAAATTAAATTAAAAAACTAACTACGGCTATTGAACACATATAAGACAGGCAATATTATACTGGACTGTCTAAAAAGTACAGTTGCCATGAGAAGTACCACGGTTATCAAAGTATGTACGTACTCATAAGTAACAAACTTTGTAGAAAAATACACAAAAAGTATTTACGTACTTCCTTAATGCCCAAGGCTTAAATAGTTGTAGGGGTAGGCCTACCTACTTACGTAAATTTAACATTTTAAGTACGTAAAACATGGTGAAGATATTTTAGGAAATGGTACAAATACAAATTTAAAATTAAAATATCATGGTTTTAACTGTACATTTAGAATTGGTTTAGCAAATTGTATTTTGTATCCTAATGTTTAACCTAGTAAACCTTCAGTCTATTGACTGAATAAATATTGTCAGTCTGTTTTAATTAAGGATTTGTTGTGGGGTTCAAACTTCAAAGCCTCTCCCTGGTAATTTTTAGTGGCTGTTGCAAAGGTCTAAAAAGTCACTAAAAGTCACACGAACATGACATAGTTTCACATCACGAATTCAACAATCTTCCTTTAATTCATTTCATTTTTTTAGAAAAAAAAAAAAATTAAATATAAATGAAAATTAAGATACCAATGGCAATAACAAATGTTTAAATAGTTGCATGCCATTACAATTATTCCCTAGGCCTACCAGTATCACGCAAAATAAATTAATAATAAAGTTTATGGTGTGTTCTTCTGTGAAGGCAAGTAAGTTGGAGGCAAGTTGGAGGCCTAAGAATTAATTATTGTTTGTAATATTTTTCTGAATCAGCAGACATCACATAATGCATTGGCAACGGTGTTGCTACAAGTGGTGGAGCCTATGCTGACACAGCCACACAAATGAAGATTTCAATTTTCAAACTGTCACATTAGATTTGTTATTTGTCTGGAACCGTTTGGAACTGGAACTGCCTAAACATGAAAATGGTCGTTCTTCTGTAAAAATACATGTGTTTGGATGGCATTCATCACTCTCCAGACACCTGTTTTAGAACAGGCCGAACATGTTCAAACAGTTCGGACAAGAAAGGAAAAGTAGATAAAAGAGAGGGGATGTAAACTGTAATGTACAGCAGGAATTTTAGTTACCATATCAAATTAAAGTTATGAGAAAGTTTGTTGGTCTAACTCAATGTATACTAAAGACTCACTTTCCTGTTATTTTGGTAGGCCTACCAATTAAATCATGATCAGCCATAAATTTTGAGAAAAATAGTTTTCAATTTGTTTAACTGTTAGGGGGCTTTGCGACGACGCTTCCGATCTACTACACGACCAACAAGTCAAAGATCAAGTGCCCCCTGGATACGGAACAGAAGCCCGTAACCAAAAGTCGCCGCACCACGCCACGCTATCCATCATGGCTCCATCCGATTCTCACCAAGTGCAAAACGGCCCTTATCAGGACCACAAACCAATAATAATATACTGGAACGCAGGAGGCGTCTCCAAAAAACTGGATGAGATCTACAGCATTATCTACGAACAAAATGCTGATGTATTCTGCATCTAAGAGGCTGGCAAAATGGCAGAGAAAACAGACAAAAATCTAAGTGACCTAAAAACTCCCAACTACGCCATCCACATTGTGGAGAAGAGCGGAACGATCTCTTCAGGCTTGATTGTTGGAGTGAGGTCAACCCTGGTCTCAGCCTTCACAGTCACACATAAAATGGAGCTTAGTGGCGACAAGATTGGAATCGCTTCTCTGGACGTCTGGAAGGGGCAAACTAAGTATACCATTCACATGCTGTGCAACCCTCCACACAACATACCAGCTGCCCTCGAAACCATCAACGTGTCGAGAAATACAATCATCGTTTGCGATTTCAATGCTCCGCACAAGGACTGGGACTACGAGTCAACCACTCCAGTTGGACAAACAGTAGCAGAATTGGTCTACTCGAACGCACTCTTCCTACTCGAGGACCCAGACAAGGACAACAGGGTCACTTTCCTATCGAACTCCGGATACACTTCCCGACCAGATCTTGCCATGGCCCACTCATCAATTGCGGATGAACTGATACAAGAAAATCTCGATTGCCCCTCAGGTCTGGGTCATAAGGTGATCAAAATCTGCGCCATCAAGAGCAACATCAAAAATGAGCAATATCCGTACCTGAGGTGGAACTTTCAAACGGCCAAATGAAATGACTTCACAAAAACCATGGAAAATGTGGCCACCACCACCCAACTCTCGGGCAACCCACATCGAGATACAAAACTGTTAAGGAAAAAATACTGGAAGCTGCACGCAAACACATTCCCAGAGCCTCCCGCAAAAACTACAAACCCTTTTGGAGCAGAAGGCTTGAAAATCTGAGGATAAAGCACAACAAAAGTGGACAAGATGCAGAACAGCAAAAGACCCCAACCAGCAAAGAAAAGCTTCTTGAAGCTCAAAACGCCCTAACCAAAGCCATCAACGAGGAAAAGGAGCAGAAATTCAGAATTTTTCTGTTTAAATCTGGACTACAGAAAAGACTCCTACAAAGCTCACATCTACACTTCCAACTTATGTGGGAAAAAAGCAAAGCCAGAAGAAGAAAATGCTCCTCTTCTCTATTTAAGGAAATATGGCAGTGACTAACAAAGAAAAAGCCGACGTCCTGTGCAGATACTTTACCACCATAAGCAGCCCTCAAAGAAAGAAGCCAAAAAAGTTGCCAAAATTCAAGTACAAGCACATGCCAAACAACATTTACAATCGGCCTTTCACCTCCCAGGAACTGGATTATGCAATCATCAAACAAGACAACAAAAAAGTGACTGGACCTGACAAGATTCATGCTGAATTCCTCAAACACTTGGGACCTCAGGCGCGAAAACTTGTCCTCGACCTCATGAACAGTTCCTGAACCAGCGCCCATGCTGAATTCCTCAAACACTTGGGACCTCAGGCGCGAAAACTTGTCCTCGACCTCATGAACAGTTCCTGGACCAGCGAAGTCCCATCAAGCTGGAAAATTGCCTACATCACGCCAATTCTGAAGCCTGAGAAAGACGCCTCTGACCCTGCCAGCTACTGTCCAATTCCCCTCACAAGCACCCTTGCAAAGACAGCTGAAAAAATAGTCAATGCACGCTTGGAGTATTACCTCGAAAGCAACTACATCATCGCCGAAAACCAGGCAGGCTTTCGACAACACCGAGGCACCACAGACCAAGTTGCCTACTTTGCACAGACAGTCAAAGAGAGTTTCAGCAAAGGTGAAAGCACACTGGCTGTCTCCATCAACCTTTCTGGGGCCTTCGACTCCACCGACCGGTCATGGGCAGTCAAGCAGATGATCAAAGATGAAGTACCAAATAACATTGTCAGATGGCTCCATGATTTCATTAACAAGAAGCGTAACATTCGGCGTAACAAGGTGGTCCACAAAGGTGCCCACAGCAAAACACGTAAGACGCGAGCCGGAGTGGCTGAAGGCACAATCACGGCACCGACGGTCTTTAAAATTGCAATCAATGGACTCATCAAACTATTGAATCGCATACCTGGCCTTGTCGTCAAAGTTTTTGCCGACGACTTTGTCATCATCTTCACAGGAAAATGCCCAGTAAGACTGGAACAAAAAATGGGCCACGCCATGACGATAGCTGCAGGCTGGATCAAAGTGCACGGCTTTAAGATAAACTGCAGCAAAACCATCTGCACCCACTTCACGATGAGTCACAATCCCTTTAAGTTCAACATCACTCTTGATGGCGAACAGATTAAACAGACAGATGAGATGAAGTACCTCGGCGTGACCTTCGACAAAAAAATGACCCGAAAGATCAACTTTGAAAAGGCATCGGAGAAGGGTCAAAAACGACTACGACTCCTTCAAAGGGTAGTCGGTGTGTCCTGGGGCGCAAAACTAGACACTCTGGCGCTGACGTACAAAACGTACGTCAGACCAACCATTGAGTACGACACCGAAGTCTTCCCCGCCGCCGCCGCAACGCACGCCAGCCATGTTGACAGAGTCGAAAATCGAGCCCTTCGCCTGATCACGGGAGCAGTGAAAACCACACCAATTATCGCCATGGAGTGGTTCAGCCAAATTGAGCTTCTACAGCTAAGAAGAGAGCAGTGCGCTGTCCAACTGCACGAAAAACTGGTGCGCCTAAACCCCGACAAGTGGCTCAACTACCCAACCTCAAAAGTCAAGGCGCACACTAACTTTGCGGAAACAGTCCACCATCTGAAGAGTAAAAACTGACCTATCCTCCTAGAAGCACCACGTGCACCACTTGACGTACCACTCCCAGAGCTTCTGCCGGACAAGTCCAATCATCTCGCCCCGGGAACAAAAATTGACGGCATCGAGAAGAAAGATGACCATGACCACAAAGAACTGAAAAAGCTTGCCAAGGAGCACCTGAAGAAGCACTTTCCTCTTCAAGAGTGGGTGTATAGTTTCACGGACGGCTCCTATGACTCGGTTACAAACAGAACAGGCTACGGCAGTCACTGCATCTTCTTCGAAGAAGCCATTCCAATGGGAGCTGGTGAAACATACTTTGACGCTGAGGTCGCAACCATCGCCAGGGCGGCCGAAAAAATCGCCGAGACCCCCGCCTTCCCCCTCAACAAGACAAAATTTGTCATCCTAAGCGACAGTGTCTCGGCCATCCAATTTATCTCCCAAGCAGCGAACCTCCATCCGAAATCGCTGCTTTTGAAAAACTCCCTTGCCATCCTCCGTCAGCAAAACAAACTATTAGAGGCTCAATGGATCCCTAGCCACTGCAAGATCACGGGGAATGAAAAGGCAGACTTCTTGGCAAAAAGTGCCACAAAAGCACCTCAACCACCAGCAGCGCCTCTCTCCTTCGAAAATGTCAAAACTAAGATCAAATCAACCACAAAAAAGATCTTCAGGAACACCCCAGAAGAGACTTCACGACTAAAGAACTGGTGGACCGAGATCAAGAAAGGGCCAGACAAAGACTGGTCGAGAAAGACGGCCACCGCCCATTTCCGGCATGCAACCGGTCACGACGTCTTGCAACACCACCTGCACCGCTTTAACATTACCAACGAACCAGCCACCTGTAAACTTTGTAATTTAGAAGACCAAGACAGAGCACATCTAAAGAGATGTGCCCCCCTCAAGAGTGACATTGACTCCCTGCGCAATGAACTGAGCAGGGTAGAAAAGGAGGCAGTCTTATATTGGATAGCAAGACAGAAGAATGGCTAAAGAGGCCAACTTCGCACAAGAAAAAAAAAATTAAACTAGGTGGCATCTCGAACCCTCCATTTTGAAGGTTGAAATTCATCTCTGAAGGTAAGTAAGCTTACATATATGCTTTTATCTACTCTACATCCCTAACTTCATGTAGGCCTACTATGACACGTTTCCTCTGTGTTCCGAACTGCTTAAAGCCGTTGCATACTGGACAAATAAACAAAGAGCATCACATCATTCAGTTCAAACTGCAACACTCAGATGACAACTTACTTGTATTTCTCAAGAGAGACTTCTTGGCCTTTGATGTCATTTACCTTGAAGTCATAAACTGAGGTGGCACTCTTCCAGTCCATTTGAGCTGCCTAGAAGTACAAGAATGGAACATTAGTATCAATCTAATATTATAGGGAGGCCTACACAATCTGCAGAGTGATATTGAAAAGTACTGTATGATATTGATGGATAGTTACCATTGAAACTGATCTTGTGTTGAATAGTCGTAAAGCGCAAAGTGATCCAAATATCTGCCAGCCTGGAATTAGCATATTGAAATGATGATTGGTTGATTGCCAATAATCGTGCTCCAATGATTATTTTAAGTACCGTAAGTGCCTTGATGTTTTGGTAAGAATAGTAAGCCTGTGATATTTAGGTCTGTCTGGCTTCGGTCTATGTGGTTTTATTAGCCTGGGCAAAGATGAAGTGAATTAATGAGTGGCTGAAACATCAAATGAAATGATGGCATAGCTGAGAAGAGATAGAGGGATGAGAACATGCTATTGGCTCAAGCACACAGCAGCCAGTCTAGTCTAGTCTAGCTGTTAGACAATGAAAAACTGGTAGGCCTACTTGTTCATTAACGGGGCCCCCAAAAAAGTGAAAAGTAGGTAAGTGGGGTTGGGGGTCCCTAAATTGAACAAGTACCGAAAAACTATTAGGCCTAGCGCCTAGGTATAAATAAGCACAAGAAAGTGTGGGAGATGGTACTAGGTGTCTCCAGTTAAGAGTTACCCCTATCTTGTTTTAGTTGTTTTATGTCTGGTGAATAGGCCTACACATAGAATTTCCCTTGGATCAGATTGAAGTCAATCCACTTTCCAAAGAAGACTGACTGGAGTTAAGCGGATTGAAAGACAGTGATATCCACCCCAAAACACATCATCAGCCATAGTGATACTTTTTTAGTTAACCGCATTATAAGATGGCAAGGTACGATCTTCAATCTTCAATGTCCTTTAGGTTGAAAATAGGCCCAACTACCCAGTGGCAACCACTCGTCCCTAAACCTAATAAACCTTGCCCTCCCCCAAATGCAATTTAAACTCCCTTGAATAGCTACAATATACCCACACAAGCAGGGCCGGATTAAGACATTTGGCGCCCATAGGCTTAAAACAAAATCACCCCCCCCCCCCCCCCCCGCCCCCCTAATTTCAACATGCTGAAAAACATAATATGCATGCATTTTTGCTTAAAAAGAAAAAGTAGGTAACTAGTAACTAGCAATTCAACTCGATTACCACATTGTATAATTTCCCGCAAATCAGGCATTGGCAAGCAATTTTTTTTTTGCCTTTTCCTTGGCATGGGTGTCAATGATGTGATCGCAATTTAAACTTAAAAATTTGTTAGTGGTGCCGGAAGTGCATTTTAGTGGGGGTGCGGGGGGAAATAAAACACTTTTTTGGATGAGCTTAGCGAGCGAAGGGAAGATTCCATTCTACTACACTGGAGAAAAAAATCCGGAATGTTTTTTTTCTTTCTTTTTTTCGGTTTGCATTTTTGTGTGTTTGTTTACGATTCCGGCTTTAACTGATACTCCAATTACAATGAAATTTTCTGGAGGCCTTCGAAATCTCTGAACTTAGAACTGCCACGTTTTTTCGAAAAATTATTTCTCGTGAAAATCGCAATTTTACGATTTAAAAAAAAAATCGGTTTCGAACACCTACATTCTTTATCCGATTGTAATGATTTTTTCACAGAATCTTAATTTTTGAATTAATATATTCGTGTGTAATTTGAGCGCAATCGAAAGATTATTTCTCATGAAAATCTCAATTTTACGCTTTTATCGTTTTTTTTTTAAAATTCTTCGACCTATAACACCTACATGCTTTATTTGATTATAATGATTTTTTCATAGAACCTTAATTTTATAAATTAATATATTTGTGTGAAATTTGAGAGCAATCAAAAAATTATTTCTCATGAAAATCGCATTATTACGCTTTTTTTCGTTTTTTACAAAATTACGCTCATCCAACAACGCGCCTGAAAAAGCGTTTGCGAAGCTTCCTAGTAGAACTGGCCATGAAACAATGGTTTCGGAAAAAGTATAAATCCTGGTACAATGGGAGCTTCGGCGGGGATGCCCCTCAGCTAGTGCGGGTCTGGGGCGCATGGCCCCAGAAAATCTTGATTTCTGACATTGCAAATGGGGGCATTTTACTAGATTTAGCATGATTTTGTCGATAATTTTAAGTTATTAGTTGTTGTTTGTTAGGAGTTAGACGCCTTGCCCACGGAGCTGAGTGGGGGGAGCTTTGGCGCCCCCAAAATGCCGGCGCCCCAGGCTCCAGCCTACTTAGCCTATGCCTTAATACGGCCCTGCACACAAGTCATTCCATTCCTTAACCCTTGGTTAACCACGTGGGGTACGCGTGGGCCCTGTCAACATTCATTGGGCAGTTCCAGGCGCAGTTCTAGCCCCAAAATCTTGGGGAGGCCCAACTAATCCCGCCAGGGGGGGGGTCTGGGGGGGGGAACGCCCCCAGAATTGCCCCGCAGGGCGTTTTTTTATTTTCGTGTACTTTAGAAGGTGTATTTTTGACTGTACGGAAATTCTGAAGATTTCAATATGGGGGTATTTATGAGTATATTTACTGGGCACAATATATAAATTCAGAGTTTTTGGATGAGCGTAGCAAAATTCCATTTCACTACACTGGAGAAAAAAATCAGGAATGTTTTTTTTTTGTAATTTTGTGGGGGGGAGGGAGGGGGGTATCACGATTCCGGCTAAACCGATACTCCAATTGCGATGAAATTTTCTGGAGGCCTTCGAAATCTCTGAACTTAGAATTGCCACGTTTTTTAGCGCAATCAAAAAATTATTTCTCATAAAAATCGCAATTTTACGATTTTTTTTTAATTTTACAAAATTTCTTCGACTTATAACACCTACATGCTTTATTTTTATCCGATTGTAATGATTTTATCACAGAACCTTTATTTTATTAATTAATATATTTGTGTGAAATTTGAGCGTTGTCAAAAAATTATTTCTAATGAAAACCACAGTTTTACAATTTTTTTTTTTTTTTTTAAATTTCTTAGACTTATAACACCTACATGCTTTATCCGATAGTAATGATTTTTTCACAGAACCTTAATTTTATGAATTAATATATTCGTGTGAAATTTGAGCGTAATCAAAAAATTATTTATGGTGAAAATCGCCATTTTACGCTTTTTTCTTTTTAAAAAATTACGCTCATCCAACAACGCGCCTGAAAAAGCGTTTGCAAAGTTTCCTAGTAATTTTAATTTTGATCTCGCAAACAAGAAATATGTGGCTCAAAGCTCAGAAATTCTTTCAGCTTGCAAATTGGTTTAGAAAATTAAAATGTTGTGTTTTTTTTCTAATGGAATTAGCAACACTGTCAATAGATGAATAGAATTTACAAGGTGAACTGTAAATGGCGATTTTTTGATGAAAACTTATCGATAACAGAGTTTGGGTGTTCCATGAGCTACCCGCTAAGCTCGTACTCGCAGGAGATTACGAGCACGGCGGCTACGTCACCACCGATAAGAAATTCACGCCAGCACCTCCAGGTCTGGATAGTTTGTGTCTTTTGGCAGTCAAATAGAGGTATTACAGCGGGATCTCGTGAAACACATTGATGATATAATACAATATAATTCTTAAGTTGGAAGATAAAAAATGAGACGTTCAACGCTTTCCATAGGGCCTATTAGACGTATTTAATAGAATTAATATGAATTTGGAAATAATTATCAGAAAAATGGAGGGCGGACCGGGCCTAATCAGGCCGCCCCGTAAAACCGCGCCTGGGCAGTTCTGCACGAAGCTTTGGGTGGTGCCTCTTGCGATTACCAATATCTGCAAGTGCCATACAACCAATCCCTATTCAGTTGGAGACAGGGCTCCACATAGTCCCTAAGAGCCTCTAAAGTCACATTGGACCCCAGGCTACTCATTGCAGGATATTTTGTGTGTGTGGTTTTTCCAGGAAGCTTCGCAAACGCTTTTTCAGGCACGTTGTTGGATGAGCGTAATTTTTTAAAAACGAAAAAAAGCGTAAAATTGCAATTTTCATGAGAAATAATTTTTCGATTACGCTCAAATTTCACACGAATATATTAATTCATAAAATTAAGGTGCTGTGAAAAAATCATTACAATCGGATAAAGCATGTAGGTGTTATAAGTCGAAGAAATGTTAAAAATAAAAAAAATCGTAAAATTGCGATTTTCATGAGAAATAATTTTTCGATTACGCTCAAATTTCACACGAATTTATAAATTCATAAAATAAAGGTTCTGTGAAAAAATCATTCAAATTGGATAAAGCACATAGGTGTTATAAGTCCAATAAATTTTTTAAAAATCGGAAAAATCGTAAAATTGCGATTTTCATAAAAAATAATTTTTGATTGCGCTAAAAAATGTGGCAGTTCTAAGTTCAGAGATTTCGAAGGCCTCCAGAAAATTTCATTGCAATTGGAGTATCGGTTTAGCCGGAATCGTGTTAACAAACACACAAAAATACAAAAAAAAACAATACGGATTTTTTTCTTCAGTGTAGTAGAATGGAATCATCGTTTCGCTCGCTACGCTTATCCAAAAATGACCAATAAAATGTTTTGTTTTTTGTCAGATCTTATCAAACTCACAAATATGTAATCTACAAGTCTCGACAGCTACCGGTACCCAACATTTTCAAGGTAAGCTGTTGGTCTCTTTCCTTATTTCCCCAACCAACATTTAGGCCTACTAGGAAGCTTCGCAAACGCTTTTTCAGGCGCGTTGTTGGATGAGAGTAATTGGTGCATTGAGCTGCCATGTGTTATGCGGATTTTCTGTTGTTCTGTGAAAAAATCATTACTTAGTCGAATATTTTTTTAATTAAATTAAATTAAATAAAAAATTAAATTAAATTTTTAATTTTTAATTAATCGTAATTTAAAAAAAGAAAAAAATCGTAAAATTGCAATTTTCATAAGAAATAATTATTCGATTGTGCTCAAATTAAACACAAATATATATATTCATAGAATAAAGGTTCTGTGAAAAAATCATTACAATAGGATTAAGCATGCCCTCCAGAAAATTTCATCGCAATTGGAGTATCGGTTTAGCCGGAATCGTGTTACAGACACACAAAAATACAAAAGAAAAACAAAAAAAACAAAAACATTCCGGATTTTTTTATCCCGTGTAGTGAAATGGAATCTTCGCTTCGCTTGCTACGCTCATCCAACTACTCTAATCAATATCAACTTTCCACAAGAAATTTAAAAAAATATTGTATTGGGTTGGGTGCTTAAATTAGGCAAACATGACATTCTATGTTGGAACTATTTAAAATGTTTTATTGAATGAGCGTAGCAAAGATTCCATTTAACTACACTGGAGAAAAAAAATCCGGATTTTTTTTTTCCCCCCTTTTTTTATGTATTTTTGTCTGTTTGTTAACACGATTCCGGCTAAACCGATACTCCGATTGCGATGAAATTTTATGGAGGTCTTCAAAATCTCTGAACTTAGAACTGCCATGTTTTTGAGCACATGTAATAAGTGGGTAAACTGAACAATTTGTGTTGTATAATATTTAATTCAATGTAACTTGTGGAAGAGAGAGAGAGAGGGAACAGCAACCTTGTGTGCAGTCTCACGGCTAGCTTGGTCAAGAGGGTCGAGCTACCCGCTGGTCTTAGAATGACATTCACTGGTGTGCAAGGACAGTCCAGCGCCATCTATTGTATTTTTACCTTTTTTTGTTGTTAACTTTAAATACTGTTTACGCCCTCTATGGAGAGTCAAGAGAAGTGTATTACTCTAGTTTCTTCAGTGTCACAGTCCACCACACTTTAGGGGATGCAAAGACAGTCTGCCACACATTTGGAGACTGTGGAGGGTATAAAAGAAGCCAGGCTCGGTACTGAAAGTCAGTCAGGGTAGGTCTCTCCTACCAGGTACATCACTACAAGAGGGTAGGTGTTTCATCCTCACACACAGCACTGGTCTCTCCTGTGCCACTACACATAGAGCTGGCCTTTCCACTCGAACCAATGTACCACTACACATAGAGCTGGCCTTTCCGCTCGAACCAATGTACCACTACACATAGAGCTGGCCTTTCCACTCGAACCAAACATTACCTCTCTCTCACTCTCTCTGTGTAACTCGAATGTGTATATCATAATTTGGTGTGTTTAATTAATAATTTCATGTGTAACTGCGATTAAAATAAATGTTAAGTATCACTCGAAATGCGTGTGTTAAGAAGTGTTTATTTCAATAATCCAACCTGTTACAATGGTGACAGCTCGGTGGGATTCGAACTTCAGTGCTTTTAAGTTTTAAGTGCAACGCTACGTTACTATAATCAACGGACGCGCAATACGTCATTGTGTGCATCGTAAAACGCGCGAGCTATGTGACAATAGCTGACCGGTCGACTTGTGAGGTAAGCAGTGAAAGTGATTTGTTTATGGGGGTAGGTTTCAATTCGTCACGCAGGCTCCGCGGCAAACGGACGCTGAAATAACGGCGCATAAAAGAAACAAACGTGAGTACAACCAGGTTGGATTAAATAACACAGTTTAGGTTACAAGGGATTTTTTTTTTTGATAGACAGAGTGAATACTTTAACCATGCCAGTAACAGGGCAAGCAGGAAATGAGGCACCTAGTCCTATATCGGGGGTCTTGGGTTTGATTTCCCCCTTTTCGGGCACAGATAAGGGACAAACTTTGGCACAATTTTTAAATGCGATTGAGGGTGCAGCAGCACTTGGCTGTTGGACGGAGGAACAAAAGGCAATAATTACTAGAATAAAACTTGTCGAGGCAGCTAGGTTGTTCATTGATTCACGCCCGGATCTACAATTAGCAAAATTCACTGAACTACAAACAGCATTAACAGAACGTTTCACAGAAGCTCATCCTCAAACATATCATGCACAGCATCTTTTAGATTGTACCCAACGAACAAATGAGAATGTACTTGAGTATGAAACGCGCATTAGACTTTTAGGACAGAAAACAGTGAAACCTTGTGCTAACCAAGCAGAAAAGAAATTGCGTCAACAGGTTCTAGAAGAGAATATGCTCACACAATTTTTACGCGGTCTCGGGAACCATATCAAAAGATTTGTGTTAACAAAAAATCCTAACACATTTGAGGAGGCAGTAGCATTGGCCAAACTTGAGGAACAGAATGACATAATGTCAAAGGGAAATCGCCATACAATATCTCTAATTGAGAGTAATAATGCGGTTTCGGATTCAAAAACCAGTAATCGGCCCCAAGTCAAACAGTCGGAGAAGAATAATACTCACTATTATTCTAATCAAAATGGCCAAGTTTCTCAAGGTAGATATGAGCGCAAACAAGGCTACGGTAACTTTTCAAATAATAACCCGCGTACAAACAATGCTGGACAGGGAAGGCAAAATAATTTCAATATCCGTTGCTACACATGCAATCAAGTTGGACATTTTTCTCGCGAATGTAGAACTCAATCAAGGACTCAGCCTAGACAGACACAGTTTGGACGAGGATATAACAAACAAAATGTTACATGTTTTGTTTGCCAACAAGTGGGACATTATGCCAGAATGTGCCCGATGGTAAGGAACTCACATAGCAACCCAAACGAGGTACGGGTTCCTCCCTTCGTTTCCCGGGAAGGAGCTCCGAGACTAAACAAGTAGTTAGCACGAATTGGCAGGCACATCAACAAGACGACACATACAGTGTTGAGGGAAGTAGCAAGGTTCTGTGTGCAAGGATTCATAACGTTGAAGGACAAATACAAACATTATCGTTGCTTGTTGATACCGGTGCCGCGATTTCGTTAGTGTCAAAGAGTGCTCTCAAAGGAGGAAACATTTCATTTATTCATGGAAATAAAAACATTGTTAGTGTGACTGGTCATTCTATACCTGTAAGGGGAATAGTGAACCTACAGCTAGGCCTTGGAAATAAAGTTTATAAACATAACTTTATAGTGTGTGATGATGACCTATGCATGGAAACTGGAGGACTTCTAGGTCTAGATTTCATTAATAAATTTCAAGTAGATGTCATTGTGAGTGAGAACATTTTAAGGGAGGGTGATAACGAAATACCATTAATGAAGACAGCACGAGTAATTTCACTAAATAAAAACACAACCTTTACGAGACAACAAGAAACAGAATCAAGAGTAAGCAGAAACAAAAACAAAAATAGCCACAAAAGGAGAAATAAAAATAATGTAGGTGAGCATAATAGAACAAAAGGAGGCTCTAACGCAGAAATTCAAAACGATAGTAAATTGGATAAACATTCTGTTGATACATCGCAAAACAATAAACCAATTGTAGTGCAATTAGTGAGGGATACCGTTATACCTGCCAGGTGTGAGTTTCTATGTGAAGGTAAACAATCGGATCTAATGGACAAGGCTGGACAATTAAGGGATGTTATTGTAGAACCAGAAGTCATCTTAATACATGGTATACTGAGTGCAAGGACACTAGTACATGAGCGCACAAACAAAGCCGTTCAAATCAAGCTAATTAACGTTTCTGAGTGTGACGTTACCATACCAGCTAAAACCGTTATAGGGACGCTTAGTGACCTATATGACGTCAATCCAGAAGATAGTCCATGCCAGCCACTAGACACACAAGATAACCATAGGGCAACTCATAACAAGGACCTACTAAACAAGGTATCGTTAGACCATTTGGGGAAAGATGAACAAGACGAAGTTAAGGGGCTAATTGAAGAATATTCTGATATATTCTATAAACCAGGTGAACCCATACCAGTTACTCCGTTAATCAAGCATAGGATCTACACAGGGGATAACCCACCCGTAAAAAGAGCCCCATATCGAGTTCCACATGCTCTTAGAACAGAACTAAATAAACAAATTGAACAGGGAATAGAGGAAGGAGTATACGAACACTCACTATCACCATGGAGCAGTCCTTGTTTATTAGTCCCCAAGAAATCGGCAGATGGGACACCTTTGTATCGCCTAGTTCTGGACTTTCGTGCTCTTAATGAGATATCACAAGATCAAGTATACATGTTGCCTAATATAACAGACACGATAGATCAACTTTCTGGTTCGCGCTGTTTCACGACCCTCGACCTTCAATCAGCTTACCATCAAATCGAAATACACCCCAAGGACAGGCATAAAACTGCGTTTACGTGCCAGACTGGCCACTTCCAGTGTCGTCGTCTTCCGTATGGATTGAAATCAAGCCCTGCTTGTTTTCAGAAGCTCATGGATACTGTATTTTCAGGCATGGTAGGAACAGGAATTTTGGTTTACCTCGATGATATAATTGTGTTCGGACGTAATTTTCAAGAGCATCTAGAACGCTTACGGGAAGTATTCGAACGTATTAAAAGAGCCTCTCTCAAACTAAAACTGGAAAAATGTCACTTCATGCAGCCGAAGGTTGACTACCTTGGCCATGTAATTTCAAGCGAAGGTGTAGCCCCCGACCCAAATAAAATATCAACAATACAAAACTCCGGTAGTAGCTGCACTGTCGCCCCTGCCGCCATCGCCACGACGAAAGACCCCATCCCCGATCACAATAACTGTGCCATCACCAGCAATCTCTCCGGTAGTAGCCGCACTGTCGCCCCTGCCGCCATCGCCACGACGAAAGACCCCATCTTCAATCGTAATAGAAGAACTTCCGAACTATACCCCTACTTCAAGACATACCAAAACAGACATCCTCCCGACGCAGGCCAAGGATCTACGAGCACTACAACTGTTAAAGGAATCGATCTTTGACCTACGCGACGTTAGGCTCAAGTTCGATAGTACGAACATGGAACCCACCATTTTAGAAAGAAAGTTAAGGACACATTATCTAAACGATTGTGCGCGTTACGAAAAACAATATGGTTCACCATGGTCGTGAATGGACGTAAAATTCTAACGTGTTAACTTCTATGTTTGTTTTTGTGTAATTTGTATTTGTGTAGAGAAACATGAAATACTAATTCACCATTATGTTTACTTCTGTATTTGTTTATGTATGTATAATTTGTATTTGTGTCAAGGAACGTGAAATTCTGATTCACCATTTTGTTAAGCTTCTATGTTTATTTTTATGTATGAGTGATTTACTGATTTGTATTTGTATTATGTATTTGTATCACAAAACGTGAAATTCTAATTCACCAATGTGTTAGCTTCTGTGTTTATGTATGCATGTGTCACTTGTATTTATGTTGTGTATTATGTCACAAAAATGATGCTAGTTCTTCAAACGTAGCATATTTTTTTTGGGGCGGCGGACGAGTGTAATAAGTGGGTAAACTGAACAATTTGTGTTGTATAATATTTAATTCAATGTAACTTGTGGAAGAGAGAGAGAGAGGGAACAGCAACCTTGTGTGCAGTCTCACGGCTAGCTTGGTCAAGAGGGTCGAGCTACCCGCTGGTCTTAGAATGACATTCACTGGTGTGCAAGGACAGTCCAGCGCCATCTATTGTATTTTTACCTTTTTTTGTTGTTAACTTTAAATACTGTTTACGCCCTCTATGGAGAGTCAAGAGAAGTGTATTACTCTAGTTTCTTCAGTGTCACAGTCCACCACACTTTAGGGGATGCAAAGACAGTCTGCCACACATTTGGAGACTGTGGAGGGTATAAAAGAAGCCAGGCCTCGGTACTGAAAGTCAGTCAGGGTAGGTCTCTCTCCTACCAGGTACATCTCTACAAGAGGTAGGTGTTTCATCCTCACACACAGCACTGGTCTCTCCTGTGCCACTACACATAGAGCTGGCCTTTCCACTCGAACCAATGTACCACTACACATAGAGCTGGCCTTTCCACTCGAACCAATGTACCACTACACATAGAGCTGGCCTTTCCACTCGAACCAAACATTACCTCTCTCTCACTCTCTCTGTGTAACTCGAATGTGTATATCATAATTTGGTGTGTTTAATTAATAATTTCATGTGTAACTGCGATTAAAATAAATGTTAAGTATCACTCGAAATGCGTGTGTTAAGAAGTGTTTATTTCAATAATCCAACCTGTTACACACAAATCGGAAAATTATTTCTCATGAAAATCGCAATTTTACGATTTTTTTTATTTTGTAAACATTTCTTCGACTTACAACACCTACGGTACATGCTTTGTCCGATTGTAATGATTTTTTCACAGAACCTTAATTTCATGAATTGATATATTCATGTGAAATTTGAGCGTTATCAAAAAACTATTTTTTACGAAAATCGCAATTTTACGACTTTTTTTTATTTTTAAAATTTCTTTGGCAAATAACACCTACATGCTTTATCCTATTGTAATGATTTTTTCACAGAACCTTATAAATTAATTTATTCTTGTAAAATTTGTGCGCAATCGAATAATTATTTCTTACGAAAATTTCAATATTACGATATTTCCCTTTTTTTAAAATTACGATTAATTAAAAAAAATTAAAATTTAAGTTAATTTTTTAAAAATTTAAGTTAATTTTTTAAAAATTTAATTTAATTTTTAAAAAATCTTCAATTTAGTAATGATTTTTTCACAGAACAACAGAAAATCCGCATAACACATGGCAGCTCAATGCACCAATTACTCTCATCCAACAACGCGGCGGGACTTAAGCGTTTTCCTAGTTTAATTAAACATTAATTAAATAATTATGGAAAATTATCCAAATTTACTTGAATTAAAAAATTTGTAAGGCTAAAGTTGTAAGGTTTAACGTAGGGTTAAATTTTAGTCAGAAAAGTCTAAACTTTAACTTAGTCTTCAAAAGAAATTTAACATCCAATTTCTGATAATGGTCACGCTACAGGGTCTCAATTGCTGGGGTCCTACTGAACACACATGACTAATAGTAAAGTAAATAATAAAACGCTTGTCAAAACCAGGTGCGTAACCACTTAGGTTAACAGTACTCTCCAAAAAATCATACCTGCCCTTAACTGTTCTTATACCACATTCCACTGGAACTTCCATGGATGATCCACCCAGCTCTTGTAACGCCCCTCATGCAGCCAATCGTTGATGTCCCCCCCACTCTTATTTCCTCCAACTGCCCCCAACTGCTACTCCATTCCGTCAATGACCACCAACCCAATTCCCCCAACATTAAAAAAATTATTTAATTTATTGGATGAGCGTAGCGAGCGTAGCAAACAAAGCGAAGATTCCATTCTACTACACTGGAGAAAAAAATCCGGAATGTTTTTTTTCTTTTTCTTTTTCTTTTGTATTTTTGTCTGTTTGTTAACACGATTCCGGCTAAACCGATACTCCAATTGCGATGAAATATTCTGAAGACCTTTGAAATCTCTGAACTTAGAACTGCCACGTGTGAAAAATCGATTGAAAAATTATTTCTTATGAAAATTGCAATTTCACGTTTTTTTTATTTTCTTGTTTTTTCTGTTTGTATTTTTGTGTGTTTGTTAACACGATTACGGCTAAACCGATACTCCAATTGCAATGAAATTTTCTGGAGGCCTTCGAAATCTCCGAACTTAGAACTGCCACGTTTTTAAACGCAATCCAAAAATTATTTCTCATGAAAATCGCAATTTTACGATTTTTTTCCCGTTTTTCTTGTTTTTCTGTTTGTATTTTTGTGTGTTTGTTAACACGATTCCGGCTAAACCAATACTCCAATTGCAATGAAATTTTCTGGAGGCCTTCGAAATCTCTTAACTTAGAACTGCCACGTTTTTGAGTGCAATCTAAAAATTATTTCTCATGAAAATCGCAATTTCTTTGATTTAAAAAAAATGTCTTTGAATTATAACACCTAGCCTACATGCTTTATTCAATTGTAATGATTTTTTAACAGAACCTTAATTTTATGAATTTATATATTCGTGTGAAATTTGAGCGCAATCAAAAAATTATTTCTCATGAAAATCTCAATTTTACACTTTTTTTCTCTTAAAAATACACTCATCCAACAACGCGCCTGAAAAAGAGTTTGCAAAGCTTCCTAGTTTATAGCAGTGACACTATCGCAAACCTTCCCCAAATTTCTCCCTCAGTTCCTCGCGCCCCCACTGACAATCTTTCCATGACCTCAACACTGCACCTTCCTTATCTCCACACATCTACTTTGTATAAATAAATAATAAATAAATAAATTGTATTTAGAGTCTATCTACTCAGTTATATAACTGATTTTCAGTGGGGGACAGTAAATCAAGCGACCAAGCCAACCCTGTAGGCCCCGACGCAATCGACGAGTGAGCGATAACCAACCAGAGATCAATATTTTTAATAGGAAATATAGCATTAAGTGGTATGGACAGTTCGAACACCTGCGGATCAACGCTAGAATCAACAAGGCAGATTCAGAACAACTCTGAATTTATTATGTGCTTCATTGCTAGGAAGGCTCCAAAGTCACCGTTTACAAACTAAACTCCTAAGACAAGAGCTGGTGGACTTAAATCAGAAGTTAAAAAACTTCTGACTTTGACGGGAATGGAACCCTGAACCTTCTACATTGGAAGCAGATACGCTAACTAACCACAAGACCAACAGGCAACAAGCCACACACAAGACCAACGAGCCACACAAATTGCACACAGATTGCATGCTGCTGCCCCACACTTTAGGACAAGATCTTTTAAGGGGCTATTACCCCCAAAAATCATTTTTTTACCTTCATAATAGTCTACTAAACTAAAATTACAGTTTATATTTTATAACTGTGATTTTACATAAATTTTAAAAGCTTTTTGAACCTGAAATTTGGAAAATTGTCATTTTGGGGAATTTCTTACATTTAATCCTGTCAAATAAGAATTTTTGGAGGAAAAAATTGCGATGTCGCTGAATTTTTGCAGAGACCTTCCTTAAAGGATACTTATCAACATACTAAAACTCCCTTACAATCGGACTGGAGCTTCGGCCGCCATATTGGAAAATGGCGGCCAAAAAGTGTTTGTTATCGAATATCTCCAAATTTGTGTGAGATAGACAAAATATCTCAATAGCAAAAAAATATTCTCCATTTAATTCCCTACAAAACAGGTGTCTTCTATAGTTTTGGTAGGGGCAAAGGTTACGTCACAAAATCGTGGTTTATATGTTGCTCATTGGAATACCAGCTTATTTCCAAATTTTCACGCCCAGCATCAAACAATGCCCGGTAAATCCGTAAGAAATCGATTTAAATACAAAAGGACTTTTGTACGGGGTTCATGAAAGCTTCCACAGTATTTTAAAAAATCAGGTCTGCAAAATCGAATTTTGCATTTACCCGGAATTTTGGTTTTTCCATTGTTGGCATTTCCTAAAAAATGCCATATTTTACTGTCTATTATTAGGGTCAAGTGGGGTAAATATGAGACAGCAAAAAAGTGGGGTTAAAATAAGACAGGGCTTAAATGGGGTTTAAATAAATGTAGTTTTACTGAACAACAATTGTATAATGTAGTACATTACTTCAACTTTGTTATCACAACTTTGTTTTCTTTAAACTTTAAATTTGATGTATACAAAATAAATTCCTTGTAAGACAGTGCATTTTCCCCTAAAAAAACTTTAGAATGACATCAAGAAACTTTTGAGTTGGTAACCATAGCAACCATTATGTTGGTAAACCTGAATTCTATTTTCTAAGACAAGGTACCAACTAACTAAATGTAAAAGACAGAATTTGTTTTTGTTTGACTAGAATTTGTATAGAGGGCAGTGAACTGCTGGGGCTAAAATAAGACAGGCTTTGGGGCTAAAATGAGACAGTGCATGGGGCTAAAATGAGACAGCATTTGGAGGGAAAGGGAGCTACCTGTTGATCATCTCATGTAAGTATATGTTTATTATCTTATTGTATGCCTACTTTGTACCACCCCCAAAAAGTAGCAAGGGTTGTGAGGCCTAAGGTTACTTCGATTAGGGCTCGGAAAATAATTAATCTGACAAAGAAGTGTGTTCGCAAGCGAAAGAGTAAGAAGAAAACTGATGACGAGTCTTCTGCTGAAGATGCGGTTTGTTTGCCAAGTGACAGCAGTGAGGATGACACTAATGAAGATAGACGTGAAGTTACCCATGTAGGCCTACCTAATGAACCCATGAATGCTAAAATCAGTGTTGCTGATCATGTCATTGTGACCTATGAAAGAGAGATTTTTCTGGAATAGTAAACATGATCAAGGGGTCAACATATGACATTAGAACAACTTGGCGATGAGTGGACACAACTGGAAGTGGCCAGACAAAGACGACATACTTTCATATCACATTAGTGACATTAAACAAGTCATCAAAGCACCTATGTTGTTAAATACAAGAGGTGTATATTCAGTACCAGAAGTTGCAGCTTACCGTAAGCTGTAAGCTTCACGTTTCTTTACCATATATTATTAAGCATAGGGAGCCTATTGTATGCTCATGTATAAATATTTCTTAGCACAAAGGTTATTATAAATATAATACTATTTTCATGTTAACACATAAGTGACAGTTAATGGTTAGGCTACTTAGGCCGTACATTGGGCAAAAAGTGCAAAGTAAAATTTAACGATAGACTAATCGAATTGCATAGGACTCTATACAAAGCCATGTAGTTTCCATGAAAATGTCTAGATTGTTGTGTATTTACTATCATTTTTTTCTGCATTTAACAGGGTATTTTTTTTTGCATACTTAAGTATTATATAAGTTTATTATTTATTAAATATATTTGTTCTTAACCATGTCTTTCGTTGCGTCATACAACATCGCTTTGTTTTAATTGTATTGTAAAGAGCAAATTAATATAAATCCATGAAACCAAGTTGTACTTGTCTCAAAATTGACCAATCTGTCTTATTCTAGCCCCATCCAAACCATTTTCCCATCCCATATGCTATTTAAATGCATGTCTTATTTTAGCCCCATTGGTGTCTCACTATAGCCCCAATTGCGGGGCTAACATGAGACACACAATTTTCCATTTTCTGGGAAATGTATGGTAATTTTCCACTATTTGCATGCAAAAATTGAAAGAACATGATGATTTAATGTTAAAAAGTACCCTGAGAGTAACTAATTAATTTCAAAAGTGTACAAATTCAAGCAAAGTTTACTTTGTTGTCTCATTAATACCCCACTTGACCCTAAGCACTAAATAGCATTGAAGGAAAAATTCTTTCTACGCACATTGAAATGACTTAATAATGATCCGATTACAACCAAAGTTTAAATCCAATATGGCTGCTAATTCCTAATATTCACAATATGATTACTGTTTTCGTGCTGTTTTTACACTCTTTTTGTTACATAATTCACTTTGATGCTGTGGATACTAGGAATTAGCAGCCATATTGGATTTAAACTTTGGTTGTAATCGGATCATTATTTGAGTCATTTCAATGTGCGTAGGAAGAATTTTTCCTCCAATGCTATTTAGTGCTTAATAATGGACAGTCAAAAATGGCATTTTTGAGGAAATGCCAACAATGGAAAAACCAAAATTCCGGGTAAATGCAAAATTCGATTTCGCAGACCTAATTTTTTAAAATACTGTGGAAGCTTTCATGAACCCCGTACAAAATTCCTTTTGTATTTAAATCTATTTCTTACGGATTTACCGGGCATTGTTTGATGCTGGGCGTGAAAATTTGGAAATAAGCTGGTACTCCAATGAGCAACATATAAACCACGATTTTGTGACGTAACCTTTGCCCCTACCAAAACTATAGAAGACACCTGTTTTGTAGGGAATGAAATGGGATATATTTTTGCCATTGAGATATTTTGTCTATCTCAAACCAATTTGGAGATATTCGATAACAAACACCTTTTGGCCGCCATTTTCCAATATGGCGGCCGAAGCTCCACTCCGATTGTAGGGGAGTTTTAGTATGTTAATAAGTATTATATAAGGAAGGTCTCTGCAAAAATTCAGCGACATCGCAATTTTTTCCTCCAAACGTCATTATACGATCTTATTTGACAGGATTAAGTGTCATTTACCTTTTTTTTTGTTTCACATAGAAATGCTACTAGAGTCATAGGCAACATCTAAACTAGCACTTTAGAAAATCATGTCTTGTCTTGAAACTAGCCTCAATTACAAAACATAACATATTGGATTTACAGAACTCTGTAGTACTAGGATTAAATATAGCCTACTGTAAGTGTAAGTTACCTTAGGCTAGGCCTATTCACCTTCTCCTCCGGGAGTCAAACATGTACAATGTGCCTGTCAAGATGAATAAAGTTATCTATCTAAAAGCAAGTCTTTGGTCCTCGAGATAGGTAGCCTACCGTATGTTACATTCTATTGTTAATTGGTAGGCCTAGTAGCCCTGTTACCATATAGCAATTATTACTAGGCCTATGGCCTACTTTATAAAAATTATCCTAATTTAAACAAAAATAATTTTACAATTGAACTTGAAAAGTAGGCCTAGGCCTATAGGCCTAATGAGATCCCATGCAAACAAAAAATTTAAGCCTAAAGTAATCATTGGAAACCAAAAAAGCTCATCCATCATCGCGACAAGATTGATTGATTGGAACTGCTTAACGTCTCATATTAATGCACTTTGGCTATTCGAGACGATGAGTGGTGAATGGTGACAGATGAGGATGAAGTATGAACCGTAGAGAGGAGGGAAAACCCGGCACCGGCACGTAGCCTAGTACCAAGGGGACCAACGGCTTAACGTCACATCCGAAGGGATGGTGTAACATTGACAGTTATATAGGTTCCTCCACTAACCCGGACTGCCAAGCAGACGTCGAGGAGAACGAAGCCGTTACACTAACTTTCGAACCCTCCATCAGCTGCTCTAACCTAACCAGCGATATACACGAGTTTCAGGGCAGAGCTGTCACCCACTTGACCCCTGACCATGCCCGAGTTTGCATAACTTCGGTGTTCTAGTAGGAAAGTGAACTTGCTACCGTACCTTATAGGGCCTAGGCCTAGGAGGCCTACTTGTTAACACTGCTATATAAGAGGAAAAGTAGGTTGGAGAGAGTACAGGGGTGGGTGGGTCGAATAATAATATTGTAAAACGTACGCGCTTCGCCCCCCCGCCACTCCCCCTAACCTACTTTTCCCTAACATCGCAGTCATTGAATAACCAGATTGGATAGGCCTACACAAAGTCGCAGTGTTAAAAAGTTGGACCCCCCCTCCCCCCCTAGCTGCAAAAGTACCGGCTAGCCTAGGTGAAGCCCTGTACCGGGTTATTGTAGAAGTGTTTATCCTAGACGTAGGGTCTAGGCTAGGCCTAAACCCAAAGGCCTAGGCCCTTTGCCAAAGCTGTGGAGGCCTACGCATAGGCCTACCGGTAGGGCCTAGCCTAGGCCTAGGGTAGCCTAGCTTACAGTTAGATTTTCTACTATGGCTTTCGCCTACACTTCCCAGCCTTCTTACCGTGCTACTGGTTTAACTGCAAGTCACTATGATAGGCCTAGCAACACTCATAGTACAAGGCTAATCGGTATCTATTTAAATAAGTAATGACAAACCGACAGCGAACATGAGTCTCTGTGTAAGTTACGCCCCTTCCGTGCTGAAGGTCAAATCCAGTTGTAGTATTTTTAGAAAATAAAATTTACTGAGTGTTAATAAACATAAGTTACATAACTGGAGTTATAGAAAAAGATTATAACATCAACTACTTGAACGGTCAATATTGATTACAAGGACAATATAAAACTAAATAACGGGATGATGGTCGATTCATAATGCAATTTACTCACCTCTTATTTATTGGCGTTAATTGGTAACACACCACATGTTGCTCACCAATCGCTACTATCAAACGGAAGCACAGTGTTGCCAGAAGGCGTGAATGAAAGTATTGTACAAACAAAATTAGTTACAGACTTTCTCATAAAATTACAGAACGACAAATTAAATCATAAATACCTTGTTTAAAGTAAGAACTGACGTAAATTAGTTGTGATTAAAGCTGACATCCTCCCATTTTTATATACATATACTGAGACTGTGTTCAATGAGACTGGAGCTGTAAGCAATTTAAGCGATAGGAAACTAGCACCGGCACTGGAAGAAATCTCCATAAACAAGGGGCGCGGCAAAAACGTCGCCAACAATCTTTCTAGCAATGTGGAGGGGAATATTGTTATTAATAATAAAATAATGTATAAAATAAATAATAGCTTCATTTATTCATATTATTCATTTATTTAATAGCTTTATTTATATATATATTATATATATATTTATTTACTTAACTCATTCAGTGGAATTGTCCATTGTAATGGACACCAACTTTCAAAATTTATATCCGGGTTAATTAAAGATATTTTTTTCAATTTTACCCCAATTTTTTTATTTTTTTTTCAGTGCTTTAAAAATAAACACTTTTTTCCCCATCCCGATTGGACAAAAAGTGCCTTTTTTAGAGAAAACTGAAAATACACATCTGCTAAAAACAGCTAAAAACGAGAAAATTTAGGTTTGTCCCGGAAATTTGATATATCTCAAGTATTGCGGGTATTTGAGGTACACAAAATCCAAAATATGCAAAAATACAGAAAAAAATCTAGTTTTAAAGAAAAATTCATTTTATTTTAAGCTTTTTTTTAAAATCCAAAAAATTTAAAAACCTTA